>OU026153.1:128377578-128713519 GCA_907269105.1 Volucella inanis
TATTATCCTACTAAATACATTTTATTATAAAACGATTTTAGGCTTAAATTGTTTATAAAAAAATATATATTTATCGGTGAGAAAAAATCGATTAAATACTAAACAATATGCTTAAGAAGCTTGTGTTAAAATTTGAGACTGGTTCGGCAGTTTCCGATAAATCTTGGTCACCGACTTTAAAAATATGGTTTTGAGAAAAATGCGTTTAAAGTTTGAAAAACAATTTTTTTTCAACGTAAATATATATATATATATAAATATATATATAAATATATATATAAATATATATATAAATATATATATAAATATATATATATATATATCATACAAAAATGAGATAAAAAAAACAATTTTTTTCAAATTCAAAATGATTTAAAGGATAAACAGAAATAATTGTAAGTACATTCTTAGATATTCGTACAAACACCGTATTTCATTCTCGGAGAAAAATGGAATACAATTTAGCACAAATAATTTTCGCCAATGTTAAAATAAATGTGAAGAAAATAATATATACTTGGTTTAATAATTTATTTTACAGTAGGTTCTTTCAGTTCTTCATGGTTTCTTTATTAAGTAGACTTTTTTTAATACCACAAAATTTGTTATACATTTAGTTCATGCGCATTAATAAAGCATTACTTTTGAAATAGAGAAAACTTTCAATGGAATTAAAACCAGTGCCTTTGTTATTTGAGATGATTACATTTTTATTGACTGGATTTTACTGGTTGTGCGTTACTTGAAGATTAGTTAGCAGCTTTTGAGATTGGTATAAGGTTATATGAGTATATCATTATATTAGAATAAATTTTAAAGGATTTGTCTCACACATTTTTTTTGTAGTCGAGAACTTTATACAAAATCATGATTAAAGATAGTGATTTCAGAAATGCTTTATATAAAACAAAAACCAATTACATATAAACCGGTATCAAAAAAGATATGAATAAAATTGTAGAAATATAAGAGAATTAAAACAAAACTAATTGCTTTGCTGAAATATTCTGCAATTATTTCATTGAACGTCCATAGCTCTGGTGTGCTTACAATATTAGTACATACATATGCCTTAGTATTCATTATTCTGTACAAAATATACTCATACATATACATATGTGCTTTGAGAATTAAAATAATTAATTTATTATTATTATTTTAATATTATTATCAATTTAATAATTAATTTAGTATTGCTATATTAATAAGACTAGTTTAACAAATAAAATAAATATAAAATAAATAAATATTAGAAAAACACAAACAGGTAACTATTTCACTGAACCCCGACTGCCCCGATAACTTTGAAATTTTAGTATGTGTAGAGGTAATCGGTGAACCGCACAAAATATAATGTTATTTGTTTATTGCCTAATATTTGATAGTTTTACCAAGTTCTTTGTTAAGAAGGAAAAAGGAAGAGGGGGTGTTAAAAATGTTTAAAAAATTTATATATATTAAATTTTTAGATAAAAAAAAAACTAAGTGAAATTATAATTTCCGCTCCCAACATATACATATGTATGTCTTCTTTTTCGAAATGAAAAATACTACTACATACATATGTACGAGTACTGAGATTTTATGAAATTCGGAACAGTGGTTGTTCAACAGCACATTTACCAAATATTCTTTATAAAGGTAATTGCAATTTATGGTTTGATATTTTGAAATATTCCTCTTTGACGAAGGGGTATTTCTACTACTGTTTTTTCTGTAGAGCCGAAAGTTTTCTAAAACTTTAAATAACAAGCTCTTGTTTCTTTGTAGCACTAGTTAGTTAGTTAGTTAGTTAGTTGACTTTTATTTTCAATAAATGTTTTACAATGTCACGATTAACCAAAGTCTTTAATGGCTTGGAATGTGGCCGTCTACAGGTTGACAAAATACATACTTAAGTTTTACATTAAAAACCTCCATCTGTGATACGCTTTCTATAAAAAAGTGCTGCTACTGAGTATAAGATATAATAAGACTTTCCATCCTTTTTCTCCATTTAAAATGCTCATTACGTCATCTTCGTCTAAATCATGTTATCCGAACATTGATAGTCGAAATAGTCAAGAAAATGTTGTAGCACTATTTCTTGTCATTAATTTTTCAAATACCTAGTGCTTTTGGTTTGATAGCTGTGTTATTGGTTTTAAAGATATTATTTAAGCAGTGTACGTATATTAATTTTTTTAAACAAGACGTTTACTATTCGAAAACAGTTTCAAACGAAAATTTTGCTCCCGACTGAATAAAACTTAAAGAGTGCGATTGCAAAGTACTCTTGAAGTACAAAATTGAAGTATGTGGTACATACTTGTTCAATTTAGATGTTCATCAAAATATTTTCTTGTAGCTTGTGCGAATGTAATACGATTATATTTTATATTATATATATATATTATCCATATATTTATATCCATACATATATTATCCATATAATATAAAGTTGACATAAGTGTTAATGTATACCATAGAAGAACAATTTTTGATTAAAAAAATTTCCAAAACAAAAATTATATTTCATACTGATAGATTAATGTCAGGTAATGAAGTATCAAATTAATCGATACAAATAATAAATTTGAAGAGATATCAATTCACCGAACTGCTCCACGAAAAGTTTCATACACGATTATATCCTACATATGTATCTTCGTTTGTTTGAAAATTTAAAAAAAAAAGCTATATTTTCACTATCAGTTTTTAATTAACCACCGAAAATTTGAACTCTTTAGTTATGAAATCAAAACGTTCTCATTATCTTGTTATTTTGTAAGTAAGGCTTAAAATGAGAAAGAAAAAAGATCACTTAATTAACTATGATATTGAATGATTCCTATGAAAAAACGTTGCAATAAAAAATGTAGTTTCGAATATTTTTTTCGCGATTATTTTTCACTGAAATGTGAGCTGTCAAAATGAAAATGATATGTCTTTATATAACCCTGGCTGAGTGGAAGGTTCTCTTCTCACTCTTTCAAAGGAAGAGCTTCTTAGATTTTCGAATCACTGAGAAGCAAGAAAGCATTAGAAGATCTAATTCCCGAAAGGAATAAAGCTACATCCATAAATAGGTGGATTGAGGACAAAAATGTAGTTTCGAACCAAATAGTTTCAAGGCGGGACATGCTGCGTCTAACCTGGTATTGATATGTAATGGAACAAAAGAAAGAAACAATGCACTGGCTTCTGCTTGATTGACTTAGAGAAGGCTTTTGACGGTGTGACCTTTGCTGGAATACTTGACATTAAATCTATCGACAAAACAGGGTACGGTTAATTCGCCATGCAGACAAATCAATGGCTGAATATTGAAGATCAACTTTCAGAAGTAGAAAACCATTGTTTTTGGGAAACTTTTGCATCCGCATAGGACTAGTAAGAATTATATAGTTGAGTCATTTAAGCTAACTTTTAAGTATTTTTTTAAATATGTTCTAGAGTAGTCCTATCTTATTTTTGTACCTCAAAAAATTAATAAATCAGGGAAAGATGTAGAGGGCATTACTTCAGAAAGTTGAACATTGGTCTTTATCTTTATTTCACATCTCTCTATAAGGAAACGAAAACCAAATAGTTGGTATCTAGTTAAAATTCAAACGCATGCCGATAAGTTTGGAAAGCTTGTGTTTTAATGTAGTTCTTTCATTCATATGTGTAGTAACTCAAACTCTTAACTTTCATCCAAATACAAAATTACAACTCAATACGAAGAATGGAAATGGCGAAGATAATAGAGCATTTATTATATTATACATATATACATATGTATATGTAAATTAAAATTCGTATTGCTTATCAAATAACGTAAGGAGTAGACTATAGAAATGAAAGACTTATAAAATTTTTTTTTCCAACAATAATGACAGGAAATGAGTTTTGACATCTCGCTGGAACCAGGTATCGTTTGGATCAATATTATAAATATTTTCGAACAATACTTGATCATTGTCTGGTGATATTTGATATTGACTAAAACGTGAGATTGGGCTCATTTCTTTGACTCTAGAAATTACAATTTTACTGGTTAAAAAACCCATTGACCCAAAAGTGAGATTTGTCACTTAACACCATTTTTCAATAAAAAAAGTTTTGAATTCAAGTTTTTCAGGAGCCCAATCCACAAACCTACTTCTCAAGCTATGGTCTCGCCTTTTTAGTTCCTGTGCCAGCTGAATCTTGCACAGGTGTAGGCCGAAAGGACAAAATGATCGACTTCGAATTAATAATTCTGGATCTACCACCACCCTTTTACTCTTAGCTGTAGTATCTTTTTCGTCGATTATGAGGAATAAAATAGAGAAAGAAAATAAAAACCTGTAATCTTCTATACGTTTCGCGAATTGAAGACCGGTTTTCAAGATAAGTATGAATGATGCGGAAGCCTTGTTCTAGTGTAAGTTCATTCATGATAATTTGTCAAATAAAACTGAAGATTAATGTCAAAGAACTGATAGAAGATCTATCAGTAAAAGAAAGTACACTTCATGATATAATAATAGCTTACAATTTATCTGAGCAACTATTATTGAGAGCACGTTTACATACACCCATTCCATATATGGTAAGTTCAGATATCACAAATTATAAACACAAAGATTCTTGGTTACAATATAAATATGCAGTTGCTGATATTAAAGGTTTTTATCATTGGATTCTTAGATTCCGTTAGGCGCTGTTCTCTCAACAACACCGCTATATTCACGGTGGCTAAGAACAATTTATCTGAAACTTTATTTTGCTGAATAAACCTCATACTATTCTTTCAACCTTAGTAATAGTTTTAGTGCTTATTTAATTAAGTTGGAAGTGTAAGCTTCCAACAAAAATAGAAGAATTAGAAAAATCAGTCGAAAAATGTTAATTGCAATTGTAAATATAATTTTCAATGCTTTAATCATGACATATGGACTGGTAATAGATGTTTTGTTTTTAAATGGATAATAAGGAAATTTACCCGCACACTGTAATAACAATTCTGATAAATATGGATTTTGGTTTAGTTTTTTTTGGATTTGTGATTCTATTTTAAAACACCAACAACAACGGGGTCTCAGTTGCTTTGCTATTACTTGGTGTATTTAAATCAAAATGTAACATTATAAGTACTTTTGGAAAAAGTTGTTTCTTTGCTTATGGAGTGTGACAGCTGCTGCTGATTGGCTGCTGTGGGGATGATTGAGGGCGACCCATTTGATAAAAACTGTACTTGATCATAAAATCTGTTAAAAAATGTTATAACATTTAATTTAAGCTTTTTCAGTTATCTTGTACCTACAGTTTAAAATATTACGACTCCAATTTCTAAATATGGATTGGCTGGCAGTATTTTGTCTTTTCATTTCGCATGCCTTAGATAAATTACATAAGCCAGTTCCAATTCCAATCTTAATTGAATTTCCAAAGTGATATCCCACTATCAAAGAGTCATCTTAATGATTAGACAAATAAATAATTTAACAGTAACTTTAAATTTAATAATAAATACATAAAAAAATTTATTTTTAAATCGAATTAAATTCTCGTGTGTTTCTGTGGATAAGATTCAAACTTAAAAATCAATTGAATGAACGCAAGTCCGTGAAGAGCACAGCAAAACGGTTTCGATTTTAATAATATTTCTTCATATTTCTGTTCCAAGTAAGCCCACAAGGGCCATATGTCCCGTTTTACAAGGTGTGTGCTATACCATATATGATAGATATGTACGTATCTTTTCTTATTATTTGCTTAAAAATGCTGATATTTAATGTTTTTTTATCATAATTTTGCATCAAAGATTTCAAGAATTTAATAAAACAATTAAAGAAATCAATTTCTTGGCTATTTAGGTGAAGAGAAACGTCTGAGTTGTCCACACCCAGGCCAGACCCTTTTTTCAAATTAGAACCTCACTGAATACATAACATAAACTCATTATGTTTTATATGTTACCTGTGATCCAACGTTTGGTAAAGTAATAACATGAAATTTAAATAAGATCAGCTAAGTTATAAATTCAAAATTTTAACAACATGATTTTGCAATATACTCATAAATATTTGTTATGCAGACGTGCCAGGAAATATCAAAATTATTAGAAGCTTATATTAGTTTGATGGTTGCTAAGGTGTCGGGGCTTCCAAAAATCCATCACTGTTCGCTTGAGATTTAAGCAAATTAGTTCATGTTATAATGTAAGCTTAATAAATACGATTCGGTAATTATTTAGTTTGAATTTCAATTAAAAATAAAACAATGCGTTGTGGTAGCACTAATTCAAGAACACAGCAATAACAAAATTTTGATAAAACAGTTTAAAGGATCAAAAATCTTTCTCTTTTTCTATTATTAAAAGTGTAAATAAGTAACTCAGTTTAACGCTACTGAGTTTAACGCTGCGATTCGTGTGTTAAAGCAACGTATCGTTGTCGTTTCGTGTATGGAAAGTTAGTATAATATTGTGGAGTCGTGCCATTCAAGCAATATTATACTAACTTTATATTAGCATCGAAATTCTTCTTATGATCTACAACTGAATGCTGATAATTAAACTGTTAAACAAACGGTATCGTACGGAAGATACCTCATAAATGCATGTCTCGAGCTGGATTTACCAGTTCAGAGAAATAGAAATGCAGATACTCGGTCTAGGTAGGACTGATTCTAAACCCGCTATCTTCTATCGCTCTATTCTATTTTAAACACGTAACCTGCCACGTGTACTGTTTTCGGTACGCTCTAAACTGCATATGTACCCCAAGCTGAATTTTTGAATTTAAAGTGTTTTCATCTAAAATTTAAGTTCTGGTTATGTTTGACGTATGATTCAAAGGAATTTTTGAGTCGTGTACTGATAACTGTACACGTGGTGTGGTGTTTAGTGATCAGAACAAATTTAAGTCTTAAGCTGTTCGCTTTGCAGTTTGCATTAAAGAAGGCTTCCTGTAATATTTGAATTAACGAAAGAAAATAAAAGCTAGTGGAAGGATTATTCTAACTTTATATATGATATTCATTTACATCATAATTTATTGTAGAAAGGAGGTATAGCGAATATTTTTTAGTCTGTTGTTTTCCAGAATATTTCATACCTACATTTAGTGACATTATTTGTAATTCTTACTGCCTTGCCAAAAATGGAGTATGAGAATGAAAATATTTGGCATGATTCTTCTAAGAGTGTTTCTGTCGAATTTCTATCTATGGAAGAAATAACAAGTTCTGTGTCAAGCATACAACAATACAACTCCTATTGTAGAATTATATATAGTACAGATAGTGAAGAAGATACAATCAATACTACTGATAATATTATTCGAAGGGAATAGTTTGATCCTACAAGAAATCAACCTCAGATTCAACCTTTCGCTCATCGACTTGAATTGCAAATTTTCGAAACTAATTATCGCTAAGCTGAAGACTCTTTTCTATTACTGGTAACGAAAAACTTATTGCAACAAATAGCAATTGGGTTCCAACTTTAAAAGATCAAATTAAGAAATCTATTTATTATTTGATACACTTAATGAAAATTTTAAGAAATATTATTGTATGATGTAATAGAAAATATTTGCATTGATGAATTCATAAAACCTTTTCGTGGATGGCTCAGCTTCAAGCACTATGGTATTAGAAACAAAAAAGACACACATATGGTTTTCAGATTTTCAAATTATGTTCTGAGAATGGCTTTACTTATCGTTTTCAAATATATGATGGTAAACATTTAACCATTGCTTAGTTTACTCCAACAAATGTTGTGATGATGCTTTTTCAATGTAAAAATAAAAGATTTTATATTTATGTAGTAAAAATAATGCCAATGATCCTATACAGTATAGAAGACGATCATGCCCCACCTTTTAGAAAACGCCATGAATTACAAAAAGGAGTGGCAGCCAGTAAAAAGGTACCGCTGCAAATCATGCTATGCAAAATGTATGAAAATTCACAAAAGGGTGACAACATTTTGTAATGATTGTCCTTATAAGCCATACTTTTGCATTCAATGTTTTAACAAAATGCAAACATAAGCCAAATATAAGATATACTTGCCATTTCATTCTTTGTACATAAATTAAATTTTTATTATTATTTTGCGCATTTTGTCGTTTTAATATTTACAATTATAAAAATAGGAATTTATAGAAAATTATTAAAGTGGTTACCCTGTACTGAAAATAGTAAACGCGGCCTAGAAATGACACCTCCTCAGAAGCAGCATGACAGGGAATGTGTTAAGAGTTGCCTTAATTTCTGTCATATACGGTATAAAATGAAATGAATAGTATGTTTTGGCATACCTTATGATGAATTTGTACGTTGGAAACCCACAACATATATACATACATATGCCGTTACCACATATTTTAATCAACATAGAGATTTAAATTTTTAATAAACCAGTATTTATTTACATTCCTCGTTCATACTTTAAATTGAAGAGTATTGCTTAACCTTTTTATAGTCAATAAAATAAAACGATAACCTACACAAAAATAATGTATGTAGTCACATATTTCAGATAAATAGGTAGACATTTAAAAAAGATGCCAGTATTTTTGAAAAGAACTGTATACCGAGGTACCTTTCTATTAGTATTTATGTCCTGAAATGATGAATTACGTTAAATTTTGAATCATGTTCAAGAAATTAATTAACAAACACCAAAAATGTCGATTTAAATTAATTTTCAGACAATGATGTCAAAAAGGCAAATCTCCACCCTCTAGAAGAACTGAATGTTGATTGGTTACTTAAAAAGTGGATTGTGATGTAAAAATGGAGCCGCCTATATATTACCAATTATATAAAAATCCTTATAAAAATACTTCCATACACGAAAAACAATAGTAAGACCACCCATTGAATAGGATTTGCTGATAACTAGCAAGGGTGTGGCCTCAGAAAAACGTAAGGCGCATGCACACATATCGTTTTGGTTCCATATTCCTTGTTTGTTGCTGAGGTTACCATAGATACGAATTCTAAGTTTGTTGGCAGTTGTTTAAAACACCCCCTAAAGTAAAGAGAATTGAAATTTGAAATGAAAATACGTTCATGAAATATATTAAATGTGTCGAGCCACTGTGGAGATCGAACGCACAGAAGACAAATACTTATATTCCCTTTCGGCAGTCATGACAATACATATTTGCATAAATTATATGCATTTGAATGAAGCTGTCGGTAGCGTAACTTACTCATATAGAGAGACTTAAATTTATTGCTATATTAATGGTTTATTCACTATTTTATTTTTTCACTCCACACTATAATAAATGGGCCCTCAAAATGCAAGTACGATTTGTACTAGTATGTTGAACGTACACCAGATTAGGTAATCAAAAAATAGTGCTCTCTAAAAGAATTAAGAATTTTCTTGGTTCTTGTTGAAGAGTAAAAGTAATTTTATCATTGTTTACTTATATATCATGTATATGTACGAATATCAAATGACTTTACATTTATAAACATATGCATTTATATATCTAAATTTAGTATATATACATATATATCTTATCTTATTTAGATGTATACGTTTTTTATATAAATATTAATGTATACATACACATACTTACGGGCTCCTGGTTGCCCTAATTTACATATGATGTTTTATTTTAAGGAATGTTATTGTACGACTTCGTGGAGTTCATATACTTTTTATGCACATCTAGTTTTCGCTGATATACCTATATACATACATATAAACAATCATATAATGACGGTATACATTCTTGAGTTTAATATTAAATTTAGAGGTGTTTGCAAATATGTATGTAATATAAATAGAATGGAAGATATTGAAAAAGGGTCTTTGGGATAAGTCTTGAATAAGACGGCGGAATTTTTTGGGTTAGAAGAATCATTTTCGAAGGTAAAAAATACTTTGTTAAGGGAATTGGGGAGAATATCACAATTCTCTCTTCATTTTGGTGTCAGGAAGTAAAGATTATATTTAACTTTATAAATAAAAATACAAATACTAGGTAATGCCTGAAATAGATGTTCAGTAAAACCGATGCAGCAAAACGATAGGATATAGTTTTCTGTACAAGCGAACAGACGTGTTTGGTGCACATGCAACGTTACTGCAACACATCGTTGTTTTTAATCTTAACACAAACTCGGGGTGATAGAAAAATAAATTAGTACAATTTAGAACAATTTTCTTTATTAGCGTCCAATCCAATTCATCGGCTACCACTTGATCGCTGAATTTAACCAGCATTGGACAAGATTATTTCTTAAATGGAAAAAATCATGGAAACTACGCGCGGTTATTACCATTATGTACCTTCATATAAAATTACAATGGATTAGTTCTATAGTATGTGTGGGTGTCGGTATTTTGAAACATTGTGAATTATCACTATATTAGAAATTACAGTGAATTAAAATATTGTTGTATCAAATTGGAATTTTAGCCAAAACATATAAGATCTAAACACAACAGATTCTAAGTAAATAGGGAAATTATTATTAAGGTATTTAGGTCTTTGAAATTATTTCTGGATCACTGTTCTTGATTTATCATAGATTACACTTTGTTTTTTATTGCTTCCAAGTAGTAATAATAAGTTGTATTTGTTGACTTAAGCACCATGCTAGATAATATAAGTAGGTAAATATATATAACCAATTTACGAGTATATTAACATATATATAGCCTTAGCTCCAAACTTACGAGCGTAGCTACTGATCTACATTTATACCGGACCGTTCGTGGGTTGGCTAAGCGTATGAAACTCAATATCTTTGTTCGATGAATTGCTTCGGAGAAAACACACAGTGACTGCATTATACGCTTTGTGGAATCTGCTGATATGTGTCTCATTTTAAGCTGGCGCTATCGAGGGAGACTAATTTTTAGTGGATTTTATTGATTTTTGTTATATGAAATAAAACGAATGTCTTTTGGGCGAGGCTGTGATTCGAACACCGAATCTCAGTATTTGGAAGCCAGTCCACTATCATTTGAGCCACGGGCACAAACCCGAGCGTTAAAGAAATGCGATGATAGCTCTAGCTCTGACATGAAAGTTTGTGAAAAAGAAATATCGAGCCATACATTTAACATTTAACATATGTATGTGTAATAATATGAATCATCTTCATGTAAAGCTTCATTCACGGCTCAGAGAAATGTGAAAACTCAGCGAACTTCGCAAATTTCGACACTTTATTCACAGCTACTATTTAGTCGTACCTAGCTGCGACACAAAACAAAATAAAACAAAGGAATTTTGAGGTTACATTTTAGTGGCTTGGTCGGGTTTTACAATTGAGAAATGCAAGTAAAAGCGAATCATTGATTTTTTTGCAAAAACAAATTGAATTTTTTTTTAATTTTTTTAATCCACAGATAAATTAAGGTCTGTGCTTTTGGAATAGTTAAATAGGTACTTGCTGTCTTCAAATGTACTAAAAATGATTTGTTCGCAGTCAGCTTATTCCCAATTTGCTGCACTGTGAATCAACGTTACGAGATATGATTCGTAAGTGGACTCTTCTGCCCTGCTTATTTACACAATTTTCCACATTGCGTTTTCGAGCCCACAGATGTCTGATTGCAAAAAAGGAGTGGCCACTCATGGGGTGGCTTAAACAGAAATTGACTTAATCAACTTGTTAACTATGCAACCTTGAAAAACTGAGCTAAGGTTGAGTCCATTCATTTTCTATACTTTGAGGAATAGTTGAGTTCAAGTTAAATCTTTCAATACAATGGTTCTGTAGAATAATATTTGCCTTGCCAGCCACCAAGGATACTATGCTTGGTATAGTATGATTAAGAAGGAATATAAATGAATTTGAGGTTGTCATGTCTGCCGCAAGCGGAGCAGCAGCGATATGAGAAAGAAATAAGTATAAAGAGCGACTAGATAAGAACGACAGGAAAAAAAAAAAAATAAAACAATAACGGCGTGAAATACTATATAAAATTGGTTCTGCCTTTATTTTGAAGCTATGTTTATACCATTATATGGGAAATAGCACATCATTCGAATGGCGGTCTCAGCTTTGCTGGCTGTCCTTCAAGCGGTCGGTCCAATTTTTGAGGACTCTTTCGAATATGTGCGGCGTTATTGCGGCAGTAGCGTGTTGAATGTTGTATTTGCTCCATTAACAACAATTTTGCTTGTTGACATAGCCGGGGAGCCGGCCTCGACCGAGAAGATGATTCTTTGGCCAACATCCGGATCTCCGACCAACAATTTTAGCGCCCAATTAGCCAACTCACGGCGTTATCTATGGCAGCCCGGTTTCAATTTTTACTTCAGCATAATCTTATAGTCCCAAATTCAAGCGCAAAATAAGCCGGGTTGACTCTCTGGTGATGCCCAATTCAGCTGATTGACGCCGATTAGACATTTCTGGGTCTTTTTCGATACCGGACTGTACGTCGGCTATGTTTTCTTCATTTCGCAACAATCTCTATCTGGTTGGTGGCTTAAGATCCAAAAAAGTGTACTCACGCTGAAACTTTTCCACGGAGCGACGAATTGCCTACATACTAAGGCAATGATGAAGACCGAACAACGAAATAATTTGCGCTGCGTATTTATAGCTGAGTTTGAATTTCGATAATATTTTTTAATAATTTCTGCACATTCAGCAAGCGTAAAGCGATGCATGATAAAGAAGTAAAGATAAAGCTTTACTGGATATTTTGACAACTAGATGTCATTTGTAATTTTAACAGCTACTGAATCATAACATTTGGAAAAACTATCATTGCTATCTGGTCACCCGTTATAACAATAAATGTAATTATACACATAACATATTTCCACGGTTAATAAAAGAAGAAAAATGTTCCTTATCGATCACTAAATGATCCACATTCCTACGCATTTCAAAAGTTCGAATCTTGCGGGTGCTTGGGTGAAATTTACTTAATTTCGAATCCATTCAGTTATTTCCAGATCATTTACTTCCGTCAACATGTTATCGACATAGAAATCGTATCTTGGAATTTTCGATTCAGTTAAGGTAGTATGCATCAAATGGCCAGAAAAGGTGGTAACAAAGTTCCATATGTTATAGTCTTCAGCCAGATCATTTTGATATGTACTCTATAGGTCTCCATCTATAGCTCACTTATTGATCGTTTAGTTTTTAGGATGATCCCTTTGAAAGTAGAATAATTGCCATGTTATTAGTACCCTTTAAATGTCTGCACACAGCGCGGGCGAAGCAAAATTAGGGAGGAAAGAAAGAAAGGTACCGATATACGTTGGTGTTAAATGTCTGAATGCTGCAGATTTTTTTAATGGTTGGCTCTTACAACCACTTGACCCTCCTCGTTAAAGTTAGTAAGTATTTGCGATCCCAAAGCTTTCAGAAAATGTTAGCAACTTGTTGATATTTCCTTTAGTTTTTGCACAACAGAAGATCCCTACAGACCTTTAGCCATTGGATTAACCCAACAGAAAGTGGTTCTGAGTCAACGTTTTAATATCATTGGTCGAAAGAAGAGGATAGTTTGGCAGCTTTGCTAGAAAGATTTTTGAGACTGGTCTTGAGACTGGACAGCTTCTTTCCATGTGCAGTGCCGCTAAACGATTGACAGCCCACAAGCATCTGTGCTGGTAAACATATTTTTGATATTTATTGCATCCAAATTATTATATTATTGTATTAAAATTGATCCTTTTATCAGTGTAGAGTACCATGTTATAGCTATGGTATATTGCTATATAGACTTATAAGAAATATTGGTCTTTTGAGTTTTCTACGCTGAGGCATCCATATCAATAAGTACTGTGGTCTTTTTAGTTAATTTCTAATAGTCCAAAACTATTTCCTACGTATTACCCATGCAGTTTTTGTTTCATGAACATTGTTTTTCATCAGCAAATGGCTTTCTGATTAGTTTTTGTATGAGTTAATAAATTAGATCTTGCCTCATCACTTTCATTCTCGTTTGCTTTTGATAATACACCAGGAAACAAGTTTTCGGCTACGTCTAAGGTTGCCTGCTTTTTAGAGCCTTGTGGGCAACCCCTGTTCATCCTCGTTATCACATATTAGGCTCAGTCAATCAGTGTCCCATTTACCAGTATTGCTTTTGCTCACAAGATTAGTGATTCGTCTACGCCGTGTTATCTGCTCAAGTTATACATGCCGTCAAAATATGCGTTGCCGAACGCATCCTTAATGTCAATTTAAATGCTCAGTGTTTATTCCGCCTTGTCGAGTGCACGTTCGATTCCGCTTACCACATTTTGAGGCGCACTATTGCGAGATTTACGTGAGAGTGTTGCATTTTAGACAGCGTGTGCATTCGCAAAACAGTTTTACGCACATAGAGCCAGACCATTCCCTCTATGTTCTTCCATAGTCAGACGTATAGGTACGAAGCTTTCGGCGAGCGTGTTCTCTTATTAGTTGCAGTAGTCCTGTTTGGGTTGCAACTGGTTGAGTGATTCTTTGTATGATTCCCAGTCATTCAATTTTCTTGTGGCTTTTGCTAGATTGAAAAGATTTCTGCAAACGCTTCCAAGCGGCCCCAGTGCTGGTGTCCATCAGTGCGGCTTTTTCTGCATTAGGAAGAATAAAAGGACAGAAAACAGCCATATTCTTACTGAGAGTCAGGATGAATTCCTTGACTTTCATATTAAGATCGTTGGTGTCACGCGGGGGACTTAAGAGTTCAGAGTATAGTGTTTCTGACAGTTTTTCCCTGTATTTTGGCCAGTCAGTTTTCCGATGATCCCCGAATGCTGGTTCGCTGGGACGAGCATCACTTACGCTGAATTAAATGTATCTGTGGTCTGAAAATGAGTACTCAGATGGTACCATCTAGTTTGTTAGCATTTGAGTGATCTTGTCAGAGACAGTGGGCTCATTGTCAATATTGTAAACAATGAGGATAGTACTTACAATATAATCAAAAAGTGACTCACCTCCATCGTTGTTGTCGATGCTGCCCATCCCGTGTGGTGAGTTTGTGTCAAGAGTTTGCTGCATGGTTCGGTTTTCCGCCTTCACACAAACATACAGCGTGGTGAATTAAGATCACGTCAGCAACTTTTCGACTCTTTTGAAAGGACTGAAGATCAATGATTTTTAGGCGGTCTACCTTGGGGAGTAAGTTGTAGGTATCTTTCCCAGGAAGACCGCATAATGCGAAACGGATGAATCTACGTTGAACCGCTTCAATACGCGCAGAATGACTTTCATGGTGGGGAGACCAAATTTGACTTGCAGTCCCCTGTAAGGGCAATTGTATTGCATATGAATCAGATAACATTGAGATCTGTTTATATATTTTCATATCATCTGCATAGACAAAAAAATTTGATTTTCTGATAATGAGATTTACATATTTCAATAATTGTCAGGACGCTGATAAGGGGACCGAGATTGCTTCCTTGAGGAACACCAGATGTCAGATGTAGCTGTATTGGGGTCAGAAGATCTAAAGACGATATTGTATTATCGTTCTATCAAATAGGATTGGATCCTTAATACAAAATAATAGATAGAGTATGTAAACTGGCTTAGCGTGCATAGCTATTATATTGATGTAATTTCTTCTTAAGGTTGCGTTTTAGTTCAGAGTGGACCAGGTTCTCAATCAACAAGTGTATTTAGCCAGCTGCATCTAGTTTCGCAGGCCAAGTTGGTTGAGGTTCTATTCCATTTGCGTGCGCTACCTTCTTCTACTGCGCTGTACCTCGGGAGCGGTTTCAAAGATTTTTTAGGCCGGAACGTTGGTGTAAGTCCGTTATAAACGACTCATCTACCACGTCGTTGGACTTTCATTTTTTTGGCATTTTCCATGTCGGTGTATAGCCCGTACAGTTTGTCGTTGTACCTCCTCCTTCACTCATCGTCTATTCAGACCGGATCGAAAATCAGCCGAAAAATTTTCTTCTCAAAGCAACTAAGAGCGCCCTTATCTATTTTTGATGAAGTCCACTTTTGTTCCTGGGGAGAGGGCTTTGATAGTCAATTTTATTCTTACCCCAAAAGAGCAGCGAAATGCTCTTTTCAAATCCTCAGCATTGACTGCGACTCTACTATTTACTATGTTCCCTTGTTAGTCTATACAAGTTTTGGTCGTGGCACCTTTTTTTTACCTTCTGGTAAGACATCTGAATCTTATTTTTATTCGGGATTCTACTTGCAAGGGCTTTCGTTGTGGTTACCCAGTGAAACCAAGCACATCAGTGGCGACGTATCTGATGACTTTTTGGTAGTGTTATCACTGGTCTTCGGTACTTGATGTTGGTGGCATAGAACCTCTTAAGATATTAAGGGAGACTCGATCGGAAAAGAATTTGGCTATCTCTCGCGATTGTAATCGTCCGAAGTTACACTTCCTTACAATATTAGCTTGCCTTTGCAATCTTCGGGATATCTGCAACCGTATATTGACTAAAACAAGGTTGCGGCTGAAGTCAATGTTGGAACTTTGGAACGTTCATACACCCTTAATTCTGTAAAAGTGACCAGCGTCGATCGTAATGTGGTCAATATGGTCAACAGAGCTCTTCAGGTCCCCTTATGAATATTAAAAAACCGGAACCACGTGCTTTTGAACTAAGTCTGCCTCTAACAAAGATCGTATCCGGCTGTTTTTGTCGTTGATAACAATTGTGGTATTAGACGTCGCACTTTTTTAAGTTCTTTTTGTCCGGTCTTTTCCATCGCGTTTCGTGGACGGCGGTAATATCTGCCTTGCAGCAGTCTAGGGCTTCTGTCAGTTGTTCGGCTGCACGTGGCCTATTAAGGGACCTAATATTTCACGTGCAGATCCAAAGGTCAGTGTCCTTGTTTCGTTTTCAGAAGTTATCAACAGTAGATCCGTCCGTATCCGTGGCTTGATGTAAACTTTCTTTTTCATGGCCGGGCAGTTACTCCGGTGGCACTTTTTTGGTTTTAGCGGATGTGCAAAAGACATGGCTAGTGTCACGAACGGGGTCAATTGTATTTATAGTAAACTGGCAATTATGGATTGGCTGAGAGGAGCGAATGTAAAAATGTGAAATGTAAGGACTATGCTTACAAACTGTTTTACGCAAAAGAAGTTTTCAGACTGCAAGGAATTAATAGGTTTGCGTTAACACTCATACGCATAGCCAAGAGTACACCACGACCAAGAGAATCAGCTAAAACTTCAGGGCCATCACTGCGAACAATTTCAAAATCTGGAACACAAATTGTTTCTGCAAAATCGTAAGGAAGCTTACGAAGCTTAGAACGCAAAGGCGGTAGCAGTATCCTTGTAGGTGAACCAGTCTTGTCCTCTTGGGCGTTTCGGGGTTTTCTCTCTCTCTTCAGTATCCGACCTCCTTCGACTAAAACAACTACTTTTTCAGATTTTAGTACCAGTCTAATCCGGTGCTTGTGTACGTAGTTACTTAGATATTATTACATTCTAGCATGAACCTATTCCTTAACTAATACACTCCAACTTTAGTAATCGCGATCTTTGTTCCATCGTTTCCAATTGCGTACTTCAAGATGATTGAGGGCCTCTCTACTTTCGTGCGCCACTCATAGTTAGTTCTTTCTCAAACACGTTGTCCCTCCGGCTAGGAACTGAAGACTCCTCGTTCGAGAGCGTTCTTATCTATTCGTTCTTTATATCCATTTCAGGCGACTGATGTGTACTTTTCTAATAATGTCAATGTCGCTGTGAAGTTTATTGTTATATCTTCTCTCTCAAAAGATACCAAAGATATGTTCATCCCCCTTGTAAACCTCTATTCTTCTGACAGCATATGGAATCGAGATAATTGTTGTCTTGCATGTGTCGCGTCTCCTCCGCATAAGTGTAACTATTCATTTAATTCCTAATTTCATTTCCAGAGTCGATAACAGAGCCGGGGTAGACAAAAATCTTTACTACCTCAAAGTTATTGCTGTCCATTGATGCCATTATAGTTTTTCCCTTATCCACAGCCTTACCCATTTCTTTTTGTTTCTGGTTTAGAATTTGCAAGCGAAAGTAAGGTTTTAGTTAAAATTATAAAAGAAGTAGTAGTTTTCCACCAACATCGACTCTGACCCTTCAGAGATTCTCTCCTAATACCAAATAAAAATTCACACAAAATTGTTAATGGTTTTTTCTTCTTCCTTTCTTTTCTTCTTTTCTTAAACTTCGGAAGATTTTTGCATTTTGTTACAAAAGAGTCTCCAGGATAATTGCTCGGATTTCCTTGTTTCTGTAGAAATCGTCTGCAGGCATTTCTCTCGTACCAATGGCTTAACTTAAATGTGTACGGCAATCATTTTTGGGGAATCATAATTCTAAAACCTAAAGCGAATTCGTCAATTTAAAAGATAGGATGAAAACAGGGCTTTACTATTGATCCCTTATTTTAGGATCAACCTTGTTAACGCTTGTATTTCAGCCAATATATTTTCCAAAGATTTCTTAAATATATTTGAGCTATGATCTGACTGAATTAAAGGTATATAGACGAGAGTAATTTTTATTTAAGTCTTTTCAGTGTTTTACGTTATCGCCGGGGAGAATGCCCACATAATCATATATAAGATTAGTTAGTCAGTATACCTTTGCAGCTTCTAATTTTGTTACAATTATATTGCAAAAGCTTAAACCGGGGAGTATGAAGTAGCAGTAACAGTTTTTTACTTTTGTATTCAGGGACTATTATAAGATTGTATGACATATAAAATTAGTAGTACCCAAGATTCTTTAGCCCGAAAATTTATTTTGTTGACAACCCAAGATTCTTGAGCTATGGATGCCCTTTTTTACATTTTTTACATTTTTTACATTTTTACTACAATCAGACAGATAAACCTCTATTGCGATATGTTGAGGTCAAGTAGTTCTTGTTACCAGTCTATTTGATTTTTGCAAGTTCATCTTAAGACTTTTTCAAAAGAACAAGAGACACAATATGCGCGCATCTGTAAAGACTCTCTTGATCTACCTGTTTCACATCTTTTCGTTTGTGAGTAAGAAGAGATGAGTTGATGAGTCAAAAAATTTGCAGTACTTGACCTGTAGAGATGGTCTGTTGCGATAACTTTGCATGTGTTGTAGTTCACTCAAGGTTGCATTTACCTTCGCTTCTTTATCTATCTCGGATAGAGTTTCGACGATTTTAACGGAGTGTACTACCATAGTTTTCTAACACTAGATAGATAGATAAATAGATATTCCTGAGACCGCTTTCTGTTAAGCGAGAAGTTTTACGGACGGCTGTATTGTCAAGTATAATAGAACTCCAGTTCTTCCTCTGCTAATAAATATATTATTTTCTTTTGCCTTGCTGCGATTTTTGACAGTGGATGGAACATAAATATCCTAGTCTTTCTACTACTTGAACTTGTAGGAGATTCTTTATTTAAATTGTTTTGGATGTATTCGTTCTCATCTTATGGCTGGCGGAGATAAGAAATCTCACATGATTTAAAAATATTATCAACTAATAATATATAGTTTAATCATCTAAGCTAACGACTGTTAAAAATATGAGGCCATTTTGTAGGACTGCCAAGGTATTAAATAGCACAATCATTGGGTAGTATACCAACATTAAGACATGCGTTTTGGCTAAATACTTCGCAAAGGTGATATAAACAACATCGAAAGGGCAATGCAATTCGCTATATCTTTCCTCGAAGTTTCAGGTTTGAAGTGTTATAAATTTGTGTAATACGAACAAACCTTAAATCCCACTTCTTTTAAATGCTACAGTAGAACATGTAATTATATGCTTTCTACAGCTTTTAAAAGGCAATATGTATCTAATTATACATTTATTATATATAGGTACAAATATGTATACAATGCTTCAAATAATTAAAAAAATTATTCCACAGGAACCAAAACGCTGTAAGGGAATTATCCTAGAGATGCTAACTATTTGGTGAACAACGGTAGATAATACAATATATTTTTTCTCATTATTATCGTCAGTTCATACTTAGATAGCATTAAAAATTATACACTTGAGTATTATTATATATTAAAGTTAATAAAAATATACAAGCGAGGATTATTATAATACACGTTTATTTCAAATTGAGTAACCTAATGGGTACTGTAAACATTCGACGAATACTCGTAAAATATTAGAGCGATTTTGGATAGAAATAAATTGTTAAACTGGTTTCAATCCAAATGGGATAACCAAGGACGTTTTTTGAGTGCTACCTTATAATTCATCTTTTGGATAAAGTTATGAAATTTTGTGCAAGGATTAAGCATACAATTTTTACATCCTCTTACAAGTGAACATAGAAATATAAAAAATCATGATTTTTCGAAACGGGCCGGGACGATTCTCCAAAACGAAGAATTATAGGGGAAAAAGCATTAACTCTCATTATTCCACAGTTGTCGTATAAGAAATATACCACAGCATTGAGGTATATTATGTGTTATAATAATGCATAAATAATAATAATAATAATAATAATAATTATATAGCTTTATTTCAGGTAAAAACTGTAGAAAATATTACAATAAGAATTATAAGAGTTTTTACATAAAATGACTAGGAGCAGTCTTTTTTCAGAAGGACAAGAGGCAAACGCACCATTAATTTAAACATTTAAAAATATAAATGTGTTGATGGGGACTAACAATTGAAGATAAATATATACGTATAAGGAGATATGAATGGAAAAAAATTAAATAAGAGTCTAAGAACAAAACGAACGAAATAATCAAATCATTGGATTCAACAGATTTTCTATTATACGAATATTTTTTTAAAAAATTGATTCCTTTCTTTCGCATTTGACTCTTTGAAATTTTGACTCTGCGATTAACCCGGAAAATAATCCGAATAGCAGGTTTTTGTTTAATTAGCGATAGTTTGATTTGATTGAAATTTGTGCCACCCCAGCGCGATATTCCATATTTTACTTTAGATTTAAATAAACTATTATAAACTAGTGTTAAAAAAAAATGAAGGCTAAGTTGTCTCACAACTATATTTTGTGATCACCCATTAGATCACCAAAATCAAGCAGTGTTGGGCGCGGTAAGTACCAAGATGGAGGACCGCGTGGGAACTCAGTACCTATCCGCGTATTGTTGACAGTCGGTTTTGTGTTTGAGTGCTACCGTTCCGAAAAAGATGTTGCGAATTATTTGCGAGTGAAACATTTTCATCCGCATATGTTTCGCAACATTTAAAAAAAAAAAAATGGTCCTTCCAACTCATCCTGTAAAAAACATTAACTTGACAAAAATTTAAACAACCAGGCGAGTGATACTGCAAAACTATATCATCTGATACTGACCCCATAATGTTAAATAGCATGAACTTATCACTAATTACTAGCTTATGGTATTTAAACCATCTACGGATTATTTCTAGATCAAAGTCCATATCAGCTTAGACATTGAGACGGTCATTATTCGAGTAAGATAGAGCAGTATCGTCGACGAAAGCTGTAATTTTGCCTTTGAAAGATTGAATGAATGAAGAATAAAGAATTTACGAAAGTTAAGATTAAAAATGACATCAGAACGGACCATTGAAGGACACCTATTTTGATTGGATTCTGTGAGCTCAAGCTGCTATAAATGTTTGCCCTTTGTTTACGGTTACATAGATAAGAAGTAAACCACACATGTTTCGTTCCTCTAAAGCCTAAATTATACAATTTTGTAAGCAGCATTTTATGACATACCGTGTCAAAAGCCTTTGTAATATCTATAAATATAGGAGCTGAAATTTGAGAATCATTATAGATTTAGCTGCGCAGATTCAACAAAGCATCTTCGGTAGAACATCCGCTTCTAAAACCAAAATGGAAATCTCTAAAAAACTTATTTTATCTAGGAAAGCAAGCATTTTAGATTTAATACCTTTTTCAAAAATCTTAGAAAAAGCAGATAAAAGAGAAATAGGACGGTAATTATTCAAAATAGTAGTATAATTGAATCTGGAATAATTCCTTTCTCAACACTAAGACGGCATATAAAACATAAAGCATCAGAAATTAATATTGATATATTTTTTAGAATATTATTAGAAATGCTATCAAATGAAGATAAATAAGAAGTTATAAGCGACCATATAATGTTGTTTGTTTCAAATGGTGTAAAATTTTTAAAGAAAAAATTGTGCATTTATGGATTTTCCTGTTTGATAGGAAAACTCCTCATATTTACTTGAGGAGTTATTTTGCATTGATAAGTCCTGAATGGTGTTTTTGACGTTAGCAACATAGTCTTTAAAAAGGTTAACAATCTAGAGGTTCAGTTACATTTGAGTTATCTATTTTTAAAACAATATCAATGTAAGCTTCACTCTATCTAAGATTTCGTTAACAAGTCGCCATACTTTTTTATGGTTGCCCATGTTTTCAGACAGTCTTTTACGGAAATAGCTATCTCTACAGCAGGGAGGTATTTCAGTTTTTAATTCGTTACATACTTTTTTATAATATCTTTTCAATCTTATATTTTTCGGGTGATGTCATCCACGGTTTGAGGTATTTTAATTGATTGCTGTTATTCTTCCTGATTTGTAGCCACTTCTCATATAAAAAAAAAAAAAAAAAAAAAAACGCAGTAGAAGAATCATCTGAACTGTAGATTTTATCCCAAAATTGCAAAAGTTAAAGCTATATGTTATGTAAAGCAGAAAAATCGATTCTAGAAATGTCTACATATACTATACAACTAGATGGCTTTGATCTGCAGACACTATAATTAAGCTAATACTAGTTAAATAGTGGTCAGTTATATTCAAATCGTATGTTGCGAATTTATGGGTAGAGCAATTATTTCTATTGCTAGTGAATATGTGGTCCACACAAGTGCTAGAATTTGGAACAACTTTCGTTAGTTGATACAATAACGATTCAAAGCCAAAAGAAGACAAAATTGAAAGAAAAAGGTCGGCATCCGATAAACTCGATGTAATATTTATGCTAAGTTCACCTAAAAGAATACGATTTTTGCAAATTTGTTTTTTTTTTTTTAAAATGCTGCAATTTTATCCAAAAACATATTTTTAGTACACAAATGTAACCTATTGATGACAGTAAAACAAAACCAGGCAACAAATTTCACCTTTAACACTTTTCAAATTTAAGTTTTCAATTTCACATCCCGCCAAGTCGATTCAATAAAATTTCGCAATACCACCAGCTGCATAGAAATCGTTACACGTTGCATCAAATGTATAATTTGGTATATAGTAATCTGAAGTTTCAAAATTAATAATTCAAATCCCAGAAAGAAATACAATATAAGAGCCGGTAATTGGTATTACATAGCATAAAAGTAAAGATCGCTCATTGCTAATTTAATATATATTTAAAGTAAGTTGCATTGCGTGTTTAAACTCTTGTCTACCATATACTAAGATATACATCGCAACTAAGTTGTTGCTGATTCAGCAAGATCGTCAATCACACTCGAAGTGGAGACATTCTTTGGCGAATTTTTGAGGCTAGAAAAAGAAGTCATGTCTAGCGACCTATGAAATACTTCGGCAAAATCCTTGGAAGGAAAAGTAATTTCACCATTTCTGTAGTTTTAAAGTTATTTAAACAAGCGCATAAGAAAATACTACCTCTAAGCTACCTTATAAAGGGATCTATATGAGAATTTAATAGTAACACCATCCTGTGGGTATCGTGTGTTCATTAAGTGGAAAAAGTCAATATATAATTAAAATATCGTGTTAAAATATTCAAGAAAGCTATTAAAGTGAATTAAATTGAGCATAAAATTAACGTGATATATGTAGCTATCTTTTGAAATTTGAAAACTTCTTTACGGCTGAAGGCAAACGTTTTTATTTTTATTTTTTCTGAAACAATAAATTCACATTACTACAAGTTAGAGGTTTTCACAATGCTTTGCCAAAAAAAAAAAAAAAAAATAAATAAATAAGTGGCGCGACATTCCGGTGTGGGCCAAGGCCTAGCTTCTCGCACTCATTTGTGTTTGTGTATTTTTACACTCCTGAGCAGGGCTTACTGCTTATTTCCGGTTCCGAACGGCTCTCCTGAGAAGCTTTTTCATAGACAGAATTTAATTTTCGGAGGTTTGCCATTGCCCGCCGAAAAGGTGATGACAATTTTGAAAAATTTGCTGTTATGCTCCTACCGGGATTCAAACCAAGGTAGGTGGCGTGACAGACAGTGAGTCAACCATCACGCCATCGCCACCACCAAGTCATTTAAAATCGCAGGAACATTCTAGCAAATTCGCATTAAAGCCATGTCAATATGAATTAATTATGGTTAAAATATAAAACTAGAAAAAGTAATATGGTTGCAGATGTATATACTTTCAACGTCACCACTAAAAATTCCAATAATTCACAGATCCTTGCCCAAATAGGGGTGGAGAGTTCATTGATAAACCAAATAATAAATTTAAAAAGTAACAGTAAGACAATGATGAATGGGAAGAAAATAATACGGTTGGTACATCAAGCCCCTATTATCATCAATGGCCATCTCAAAGAGAAGTACCAAGCTCAAACCAACTCCTAAATTGTTAATGCTAGCTTGTCGATCAGCTTCAACCGAAAGCCTGCCAGGAGGAGTAAGAGAAAGGGCACCAACACGAAGAATCATATCAAACGAAGGATATTAGTGTTTAAACATAGAAATACGTACACTAATACCTCTCCGACGGTGGGATAGGTCACTATCTGGTAAACAAACGATTTGGATCCTTAGTCTCCTCTGATTCCGAGGACGACAATAAACAAATGAAGTTCCTTAAACAGGTTGCTTGTTCGCACTCAACAAGCAGTTCTTCCTTCGCGTTTTATTTTGCTTTAATAAGTTTCCTTCGTACTTTAAAAATTAAGCGCCGCTGATCACCGCGCGAGATCGAGAGGCTTAGTTCTTTTTAGACGGCGCAATAAATTTGTCTCTTGTAGTCGATTTTTGTGTTTTCGGGCCAACATTTTAATTTAGTTCTTAACGTTTTCGACTACTAGGTCTCTGTGGATATCATCGTTTCTAATCTACCACGGTGCATTAACAAGCTCTCGGAGAACTTTATTTTGGAATGTCTGTAAGACGTTTACGTTACTAGTTTTGGTACAACCCCAAAGCTGTATACAATATATCCATACCGATTTTAGCACTTGCTTATATAGCAGCAATTTGTTTTCTAAACTGATCTTGGAATAATTTCCAAGAAGCCAGTACGTGTCTCTATACTTAATCTCAAGCTCTTCACGTTTTTTCTTAACGTGTGCTCTCCATTTAAGTTTAGCTTTGAGTATCATACCAAGATATTTAGACTCGTTCGCGAAAGGAATTTGTACTGCGTTGATAAACATAGGTAGATTGTCAGTTTTCTTGAAGTTCACATGAACAGACTTGTTTTCATTAAGCGTGATTCGCCAAGTCTTTGTCCAATTATTAATCCGTGTAAGGGCGCATTGTAACTAAGCAGTTGCTTCTTCGACGGTTTTAGCTGTTGCCAAAATGGCAGTGTCATCAGCAAATGTCCGTTGCGGTATGTCGCGGGTAAAAAGGAAATATAGCAAAAGGGCCAAGTACACTTCCTTGCGGCACTACTGCCTTTATTGTCTTAAAATGGGAATATTCGTTTCCGTGTCTGACACGGAAGAATCGGTCATCTAAGTGTGAACTTAAAATATGAGTCAATTGCTCGGATAGGACTTGTCGAAGTCTATATTTCAGGCCCTCGTGCTATACCTTATCAAATTGCGAAAGGTCAGAAATGCGTTTAAACAGACTGGCTTACACTCGATTGTTCGTTCGTAAAGTGTTGGCTTGATGATGATGATCGGGCAAGAGGCGATTTGTGTCGATAATCGGTTTAAGACGATACAGTTAGATTCGCTCGAAGACCTTCGATGTAATCGGGAGGAGCGATGTTGGTCTGTATGACATGACTGCAGTCAGCGGTTTACCGGGTTTCGGAACTATAATAACTTCGGCAACTTTCCACTGATGCGGTACATGCTCTAGTCTTATGGTGGCATTTATAAGATAGAGCAGCTTTAGCAAACCTTTTTTCGGTAGCGCTTTAAGTATCTCTTCCGTAATTACAATAAGTCATATCCGGGGGTTTTATTGGGCTTAAGCGTGTCTATAATTTGTTTAAGTTCCCTAAGTGTAGCCCTTTCTATTGGAAGGTTCATCGTCACGTCTATCGTATTGACATTCTTTGCATGCACTTTCCCGTCGAATGGTTTGAACGTTTCTGCAAGGTGGTCGACAAAAACGTTAGCTTTTTTTTTATCTTCTTTCGCCCAGTCATCCTGGTTTCTTCTTATTGGCTCCACGTGTATTTGGGGCGAAGACTTTTAACGTGTAATTGGTTTGTTTTGTCCCTGTGAGGCTTTCTGGGTAGTTATTAATACCTTGGTTATTGTTGTTATAGTTGTAAAACCTATTAAATAACGTTTTATCTTGTTGAGCCCAAGTTTCATGCCACTTTTTCTGCGCTCTTCGTTTCTTCCTTATCACTTCTCTGATTTCCGGCGGATGTATTATGCCGATACTGGCAGCTTTGTTCGATTCGCGTGAAGAGTTATTCCAGGCCATCTGCTATGTGACTGCAAAAAACCGTTCAACTTCTTTTTCAAGTTGATACGGCGTTCTAAGCGGTACTTTTAAATCAGTATTTTTGACAACCTATGTTCGGATATCTTCCAAGTGAGTTTTTTTTTGTTGGATAATCTGGGTGGTCTTTGTTTCTTAAGCAAGGATCCGCACAATGAAAGGATAATTGGAAAATGATCATAGGAGAAATCAAAGCTTTCTTCAACTTTGACGTAACTAGCGTTTACTCCTTTTCAGATAAAGAAGTCTATCAGATGGGGTGTTTTGGCGAAATCCGAGGGCCAGTACGTCGGTTTGCCTGTTGAGTAAAATTGCCAACCACATTCAATGCCAGACCTGTACGGAGTTTTGCCTTTTTGTGAGATACATCTTGAGCCCCAAAAGGTGTGCTTCGAATAAAGGTCGCCACCAATAATAAAGATTGATCTAAGAGAGTTAACTAGGTCAATGAATTCGTGTTTTTTTCTTTTGCAGCGCGATTGGCAATAGATTGAGGATATATTAAAAGAGTAATTTTTATTTATAGCGCGCACTGTGGTCATTTGAAATTTGTCAAGTTCAATTTGTGATTCCATAGAGTGTTCAATGCAGTCTTTTATAAATAGGGATGACCCGCCTCTTGCGTTTCCCGATAGATGATGAGCGTTGTAATCGCGGTAATCTTTTAGTTTCACACGTTATTGTGTCGTCAAATGTGTTCCAGAAATTAAACATATATCAACTGCCTGAATAAAAATATTTAGTTCATTAAGCCTTTTCTGTAAGCCGTTGCTATTCCACGCAAGAACATTGAGCTTCTGTGTCATGATTAATTACACAGATCTGCTTCGAGGTTGAGAATCCGTTGGACTATTATCTTATTTGTTTCGAGAATTACTGAGAAAACATTTGAGGCAGGATCAGGTGATTTACAGTTGGTCGTACTTGCTCGCGCCGGTATTTGCGAGTAAGTTTTTTTGAAGTTGTTGTTATTGGTGATTTTAGCGGCCATCACGACGTTTGCTATCTTTGCCTTCCTCAAAAGCTTTGGGGTTGGAACGCTGATATGATTTCTCGTAGTCGCTGGCCCTGCGTTTTTAGAAAGCATCGTTTTGGATTGATCCCGTCGCTGGATGTTTTCCAGCCATTTTTGATGTATATCGCTGGGAACTCTTTCGCGGCACTGCACTCTCGCGTCAGATGTTTTCTGCCGCATTTCACACAGAGAGGCTATTTCTGTTAGTAGATCTGAGTATGGCTGAATCCCTGACAACGTGTACATTTTGAAATCAGACTCGAGTTTTTTCGCTGAGGTTCAACTTTGACAATAAGTCCCAAAATGAAATTTATAGAATAAATCCTTTCTAGGCTTTTGGTTTTGTCGGAAATTCGCCTAAAAAGGGGAAAACCACGTCTTGTGGTCGTTTTTTTTTCGTCGTCGATTATTTTTAAGCCTTTATTTTTAAGGTCAAATAAAACGCCATTGAAGCTTCTCGGTATTTAATTTTTGCGAAAGAGAACGGTAATTGTCTGGATTAAGGACATTGACAGTCCATGTATCGTTATTGCGGGATCTTACTCTGTAGTCGGTTGAAGGCAGTGATTTTCGCTTTTGAGATTTTGAAACCTATTCGTTGTAAAACTATCGCCCAAAACTACCGACTGTGATTGGTCTCTACTTCCGCAAGATTTTACCAGCGATCCGCGTGCTAAAGATCTCGTAACCCCTTTTTTTGAAGGGGTCCTGGTTTGTATTTGTATTGGGTTGTATAGTGTTTGTAGAACTCATTTTATACCCACGAGTAGCGGAGAAAGGATAGTTCGTCTGTCCAGAGATCCGCGATTTTTATTAGAAAGGCCTAATATTCAAAGTTCGACATTTCCCATCTAAGCGGTGGGTATTTACACCACCTTGTTAATTAATACTTCAATAATGTCCATTATCCTCTGCATTGGAAGACAGCGGTGGTGTATTCAATTCTCAAAATTGATGGTGCTGAAGGGTGCCTGCTTGATTGTCTTGGTGAAGGCTTCTGACACGTGGTTAGATGAACTCTTTCAAGTTGAATAAGCTGGGCATAGGTAAACTACCATAATTGAAAATTGTATATTGAATAAAAAAAGTTGTTTTTGTAATTTTCAATTTTGTGAAAAACTAGAAGACATAAAACCATTCGGTTTTTTGTGTTCGATTCAGAATTGATATATAGTATGGAAAGTATTTCATAATTTTGAAAAATAATTGGCCTTAACTTTTTTTTTGTTTTTTTTTTATGAAAATTTTTAGTTTGCATGCGATATTTTCAAAAACTATTGACATAAATAATTAATTTTAAATTAAGGATTAAAGAACAGGTTTCTGTATAGTACAGTACTTTATTGTAAGTGTTTTAGATAATTTTTTCATTTAAAGTCATTTTTTTCTAAAATTGCCCCTACATAATAAACGCGGCGTGATAGACCCTCATCCCATAGTAAAAAATGCTTGTTTTTGAAGAAGATTAAGAAAGTTTGAGTAGTTTAAGAATTAATTTTAAAACAATTTAAGGTTTTATATTAAGAAACCATAAAAATAAATGTACAGTTGCTAAGTTTTTTTTTCAGATAATTTTTTTAGTTGGAAAGTGAAATAAATACATAGCTTGTTTAGCTTGTAATCTCTCTAACCATACAATGTCGAAGGTCTCCTCCAAGTCAGTCAGGCAGACACTTGACTTGGCATTCTTCCCTTGAATATCCGACACCAGTTAAAATGTGGGATAAATGACATCATGCCCCTTGAAACCGAATTGATTATCGGGAACTATATTTTTGTCCTCAACTCACTTTATTTTTACTCTACTGTTCAGCTTTTCGAATGTTTTGCTGACACATGAAAGGAGATTTGTCGATCGAAGTTTCGTCGAACTAGTCGTTCTTTTATTTCTTAGGTAATGTACGTATGTTATATATTCACTTCGAATCACACAATTTGATATTCCATTACGTCTGCTTATATCGAAACTGTGAAACTGGGCTCTTCGTTCGAAATTGACGAGGGGTTTCTTCGGCGAGGGCAATATTGACCAATTTTTTTGTCACTAAACTGTTTAAAACCCAAGCTTGCTAGTTCTCTATTTTTTTTTTCGATTATTGAATTCAGCAGATTCTGATCCGGGTCAAGGTCATTATAGCCTTACAATATTCTTGGAAAGTTGCTTCTATAGCCCCTACTCTTTTCTTCACTGATTCCAAAGAAGATGTCATCATTAACAACTTAATTTGGATATATGCATATTTTTAAAGTATTTGTTCGTTATTTGTCGTTCGATATTAAGACACAGAAGCTTATTTAGATCCTTCCTCCGAAGTATTTTGTTTATTGTTGGGAGCATCCTCGTACTGTGCGTAGTGACTCCATCATATAGGTAGGCCGTAATGAATGACTCTATTCCCCGGAATAGAATAAAAACAAAAATATTTTTTCATATTTCATCATATTTTTAAAATGATATCGCTTAAGTGACCGCCACTATTGTTGATTAATACTTGGGCCCTTTTTATCGCATATTAATTGTTTTCTTTACTACTTTGGGTGATAGGTTTTCCATTTTTTGAAGGATGTTCACCTTGAGGACTACTTATTCACATAAACTAGTGACTTTAAAAAATCCCACAGAAAAGAGTCTAGGGCGGTCATGTCTTGTGAGCCAGTTCAAATCCCCAAAACATGATATCAGACGTGTTATCGTGTGGTTCGCGAAGTATGCGCCGTTGGTCCGTCATGCCAGAACCATATGTCCTTCAGTCCCAATTCATCCAATTGAGGAATAAAAAATTCTGACTTTGTAGCGCTCATCATCCACAGTTACAGTTTGGACCCCGCGGTTCTCAAACAGGTGCAACTAGTCCTCAAGCATAAACAGAGCACCATACAGTGATTTTGAGTAGATGTAATGGCTATTCGTGGATTATTTGCAGTTGATTATTATTTGCAGTGCCCCAGAACCGCAAATTTTGTTTATTCACGTATCCACGTAAATGGAAATGAACCTCGCCACTTATGATTACTTTTGATGCAAAATCTTTCACTTCGTTGTTGAAATTCTGAAGGGCGTAACCGTAGGTTAGACTCGATCTGATGGACTGCATTTTGTAAGGAAACATGTTTAAGTTTTTCACCTAAAATGCGTGGAAAAGCCAATTGCGTGAAACTTCGTACGGACGATGACGATGGAGCCTCTACGAGATCTTCAGTCACGGTAGAGATATTGTTGGGCGAACGAGAGGTAAGAGACCTTCCAGGGCTTGCCTGCGGTGTTCCAGTCCCTAAGAGTCGTGTGGCTAAACACTGCATTGAACAACCAATGCTAGCGGGGGGGGGGGGGGGGGGGGCTAGAAATGACCAAAATCACTAATAAACTGTCTTATTATGGTAAGTGCTATTTTTAACATCTTTGTCGATGTAAACTATGATTGAAATATTTAAAAATTGGTCACTAGTAACAAAACAATGATCTTTAAGATAATGGGTAATATCTGTGACGATATGCCTTTACAATACCATTGGATAATAAGCTTAGTTGGATCGAACAAACTACGTTCATAAAGCAATATCTAAACAGTGTTGTTTGGCAGATTTATCATCTCAGGCAATACTGCAGTTTGCCTATTATAAAAATAGTCTATAATGGTCTATTTAAATCTAAACTCCAGTATGGTATAGCTTGTGAGGATGGTACACATAATAATAAAATAGAGCCTTTGCCAATCAAACAAAAACATGCTGTTCGTATTATATGTATGATTAACCGTTGTATTTCTAGTTTTGAGATGTTTTGCTCTATTTTCTACCTTTAAGACACTTTTACTTTTATAAATAATTTTTTTTAAATTCCGGGTATAACGCTTCTAGGGCTTATGAAAACCGCAATCTACGTGTCAACACCAGAAATCTCGTCCATGTACCCATAATAAATAGATCGAATTTCGTTTGCTTTTATATTATTACTGCGTTCCGTTTATTTAATAAAATTCCTGAAATTCTAAGATGTGAGCGAGTTAAATCCGAATTCCTTAAAAATTATATATTGGCTTTTTTCGTTAAACTAAGCTGTAATTGGTGAATTACTGAATTTTTTGGTATGATTTTTTTTTGGTTATTATCTTTTCCTTTCCATTTTCTTTTCAAAACACTTGCATCTAATATATATATATAATAATATTGTTTTTTTCTTTAATTAATTAAGTTTATTTATTTTCTTAATTTTACCGCATCCCCATCGATAAATTAATACAATTTTTGTTAAATACGAATCGTACATTCGCCTCTTGTCAGAATCTGACAACAGAATGTACTTAACTATTTCACTTTAAAGCTAAAGCTATTTATCTTTTTGAACTTTTAAATAAAAATTGTATAGCTCTAAATTTTTTTTAATAAAATAAAGCTTTACAAAAAATGTTCTTTAGAAACATGCGGCGGCGTGAATATTCCGCCGAGCCGAAGGCGTAGAAGCATGACCGGCCTGTCCACATGACTTTCTTGTCTTTGAGTTGCTTCTCCATAAACTTTTTGGAGCTCTTGAGGTCTAAGCTTGTTTTATGAGGTTTTGGATATGTGAAAATCGATAAGGACTTACTTCTGGGGCCATGTAATGTAATTTATTGAGAACTTAGATGAGGACCTAATAGATCTCTATATAGTAGACTTGTGTAAGTTTTGTTGAAATTTCTGACGTTGGTGTTCGGATTATTTTTCACATGATGTAAAAGATTGTAAGCCCGAACTTAATATCAATTTCTCATTGATTTCGTCTCTCTCATCCTAGAAAAAATAAATAACAATAAATAATAAATATATAAATAATTAATAAAAAATATCTTAATAATTTTCATGCAGTTGATTTAGTTCTTATAGGAAATTTTGTATGAATGGTCTTTCAAAAGTCGCACGTAAATGTTTTTTTTTTTTTTTTTTTTAAATAAAACGCAAATAGTTAGATTCTTTCTGGTGTTTTTTACAAATAATATTGCTTTTAGTGATTATGTGGGAATAAATAACATCACTTAAATGTCCTCCAAGAGCATGTCTACAGGCTCTTATAACAACACCAATATTTTCAAGGACTCGCTCACACATTAAGTAAATCAATTTTTGTCTGAATGTTGTTTTCCAGCTGTGCAAATGTTGTCTTTTTTTTCCAAAAAACCCCAAAGAAAATAATCTAATTGTGTTAAATTGCATGATCTAGGTGGACGGTTTATGTCACCATTGCGTAAAATTAATCGATTTGGAAACTTAGTCCATCCTGTTGAAAATAAAGAATGTCTGTATTTATTTTTTTCAATTTGAAGCAATGAACCAGTTGATTCAGAAGGACGTAGACTAATCTCCATTGATGGTGTTTATATTTGTGTAGTATCGTTATTATTTTGGTAAGTAGCAACACCGCCAGATCTTACATTAGAACGCTTAAATTTGACTATACAGGTACAGGTAATTAGGTACAGGAATATCTTCATCATTATTAGCCAATGTTTTTGATAAAAGAAGAATATTAGAATTATGTGCCACATTATCAATGGTATCATTTTTGTGAGATCGTAAATTTTTTTATATTAAATGTGTATATCGATAAACCTGGTCTTGATAAATTCCACTAAGTCTAATTCTAATGTAGCTAACGGATTTAATGTCAACATTTTAAACTCTAATTTAAAGGGAAGAAGTAATGCTGGTTCCGTTCTAATTATTGGTTTTAGATACAATATATAACCTTTCTATTGTAGATACTCTGGACAAAGAGACGTCTAAATATTATTGATGTGCGCCATTGTATGTACGGCATTTGCAACCATTTTATGTTGTTGAATATATCCAGCAGAAATGAAATCTAGAGACATCAGAAATGAGCTGAATTGCTTAGTGCTCCATTTACTAGCCCACCAGATAAATCAATATTTGTAGTTATGATGTAATATGATATCATATGGTAGTCCATCTGTATCTAACGTACTTCTTTTTATGTGATATTTGTCGAAGTGAATCTAATTGTTCTGCATTATTTTATTCTCTATTTTCATAATTTGCAATTGTAGTAGTTTTGTGTTCCATTTCACTCAGTATTTTGTTATTGTAAGTTTTTATATATGGATTTGCATAAAACAACTTAATACCATCAACTCGTGACTGAATCAGAGATAATCCATCCTCAGTCATTACAATTTTCATTTCCTATTTTTATTAATATATTATATTAGAAAACTGAATAACTAACTGAAAACTTTGTCTAATTCGTAGAATTTTAAATTTCGGCATAAAACTGGTCCACACGTTCTTTGATTTGGTTGTTTGGTGCTTCTTTTACTGGAGGTAGTTGACTGCTCCTATCATACTGATTTCATCGATAATTAATACTATATATTTATTATTATTATTATTATTATCAAGGGAACGATACAAATTAATTTTAAGGGTCCGGGATTTTAACGCCGGGGTACTATGCCAAATGTGGCGCGTTTTATCAACAGCACGCGGAGTACTGAGTTCCCATGTGGTCCCCCACTGCTTGATTTCGGTGATCTAGTGGGAACCGATGGTTTCAGTGTGGCGAGGCCGTTGACAGCGCATGATATTGTAGAGCAACTTCTATAGATAATGGAAGCAACTTAGAAAAAGTTATTTTTAATGCTACATGTACTGTATCGCGGTCGAGCTACGACGGTTTTTCCAGTCGAAGCCCAATTGATATATACAAGCATTACAATACCCGTCTGTGACAGTAAATCGGTTATATACATAAGTAGTTTAATATTGAATGTTTTACCGCATCCGCAGTAGAAGAATTTTCTGTTTATCATTTAAAGTTCTCATAGGATCCAAGAATTTTGACTTGGCCATTAAATTTTCTCATTTTTTGCAATTGGGCTTAATTTATTTAGTAATGCTGGACGAATATCTGTATCTGTATCCTGTACTGAATCTGGTTGTTGAAATGGATGATGATTTCCACCGTCATCCCTTCGACACATTTGTTTAAATATTTCAATAGTTTTTTTCAATATCCAAATCCGATTCGAATTTGTTTTTTGCTTTTACAATGAACTTTTCATTTTCAAAATAAATTTTCAAATATTTTATGTCTGCTTATATATTAGTTTCTTCTTTTTTGAGTAATATTAGTAAAGTTACCATTTCTCGTTTATAATTATTTAAATCTATTGATATGTCATAAGTCTGTGATCGAGGCTCTTTTTGTTTTTTGAACGTTTCATTTTCATTGATAGTGTAGTGAGTCGCAAATTACGCCAGAGAAATATTTTCTTATTCGTATGGTCTTTTTTCATACTTATTAAACCAATTATCATTCCAAACAAGGGTACAATCTTTACTAAGTTATAGTTTATTCAATTCAAGTTAAGTCTTTATTATACGTTGATGCTTAATATGCCACACTGTAGAAATATATTTAACTTTATCCGACGATTTACTCATAGGTTCACGAAGAAGGTATCAAGTTGCTTCTTGACTAGTCATCTCATCGACATTAAGCATAACTTAACATAAAGCATGTTACTCATTTTTCTATCTACAAACTCTATCTATCTAGAGTTTGTATAATCTGATGCTGCAAGTTATTAATCAGAGCCGTGCACACAGCTAATCAATCTTCACTCAATGAATCCCAGATGAATATTGAGGACCAAATTGTGGCAAATTGTCAGCTCACGACACGATTTTTTGGACGTTATGGTGGGCAGAGGGCCCGGGTCACTCTGCCAATTTAGTTTGATGAAAGCTTAATTGGCCTCTATATGAAGTAATTTTCCTGTTGGTTGCGTGTTACAATCGTTATGTAATTGTTTTAAAAATTAGCCTATGTGTAGGCGCTTTTCTAATTTCCCCTCCATTGAGCTACTTCCCCTTTTCCGTACCGAAAATTTTTTAATAGATACGTCGCTAAAGAAGTGTCACTTCAAAAAAAAGTTGTCATACTTTTTTACTTCTACTTCTACTACTACTACTTTTTATGTTTTGCATAAAAAGTGATTCATAAAATATGTATGCATGTAAATGATCCTTAACTTTGTTTTTTGACAAACAGGTATTTCCACATACTATCATATTTTGACTGTTTGATTCAATACGTGCGTATTCCTGAATAAATCTTAAGTAGCCATGTTCATAACAATCCAAATGTGTCTATTTGAAAAAGATCAAAGCAGTTGTCTGACGTTAGTTTGCAAAGGATTTTAACGATTGATTTGAAATTTCATGCGTATAAAATAGAATTGACTTAATATTCAAGCCAATTGATCACGAATAACGAAGCCGTTTTGTCGATTTTGCCCGTCCTCAACTTTCTTAGTTTTTGATATTAGACGATTTAAGTGTATGTATATTCAATTTGATGGTTATGTAACAAAAAAGGAAATTGGTGATATTTCAGTGGCGAAAATCTTATGGAAGCGCTCCAATATCATGAGAAAATCGAAATTCGGTGCGGTTTTTGTTAGGGTGAAGTAATTGCGCCTTAGTTTTTGAAGAAGAAGAAAAAAAAAACCGTTACATCGCTGCAAGTATTATTTTTATTATTTTTTTTTTTGAAAAAAAAAACCGTCAGAAAGATCGTGTGATCTAATGCCTTTTGACTTATTTTTTTGAGGTTCCCTGATGGATCGAGGTTATGCCAGTACTTCCCGAACTAGCGAAGTATTAAAAATAATAATCTTAGTGATAATATTAAAGAAATGTAGGTACATTTTAATCAGAAATTTCTATTAATGTTTGATTGTCTGCACGTATAATTGTATTGAATAAAACTTGCAAATCAAATAAACCATGAAGCTTATAGCAAAGAAAATATTTTTTTTTTTATTTAATGAAAACATTTCATGAATTACACTTTATGTGATCGTGGTGTAGTGGTATATGCATAGACTTCTCAAGCAGAGAAGCCCGTCGGCGTCAACTCTGACATGAAGGCATAACACTGATGTTAGAGTGGTTGCTGGCTGGGCTTAATGTAACGAACTTCAACTAGCACGTGCTAAGACCCACTGGTTGAGGATGCACTGCCTCGTCCCGTCCAGTTTGAAAACCACTTTTGAGAAAAATATAGAAACCAAACACACCTGAGTTTCAAATTACTAGACCACCCGCCCGCGCCCAGGAGAAAATCTAGTAAAAGGGTATTCATATCCTTATAAAAAAAAATTAAAAAAAAAAGTTAAAATATTTTTTGTAACAAGAGCATTTTCAACCTGGACTTGTTACTGATTGATATATCAAAGTGTACGACGTAGTGTATGACGGCTTTATTGCAACTATCATTTAATATTTTTGTTTTAAATTGGTAGTAAAACGTTACAAAGAATTACCAATCAATTTCTAAATATTTGAAACAATCATACTCTTTTGTTTATAAGTGTTAAGAAAAAAATGACAAAATAACATTCAAAAATAGCTCGGTAACTTTTATGCAATAACCACCCTAAAAAATAAGTAGAGTGTACATATTGAACAGCATACACATCGATGAAAATCTCCCTTTTGCCACAAAATTATCCATACGTGTAATTTGAGTCTCCATATGGTCTAATGCGGGTTGTAATGACAAATGGTACGCATCTGACTCAGGACAAAACGGAAGAAATGATTTGTATGTATGCATACACATGTGTGGATGCATATATTTATACATATATACGCTTTATACAGATGCAGCAGTATGACACCAAAATTAATAAAAATAACACTATCGCAAAACGCATAAAACAGATTTTGTAACTTAGACTTAAATGGAATTAACTAAAGAAATGTAGGAAAAAGAATCAGAAATTTCAGTAGGCAATATTACGAGTACATTTTATGTATTGTATATACATATGTACGTACAAGTATTACTATTTGTAGATCGTGAAAGGACAAATACAAGTAGAAGAGACATTTGATAAACAAGATAGGATAACTTTGATTAAAAGTTAATGAAAATTGAAAAAAATGAAGAAGTGGAATACAAATGCCTGAGCTAAAATAATAAAAACTATATTCTTAAACAACAGTATCATAAAAAGGCGTTAGAGGTACAGAAGTCCACAAGAGTGTGTAAACAATGATATGTTTGTATGTACATATTGTATAAACCCGCACAAGCAGTGTTATAGCATCCTAAATAGAGTGCAAGCACTATTCAAATCCATACTTACGTACTTGTACATTAAGTAAGCATCTATGTACATATCACATGTCAAAGAATATGGTATGAAAGATAAAGAAGGTCAACCAAAAGCGTTAGCAGTTAGGAAATACGAGTGTATGAGATCAACCCAAAACAAGCATCTTATAAGGTTAAGTATAAAATGACTTGAATTACCGTCGGAAACGCAGCATTTGTATTCATAAAAGTGTCAATAACAAAATGTATACAACATCAAATTTTTGTTGCGAAAGTTGATTTAAGCTAGAAAAGAGTTTGCTATTTTTCCTGGGAAAAGAAATAATAACGAACTATTGCTTAGACCAGAACAGGGTAATTGATTGGGGATAAGAAATATAATAATTAGTTACCCGGTAACGAGAACAGATAATCTTTACCAGAACTGCTAATTAAGACCAGATATTGCTAATATGTTTAACTATAATATTTAGATCCTATTATGAAAGTGTATTATAGGTTAGGTCAAAATCAGATTTTGGTTTATATTGGTTATTCCAATGAAACACAAGAAAAATTATAATAAAAGAATTCAAACCGCTGGTAAAACTATGCACGCAAATATAAAAATTCCAGAAATGACAGCCAATAGAGTTACTAGGATTCGTTTGTTAAATTTGGAATATATTACCGTACTATATTGATAGTATAAGGAATCATCGTTTTCTTTATTACAGGTACTTGCCAAAATTACAAGCGCGAGTGCTGGTCAGCAGAAAAAATTGTAGTACTGTAAACGCTTTAGCGGATGAATTCCCTAGATAGAATTAACAGTGGAGTAAAATTCTGAAATAAAACAAATTAGACCTTATCCGGGATATTCCGATATACTTACAGCTCAGACCGGTAAGAATTCCCGAGACTAAGTCCGGGTCTTGGAAAAGAGATGGTGGCGGATAAACCCTTAATGGACCAACGGCAACGTTCGCATCCCCGAACGGGCTATTGGCTTCGGTCTAACCGAATCCTAGGAACATTTATAACGGAACTGACCCTCTAGGTTGGGGGTTCTATCGCATCGGTGAAACAACCTGGCTGAGTAATAATATATACAGGTACGAAGCAACAACAAGCCTCGAATGCGAACGGATATACTGTTGACAATAACATACGTGGTATGTTAGGTTCCTGGCGGTGATCTTGAACTGATACAAAAGAGATATTACTGTCATTCAAAAATGCTATGAGTCGGACAAAAAAAAGGATGAAACACTGCGACATCTACTACGGCAATTGTTATTGACAACAAAAGCAGTTCCTATTTGGATGCGCGTTTGTTGTTAGAGCCAGACTTAGGCAAGAAGTCTGGAGTTTCTGGCATGTTAACGAGCGCCTTGTTACAAACCGTATTAAGGCAAACTTGCCAACATTAGACTTATATGCACGCACATCTCCTCAGAGGTGAAAGATGACGACACCAAAAATAGATTCTACGAACTCTCGGATAAGACGAGCAGGGCCCGAGCTCTGACATTAAAATTGTCCTCGGCGATTGCAGTGCAAAGCTAGCAAGAAGACATATTTGGTAGAACTGTCGAAAAGTATAGCCTGCACCACATAATCTCATATGAGGGATTCAGCCTAATCGACTTTACAGTTGTCGTAGTTAGTACGCGGTGCCAGTATCTCGGTATTCATAAGAGATCTCCTGATGATTCAACTGAATCAACCGTCAACCAGACTGACCGCATTGAGATGAACTCAATGCACTCCTCCAGTATTATGAAGTCCGAAAAGGCCAACATCGATTCAGACCATTTTTTATGCTATCCAAGGTACGGTTGCGGATATCCTGAACTTCGCAAAGACAGGCTAATATTGTGAGAAAGGTTGACATCGGGCGGTTACAAAATACTTTTCCGATCGAGTCTCTTTTAATCTCTTAAGAAGTCCTATGCCGCCAGTATCAAGTGTTGAAGACCAGTGGCAACATTACCAAAAAGCGATCAGAGATGTTACCTCTGATGTGTTGGTTTTCACTCGGCCTCCACAAGGGAACTCCTGGCTTAACGATGATTGTCGGCAAGCACATGTAACTACATAAGCAAGATGCTTACAGGGAAGTAGAAAAAAGAAGCAGCATGAGAATCGGTTGGTCGAGAAAATTGAGAGATTCTATTGGGTCTATAACTTAATTCGGTTTGATAAGAGATGGCGTAACTTGTATTTTTCCATTGTTATTATTCCATGGGAGCATGCGTTGGAAAGCTACTGTCATTGTGCGTCATTTCAGTATATGTCATTCATTTGAACCGTAAACAACAATAATTTTTTTTTCACTCCAATATGCCGAACTTTGTGCCTGAAAAAGTGTTTTTGCGGGGAGTTCTTCTTCATAAGTGAAACCCGGCCAACCAGCCAAATCAACGGCAAAGCCGAATATCCATGGCACGGAATATGCGACCAGACACTAGGCAATAATTTTCCATCATGACAACGCTCGGCCCCACGTTGCAATTCCGGTAAAGAACTATTTGGAAAACAGTGGATGGGAAGTCTTATCCCACCCGCCTTATAGCCCAGACCTTGCCCCTACTGACCCCTTTTTGGACCTTCAAGGCAAACTAAATGCTATAAAAGGGCTTAAACTCTGACCATTAAAGTTTAAAATTAAATTACTAGTATACCCAATTTAAAGCGTTACCAGGGCTTTAATCTTTTAGTGAAACAGCTTGAACAGGCTTAAATTGTCTTTGCAAAACACAGAGATGTCCGGAAAACACTCCGATATAAAGAAAATTGTTGAAATTTGGACAGAATATGAGGAGAATTTTAAAAAAAAATTAGAAATGTCGTAGAATCTCTCACTCCCTACATTCAAAACGATACATTTTAATTAGTGAAAACAATTTATGAACAGTTGAGATCTAAATTGGAGAGAATTCGTCCACTAGAACTGAAATTAGTTGAATCTTAGAGACTCCACCTGAAAAAGTAAGAAAATTGCGGCTATCATGAGGAGCATAGATTCTTTCGAACAAATACAAGAACTACATGTATGAGCAAAAAATACTGGTTAATCAAGTTTTGACAGAGCTGCATGAATGCAACAACTGAAGATTACATATTTCTATAGAGAAAAATGTACAAGAATATACAAGATTCTTCCTGTTCTCATAGTCAATATTCATGGAGCTTACTATTACGACTTAAGCCAAGGTCACTTCTCTTCAGGCAAAGATCTTCAGACACATATTGGTGTGAAATGCAGTATCCAATATATACAACAGGATCAAGTCTAAGCTCTTGTGAAATAAATCGTATGTGAAATACAAAGGTTACCAACATCACCCACATTTGCTGGGTAAAGACACAACGCCTTATGAAGTCAAAGTAGTTCGGTGTGGTTCGACAATAAACCATGCTAAGCTAAAACCAAACTGCAGGATACACCAATCAACTATTATTCTTTTCGGGAAGCAAACCATAATAACAAGACTGAATTCATTGTATCTTCCTATCCAAAACATTTCGGAGCAGCTATAAAAAAGAAGATCCTGTTTTAGCATCAGACATCTCCAATCAAATTGAGAAGGTTCAGCATGATATTAGTTTGCAAAGAAACCAGGAGATTCTGTTTAAGTAGATTAAAAATTATAAAATCCACCAACATTCATTGACCGAAGGCGTAGTGTTTCTACTAATTTGCAGTTGTCACCATAGTAATCAAAAGACTTCGGTCAAAAGTAACCATGCAATTGAAGCAGCAGTCCGAATCAGCACCTCAAACACTGACCAGAAGATAATCATCAGTGAGTCAGGCTGAATAGCCAACAATGTTTTCAGATGAATAACTCAATGTGTAAGCAACAAGTCGTAGCCCCAGCATGATATCGAAAATATTATATCACCGTCTGAGTGGTGGTCACCCAACAGCTGTGTGACCAGACCAGGAAGGTGTCTAGTTTATATTTTTCATTTTTTGTAAAATTTGTATATAAAAAGTCCAGAAATAAAGCAATTTTGGCGTTCGTTGATAAATCATAGTGCAAGGTGCTTGTTCATTGTAAGACTCACATATCATAGAATTCACTTTCGTTTAGTATAATATAGGCATATTTAAAATTATATCCAACAGAGCTATTAGAGCGGACACGTCAGGTGATAACGTATAGAGCAATGTCTAAATAGTTTTGGGATCCCTGCCAAACTCGTCCATTTATTCAGGATGATGATGGAGAATGCACGGTGTTTTATCATGGTCGGTAAAGAACTCATCGAAAATTTTGATGCCAAAAAAGGATTAAGACAAGGCGATACGTTGTCATGTGGTTTCATTAACATTATTTTTGAAAGAATAGTGCAAAACTCACACGCCAACACAAAAGGCACAATCTCTAAATAGCGTGACGTAAGTGGCACTTTCGCGAGTATTGAGGAGGAGACGACGAAGATCGGTTAAACGGTCAATGAGGGCAAGATCAAGTATATGCTGTCAACAAAAAAGGACACCCAACAACAAAGTCTTGGAGAGAACATCACCCTCGACAGATAAAACTTAATGGCAATTAAAAACTTTGTTTACCTAGTCTCCACTATCAATTTAGACAACGACACTAGCGCTGAGATTAAACGAAGAATTACTCTTAAAAATCGTTGCTTCTTTAAGCTAAGAAGCACTTAACAGAAAAGCCCTCTGTCAAACAATAAAAGTGACCTTATATAAGATCTTAATAATCCCAGCCCTGCTCTATGGCGCAGAGGTATGGACTCTATCAAAAATGGATGCTCTTAACTACTTTGGGAGGAAAATTCTTCGGGTGATTTTCAGTCCAGTCTGCATACACGGTGAGTAGAGGAGAAGGTACAACGACAACCTGTACGGGTTACTCAACGACAGCTACATCGACTGAGACAGAAGACTGTAGGTCCAGTAGCTGAGGTGGCTGGGTCATGTAGAGGGAATGAACACTATTGGTCTGCTCCGAAAAATCTTTGAATCCGCCCCAAATGGACACGAGATGAAGTAGTAGAGGGGGACTGTGACTCAGGTGGGGCACGCAAGTGGAAGAAGTAAGTAAGCATTGGTAAAAATAAGTCTTTCAAATAGCACAACAAAATGATTTTGAAAGGTATGCTAAATCATTAAACAGCAGGTCATTGTGCCGTTAGCTTTGATTTACGCGACATCGCTTTGTCAAACCTTAATATTTTTCAATCCCGTTCATTCATATTTGTCCTGTTTTGCTGTGCTTTTTAACAGTATTACCTGCTCTTATAGTGACTTTACAGTTCAAAATCCGCAAATGATTTCTTTTTGGGTTTATTTTTTTAACTTTAATATGACAGTTGCGATTATTGATAAAATCATTGAGGTTAAAATCATTTCGTACTTCTGTACAATATTACTTTTAAAATAATTTTCTTAATCAGAAAGTTTTGGCCGCGACCTGATCGAGGGCTGTGATGAGAAAAGTCACATGTAGAATCTGGAAAGTGTTTTCTGACAAATGTTTTATTCTCAAGTACCTTTTAGACCAGAAAAAAAAATAGCAATTTGCCACCGTAACTCCCAGTTTGATTTTCTCAAAGCTATAAGCTGTCTATTGTGACGTTTTGCCTAATTCATTGATTTTGTGCGTTCTTATTGACAGAGTATACATGCAACGTACCAGTGACAGCTCACTGCATTTTGACAATAATATGTATCAGTGACAACATTCGCTGATAGATGCAACGTTAGTAATTACAAAGACTTTTTGATTACTGTACCTCTTATTTCAATTTGCAAGCCTCGTACATATGGCGTGAAAGAAGTCACATGCTAGAGTATAACTTTGATCAAGCTCGTTTGAAGCATCAAAAGATTCGGTGAGATTTCTTCCGTCCACTACGATCGAGTGTTTCGCCCAAATCAATCCGCATATATCTATGGAATCAATAAAGATGTGATGAGCAGCGATCTGGGCTTTCTTAGTTTTTTTTAGGGATCTCTTGTAATACCTACAAATATTTGGTCAATTGTGGATTGACCTGGTCTAATCTGCACTGATAGGGGCCAATTTCACTTTATACAATGGATTTTAAGGAAGTCGATACTTCTATAGTTGGCATAAATTATAGAATCTTGTTTCATGTGGATCGGACAAAAGATGTTGAAGTTCCAATTTAACTTGACACATGGTTTTACCTTATGAAAAACGTTCTTAGTTTCTTTGATCGCATTCTTATTCTCTCTCGTACTCTCTCAAATACTCTCGTACTTGAATTGGTGCCTCTGATCTTCAGACATTTCGTTGTCGTCGCCGTACTTTAAGTCTCCTCAATATTGATCGGCTGTTATGAAGTCTTTAGTATGCAAAAATCTATGTTGACTACAAGTACATATATGTATAGTGCTCAAAGTCAAATTAGAATAAATCCGGTGCCAGCTGTATGTATAGTCATCATTTTGATGCCAGTATTAGAGAATTGCTAGATTGTCAGGGATCTCGTGGAAACATTATTTAGTTGCATCGTATATGAAGAAAAAGATACTCCGTGGCTCAAGTGGTAGTGTATTGACTTTCAAATAGGACGGTTCGGGGTTCAATACCAGACGCGCCAGAAAGACATTCTTTTTTTCAAGCAACTAAATTCACGTAAGTGTGTGTTTGCCTAGTCCACTAATAAATCCAATTACAATAATATTTAAAAAAAAAGTGGATGCACTAAATTTTCAATTAGAATTTTATCAAGAATATTTAATTTATTATTATTTACAATTTATTTATTGTTGTTTCATGAAGAAATGTAAAATACAGTTCTTAAAATTAAGCCTTCCTACTTTTTGGACATTCGTTAAGTTCAGACGTGCTGATCCAAATTTTGTTATGGTGATCTACAGTGGTCTTTGTTGCAAGTCATTTAAAACTCTTTTTATTGGACATCACTCCGTCCCACATTTTACTTGTAATTAAGTGTCTCAGTGATTCGGTCAATAACTTTGCGTCAGAAAACAATCATACCTTGAAAATAATTCAAAGTCAATTTACCAAATACGATGACATTTTAAAATCTGTTGAAGATTTATCAATTTTCCTAGCAATCTACAATAAGAATCAATTTAGAAGCATATCTATGCAGTAGGCTCAAAATATTGATTTATTAAAACGAAACACGACATTAGTCCAATAGTTTTAAATTCATAATAAAATCTTACACCCCTGCAATAACTGACTACGTTCTATACGGTTTTCCCTTGATTTTCATCTTCAAGTTCCATACAAAAGCAGCGTTCCCTCTCTACCAAATAATAATCAATTGCTTATAATATAAATATCATGTGTCAAATGATTGGTTTAAAGTGCAAAGTTAAACGAAAGTACAGGTCATATCCAGATAACTCCAAGTAAGATCGATGATATAATGATGCAACCCCTGCCACTAAATTGTGCATCATACAACATTTCGATTCTCATTGAGATGCTTGAATCTGCAGCTATCGAACCGCGAATTACTCGTGAGTCATCTTTTTCTCCACCACAGCTCTATTCGGAGATTGATCCTCCTACACCAACTTCTGAACTCACAATCTTACGATTCGAAATCTCATGGGCCCCTTCGGAATAGAACAAAAGAATAAAAAAGTTGAACAATTTCAACAAAGCTGAATCAGCTACCTTTTTAATAAAGAGTATAGGGTTTTCCAGTAGGCACTTGATAATTTTGAATTTAATTTGTGAACGCACTCTTTCACTAATCATCAAACTGTCACTGGCAATTTATTCAATAAACTCAACATTTTCATAATAAAGTACACTAACGAGCAACGTCTGCAAATTATAAAAATTTTCTACAGATATTCGGAGTCGGTGACTGCAACCTTAAGAGCGTTAACTCCAATTTTCGGTCGTAATTCTCGCCCTAGTAGACAGGCAATAACAAGTTTAGTGCAAAAATTTGAGTCTACATATTCGTTGTGTGATGTTGCCGTGTCAGTGAGATAACGGGTTGGTCGAAGTGTCGAAAATATCGTTGCCGTTCAGACGTCCGTAGCAAATGATCCAAATCAGTCAATTCCACGGCGTTCTTAAGAATTGAGCATCGCTCAGACCACATTATGGCATATTTTGCGTAAGGATCTTGGTTTACACCCATACAAGATCAAGCTGACTCAAGAATTGAAGCCGATGGACCATTTGAAGCGACGTACGTTCTCCGATTGAGTTCTGGAGATAATGCGATAAGATGATAAATTTCATCACAAAATCATCTTCAGTGACGAAGCTCATTTTTGGCACAATGAGTTCGTCAATAAGCAAAATAAGCGTTATTGGTCGGGTGAAAACCGACATGTGCTTCATGAATCATCACTTCATCCACAAAAAGTAACTGTTTGGTGCGGTTTGCATGCCGGCGGCGTTATTGGGCCATATTTTTTCGTCGACGATAACGATCGTCACGTTACTGTGAATGGTCAGCGTTATCGCGTCATGATCACCCATTATGTTTGGCCCGAATTGGAAGATATGAACTTGGACGACATGTGGTTTCAACAAGATGGTGCCACAAGCCACACAGCACACGCTACAATCGATTTATTGAAGAGTAAGTATGGTGAACGTGTTATCTCAAGACATGGGCCAGTCGATTGGCCGCCTCGTTCGTGCGATTTAACGCCGCTTCACTATTTTCTGTGGGGCTACATTAAGTCATTGGTTTATGCCAACACGCCGACGACGTTGGAAGAGCTCAGAGCCAACATTGAACGCGAAATAGCGGCAGTTTCGGCCGAAATGTGTGGCCGAGTCGTTAAAGATTGGGTCCAACGAATCGACCGCTGCAAACGTGCCCGCGGTGGCCATTTGAACGGAGTCGAGTTCCATTCATAAATGTTTTGATTGTACTTCAAGTCAATAATAAAGTTTTTAAAATATCTGAAATGGTTTGCCTTTTAGTTAAAAAAAAAAGTTGTCAAGTCGTTATTCGAAAACCCTATACATATCTCGATCACACCAGACTAACAAATTTTTTAAAATCAAAATTCAAAATTATGGCAAGTGCCATAAAATCTCCACCAATACCTTAAAGGTAAGCATACCGCTAAAACATGAATAGATGTTCACCAACCCTGCTTCCGAAGTCATCTATCTGTGTGAAATAACAATGGAAAGATCAAACCGAATACTGGAATCAACAAACATCGTAAAGATACTACCTTGTATAAGTATAAAAAACTACAATTTAGAATCCACTTCACATAGAAAACAGATCCATGTTAATATTAAGTCTAACTCTGTACTGATTCTTAAGTCAAATTCTAAGCCTAACTCTTACAATAAAAACCCAGCTCCTAACAAACAAGCTCCTGATCAAAACTGGAGATTTAAAGTTGGGACATGTTCTTTTTTTACTCCTTCTTCACTTCATTCTCCCAGTCACTAATACAAAAAATATTCCTTCACACCGTCCAACCCAATTCCCAAACGTGTATTTTTTAATCTTGATCCTTTTTTCAGCCCTTTAAGAAACCTACCAACATCTAATTCCACTCAAACAAAAACGGCTTGCCTTAACTTTTTTCGCACCCGTATTTTAAAACCGTCTCCTCTTTTACGCCAGACTGCCACTCTAATACCACACCACCTTCTGTTTAGACCCCATACTCCAACTAAGGCAAAATGAATCAAGCACCTTACAGATTCAGGGGAGGATGACCATCTCTCGATTAAGAGACCGCGGATTATATGATAATTTTCGTTTATATCTCGCTTATCGACATGATAAACCGGACTCTGTTTGTATCGATGGTATAACGAAAATCAATAGATAAAGAGGACAATTTATATGGCCGCAGTGTACTTCTAGGTAAACGCTCTCGTGTATAAAGAGCCTAGGTCCTTTAAAAAATCGTTTTGGTGGTAGAGTTCCTATTTGCAAGCGTAGCCTACATATATACGTACTGGTATAGGGTGATTAATCGTGAGGTTTGATTTATAATGTAAAATAAAACACATGAATTTGAAAGTGAACTTAAAATTTTTATTATCGATTAAAAGAACAATTCATGGCATTTACCGTTTAAAAATGATATTATGTAAATGTTGGCCACGACTACGTCTGAGGTGGTCCATTCGGAAGATCCAATTTTGGGCGACTCGTTCGTGGATAGCGACAAATATCTCACGGATAACACGAGTAATGCTGGCTTCCAAAGCGTCAATCGTGGCTTACTTATTCCTGAAGACCTGAGATTTTACATATCCCCTGAAAAATAGTTCAAAGGTTTGATATCGCACGATGTAGGCGGCAAATTTACCGTTGCAAAACGTGAAATTAAGTGCTCACCAAAATGATTTCTTAACAAGTCCGTTGTTTCATGCGGTGTATAGCTCATAGCGCCGTCTTGTTGAAACTAGAACTCACCGAGATCATGTGCTTCAAATTTAGGAAGCACATAGTTCGTTAACATAGCGAGATAACAGTTACCATTGACGGTAACATTATGATTTGCCTCAGTTTTGAAGAAATATAGACCAATGATTCCACCAGCCTATATACCACGCCATACCGATGTTTTGGTAGATGTAATGGTAACTCTTGGTACTCTTTGGGTTGCTCATCAGCCCAAATACGCCAATTTTGATTATTAACGTATCCATTGAGTCAGTAATGGGCTTCATCACTGAACAAAATTTCACGATAAAACATCGTATTTTCATTAAGTTTTTCCAGAGCTCATTCACTGAAAATATGACGAAAATTCAAGTCGCATGGCTTCAATTCTTGCACAAGTTGAATTTTCTACGCTTTTAGGAAGAGATCCTCACGTAAAATACGCCAAGTTGTCGAATACGCCAAGCCAAGCTGCTGAAAACGACAACGAATCGATTCGGCACGGTCTTCGCGTACACTCTCAGCAACAGCTGCTATAGTCTAACTGGTCGAGTTTCATTAACTTATGTAAACTGGGACTCAAATTTGCGAATGGTATTGGCAATATTGGTTTCAGTAAGTCGATTATGTGCACCGTAAGTTCCTCGAATTGCACAAAAAACATTTCTCACAGAACGCTGATTTTCGTAATACAGCTGAACAATTTGGAGACGCTGTTGTGATATGAGTCTTTTCATGATGATTTGCCAAAAGATACAAAACTAATAAAGCAATTTGATAGATGTTATGCGTGATCTGTCAAAAAGCCCATTGAAAATCAAACCTCACGATGAATCACCCATACTTTATACTCTATAGGACCAATCTTCGTTTTAGACACGAAGCCTGCTATTCCTCCAAAGTGATAACTTCGAAGGAAATCTCCAACGCCAAGACTTAAGTTATTCGTTTAATTCAATTCTTGTACTTTGCAGACGAATATTCAGCACTACTTAAAAATGTTCATATTTCAAAGAAAAGCTCTTTGATTAATCTCAATCCAATAATGGATACTAACCAAATCATGCGTTCTGGCGGTAGACTCACCTCGTCGACTCTTTCTTACAATGAAATATATCAGATTCTTCTCCCACACCAAGCGAATATTTCGTCATTGCTTGTGAAGTTTTAAGGGCGATATTACAAAACAACCAAAGGCTACATTTGTCTGTTTGTGAGCTTTGCAACAAAGGCAATACACCTGGAAGTTACGAGTGACTTAATGAGTCAGACCTTTTAGGCAGCTTTCAGTAGATTCATCGCATGACGCGGAATGATTAGAACTATTTATTCTGATAACGGCACAAATTTCGTGGGATCTAGTAACGTACTATCTAATGACTCCAAACAATTTCTCAGATCCCTATCCCCTATGGATGTATACGAGAAATACAAAGGTTATAACCTGGAATGGAAATTGTTTTCCTTTGGTGCACCACATATAGATGGGTTTTGGGAAGCTGGAGTTAAGAGCTTCAAACTTCATTTAAGAAAGTGACAGAAACGAATAAGCTTACCTTCGAAGAATTTTCCATGCTTCTTGGTAAAATTGAAGGATGCCTTAAATCCAGGCCGATCTCGCCGATCTCGCTGATATCGGAAAATGTACCAGACATTCCTCCCTTAACTCCGGAACATTTTCTTCGGGGGGTCCTTTGCTAGCTCCCCTAGAACCCGATCTCGTAGAAAAATCTCTTAACTCTGTCCAGCGATGGGAAAGTGTAAAGATCCTACACCATCAATTTTACCGTCATTGGAAAGACGAATATTTAAAAGAGCTAAATATCCGGTACAAATGGAAATATCCACATAAGGTTCTATCGTTAGATGACTTGGTTGTTGTTAAAGATGAAAATTTACCTCCTAACGAATGGCGGTTAGGTCGCATCATTAAAGTTGATCCGGGATCCGATGACTACGTTCGAGTCGTCGAAGTTAAAACTCAAAATGGAGTTATCACACCTCCAACTACCAAACTTTGCGTATTGACTCACTCATGAACACATGAATTTTTATTAAACCGTATACCGTCTTAAACTATTCATTTCTTATAATATGAATTTGTTCTAGATACTTATATTGCACTGATCTGTATGAAGTAGAGCACGTATTTTTACCTCAATTTAAGTAACTAAATATTGTTAAATGTAAGCTATTTTCCATTTTTTTCATTTATTAAACATGTTGTTAAGAGTGGCTTTCCCGAAATTTCTCATGAAATTATGTATATTACTAAGGCTAGTTTTTAGGTTTTACAACCGAAATTAAATCACGTCTCTAATACTGTAATAATTTGTAATAGTTTGACATAAAGATGTCGCTACTGTAGCTTGGCAGTTTACTCCACTTTTCCAAATAGGAAGTCACTAAGTCACTTAGTTTAAGCTTGTAACTAATCTCCTTCATATAAAACACCTTCAATAAAAAGCTATACCAACAAACCTACAACCAATTTTTTTTTCTTGGTTTTTTAACAAATCATCGAGCAATCAGCAGGGGAAACTCCGAACCCCAACACATACAATTCAGAATATAATTTTAAAAGTATTTGACATATGGTATGTATGTATATATATAGGGATTTCCAATAGGAACTTGCCAACTTTGAATTTAATTTGTGAACGCACTATTTATTTCATCATGGTAAAGTACACTAACGAGCAACGTCTGCAAATTATAAAAATTTTCTACAGATATTCGGATTCGGTGACTGCAACCTTAAGACCGTTAACTCCAATTTTCGGTCATAATTCTCGCCCTAGTAGACAGGCAATAACAAGTTAAGTGCAAAAATTGGAGTCTATATATTCGTTATGTGATGTTGCCGTGTCAGTGAGACAACGGGTTGGTCGAAGTGTCAAAAATATCGCTGCCGTTCAGAATTCCGGAGCAAACGATCCAAATCAGTCAATTCCACGGCGTTCTCAAGAATTGGGCATCGCTCAGACCACATTATGGCGTATTTTGAGTAAGGAACTTGGTTTACACCCATACAAGATCAAGCTGACTCAAGCCGATGGGCCATTTGAAGCGACGTACGTTCTCCGATTGGGTTCTGGAGAAGATGCGCCAAGATAATGAATTTCATCGCAAAATCATCTTCAGTGACGAAGCTCATTTTTGGCTCAATGGGTTTGTCAATTAGCAAAATGTGCGTTATTGGTGGGGTGAAAACCCACATGTGCTTCATGAATCACCACTTCATCCACAAAAACAATAACTGTTTGGTGCGGTTTGCATGCCGGCGGCGTTATTGGACCATATTTTTTCGTTGACGATAACGATCGTCACGTTACTGTGAATGGTCAGTGTTATCGCACCATGATCACCGATTATTTTTGACCCGAATTGGAGGATATGGACTTGGACGACATGTGGTTTCAACAGGATGGTGCCACAAGCCACACAGCACACGCTACAATCGATCTATTGAAGAGTAAGTATGGTGAGCGTGTTATCTCAAGACATGGGCCAGTCGATTGGCCGCCTCGTTCGTGCGATTTAACGCCGCTTGACTATTTTCTGTGGGGCTACATTAAGTCATTGGTTTATGCCAACACGCCGACGATGTTGGAAGAGCTCAGAGCCAACATTGAACGCGAAATAGCGGCCGTTTCGGCCGAAATGTGTGGCCGAGTCGTTGAAAATTGGGTCCAACGAATCGACCGCTGCAAACGTGCCGCGGTGGCCATATGAAGAAAGTCGAGTTCTATTCATAAATGTTTTAATTGTACTTTAAGACGATAATAAAGTTTTTGAAATATCTCAAATGCTTTGCTTTTTATTTTAAAAAAAAAGTTGTCAAGTCGTTATTAGGAAACCTTATATTAATGAGTTTAAAATAAATGTCAAAAAGTAAAAATTGAGGTGAAACTCATTTGAAACGTGCCAAGCAGGAGCAGAGAAACTAATGTAATGACTCTGATTCGCCTATGCAGCTTCTGCAGAAGTTTTGTGGGGAGTTTCCTATTTCATGGTATTGACCTTATGCTTGTATTCGCCACCAATAACATTTGGAACAAATACAGTAATAAGTAGAAATCACTTAGTTCTAATACTAAGCTCATTTATTGATATTTAACCCAACTTGTACTAATATAATTTGAACTTGAAAAACAAGATAATTCCGTTTCTTTGTCAATTCGTTAATAAGACCCCAAAGTGATTAAACTTCTATATCTACTTCAATCAACTTCTTTAATGCACTTCTTTAATAATACCTAAGTATGGTTCCCTCAAGTAAAAAGATGATCAATTATGCTTTTGCTGGAGTGAAAACTTTTATCCTTCAGCTTTAAATGGACTTAGGTTCTGGAATATGCCCCAAGTACACATACATACCTCTGTAGGTTGAACATAGCCTTTTGTAACTGTTATTGATCTGTTATTCATATTTGCAAATTGCCAAGTTTTCCATTATACTAGGTTGGGTGAAGTCCGTTCATATTTAGGCAGACATGCCAAAGTTCAGTGCGATACTGCCTTTAGTTTTGTTTTGACAGCTGATTGTTGTAGACGTGGTTGACATCAGTTGAGTATGGACAAAAACGATTTTTGTTCTCTCGTAAAACATTATTTTTTGAGAGGCAAAACGGCGAAGGAAACAAAAGTAAAGTTTGATAAATATTATGGGGCTCCGTCAGATTACACCGTCAAATATTGGTTTCGAGAGTTTCGTGGCTGCCGCAACTCCACTACAGATCAAGTCCGCAGCGGCAGGCCCTCCGATGCGGTTACAGAGGACAATGTCAAAAAATACATGAAATGGTGTTGGCTGACCGGAAAGTAAAGGTGCGCGAGCTAGCAAATATCACAAAGATTAGTACTCAGCGCACACGCCAGGGCAATATTCTGCATATGGAAAAGTTATCCTGCCGCTGGGTGCCGCGCATACTCACTCCTGACCAAAAACACGAACGCAAGAGCACTTCGAAAGAGTGTTTGGACTTGCTGATGCGGAAACGGGCAGACTTTTGGCGTCTATTGGTAACTGTTGATGAAATTTAGATCCACTATTACACACCAGAGAACAGAATGAATGCTCGGCAATGAACTGAAGCCGGCATGAGTGCTCCGAAAGAGCCGAGAGCGGCTCAATGGCTTGGAAAGTTTATGTCGTCGGTTTTTTGGGATTGTCATGGCACACTCTTAGTGGACTACCTCGAAAAAGGAAAAACCCTTAACAGCGAGTATTACTGTGCATTATTGGAGCGATTGAACGCCAAAATCGCTGCAAAACTGCCTCACAAGAAGCGAAAAAAATTTTTGTTTTTGCAAGACAATGCACCGGCGTACAAGCGCATCGCAACCACTGCCAAAATCAATGACTTACGGCTCCAATTGTTGTCGCATCCACCGTATTCGCCGGATTTTACTCCATCGGACTATTATCTCTTCCCAAACCTCAAAAGATGGCTCATCAATAAAAAATTCAGCTCACGCGAGGAAATCATCGACGCCATGGAGGAGTATTTTGCAGACCTTTCGGAAAATAACTTTTCGGACGGGATCAAGAAGTTGGAAAATCGCTGGAATAAGTGTATCAAACTAAAAGGGGACTATATTGAATAAAATTTAAAAAAAAAAAAAATTTCATTTCCAAGGATGTTACTTCTTACCCCACCTAGTATTCTTAGGTCTTATCTGTGGCGCGTGCGCGCATAAAAGGGCAAATGGTAGCAAATTTAGCCTTAATATGTATTATAACGAGGCGCTCGTTAACATGCTGGAAACTCAAACTTCTGGTCTAAGTCTACCTCTAACAACAAATCCACATTCAAACAGGCGTTGCTTTTGCCGTCGACAACAATCGCCCTTGTAGATGTCGTAGTTTTTTTTCTTTTTTTTGTCCGGTCCAACTTAACGCATTTCTTGGACGGCGGTAACATCTCCTTTGCAGCAGTTTAGGGCCTTCGACAGTTATTCGCCTGCACGTGGCCTATTAAGGGGTTTAATATACCCCGTACAGATCCCCCAACCTGGAGAGCCAGTTTCCTTATAGATTCCCCTAGGACAAGGGTTCGATTAGACGGAAGCCTCTAACCTGTTTGTTGTCAAATCCGCATCCAAAGAGGCATTGCCTTAACCGTCGATTGCGGCCTATCCTACCACATTTCTTGAATAGCAGAAACATTAACTTTACAGCACTCCAGGACCTCGCTTGTTGTTCGGTACATTCCACGTACAGGTCCAATATCTTGTTATTGGAAATATTTTTCATAACGTTTTCAAATTAGATGGTTGCTATGGTGGTTTATTATTATAAAAATGATAAAATCGTTTCAAAGCTTTCTAGGTCCAATCGATTAAGGTGAACAATGTAAATTATCAGTTTCAAATTTTGATTGTAATCATATGCATAAGGCTCGGTAAGAAAAATGTTTTACTGCCAGGGACGTATATAGTATAAGTGTGGAAGTGAAGAAATACATAAGAAGCGGCTTTGTATACAGTGCTTAGTAAAGCACTCAATGATCGCCATTAGTCTAAAATGTCTGCGTTCAGCATAATTAATGAGTTTCGCAGTGAGGTTTATATGTATGGCTCTTCGTGATAAATTCTTGATGAGATCGGAGAGGGAAGCGGCAAATTGTAACAAATTATGATAAAATAATTTAAGTAATTAAAGCAGCTACAATGGCAGTAAGTGTGCAATTTGCAGAGTGTCACAGTATTAGAATATCTCATTCCTATAAAGAAACAAACGGTGTCAGCGTTGTAAGAAGATATTTGTAATGAGTTCATCCAAGGAAATTAATTAATTAAAGTAACTATCAGAGTGTGATTTGTGATGTATTGAATATTCAGAATTATCTTTATTTAATAAACACATGTACCGTGATAATTTTGAATGGCATTTATATAATACATTTGTATAATTTTGTGCGTTTAACCTGAATCATCACACATTGTGATTATTTGAACACATTCTTGTGATTTTGTTTTAATTTTGGAGCGTGGACTGGGTTAGGGTCTAACGCAATTCGAATACACTTTCAACGTCATAAGAATCATTTGTACTTATATTCAGCATTAATTGATTTTGTACGACATTAAATAAATCACAACGACTGGCGTCTACTTATCTACACTAAACTTAGGGTGCCGCAATGTCAACTTAAATAATCTATCAATTTTTGGAAGATAAAAGCTCGCCGCTAATGTATATGTTAGATTTCGGTTGTTTATGGTAGATTTTTGGGATTAATATATCAATATACCGGTGACAGCTCTTTTTCATTCAAAATTGCCGAATAAATATGTATCTTATCATATCGATCAACATTTCTGTATGACACCTCTTTAACAAATATTTCATCGGTAGTTTTATTATTGTTAATTTTGTTTTTTCTAATGGCGAACAATACAAACATCAGGTATGACTTAACCACATATTCGCGTATGCTTCAACCAAAAAATTATTGTATGTGCAAAATAAACAAACGTTTAGATATTTGGTCGATTAGTAATGAAGTAGTAAATACAAATTAGCTTACGGTTAGTGAGTTATTTAGACATATAGGATGATTCATCGTAAGGCTTGATTTTTAATGTAAAATAAAATAAACAAATTTGAAAGTGAACGTAAAATTTTTATATTTGGTCAAAAGAACAATTCATGGCATTTATTTCTCAAAAACGATTTTGTGTAAATATTGACCATGAATACGTCTGAGGTGGTCCATTCGGAAGGTCCAATTTTGGGCTACTCGATCGAGCATAGCGACTCGTATCTCGCGAATAACACGAGTAATGTTGCCTTCCAAAACGTCAATCGTAGCTGGCTTATTTCTAAAGACCAGAGACTTTACACATCCCCAGATAAAATAGTTCAAAGGTATGATATTGCACGATCTAGGCGGCCAATTTACCGTAGCAAAACGTAAGCGCAAAGTCCCCGCTGTATGGCTCGTAGCGCCTCTGAAACCAGAGCTCACCGAGACAATGTGTTTGAATTTCAGGAAGCACGTAGTCCGTTAACATGGCGCGATAACGGTTGCCATTGACGGTAACATTCTGATTTGCCTGATTTTTGAAGAAATATGAACAAATGACTCCACCAGCCCATAAACCACACCATACCGTTGTTTTTAATGGATGTAATGGTAGCTCTTGGTACTCTTCGGATTACTCATCAGCCCAAATATGGCAATTTTGTTTATTAACGTATTCATTGAGCCAGAAATGGACTTCATCACTGAACAAAATTTCACGATAAGACACTGGATATTCATTGAGTTTTTCGGCACGATCTTCGCGTACACTCTCAGCTACAGCTGCTATAGTCTAACCGGTCGAGTTTCATTAACTTATGTAAACTGGGACTCAAATTTCCGAATGGTATTTGCAATAGTGGTTTCAGTAGGTCGTTTGTGCGCACCGTAAGTTCCTCGAATTGCACAAAAAAAACATTTCTTACAGAACGCTGATTTTCGTAATACAGCTGAACAATTTGGAGACACTGTTATAGTGTGAGTCTTTCTATGATGATTTATCATACGATACTGAATAAAAATGACAAAGCAGTTTGATAGGAGTCGCGCGTGATCTGTCAAAAAAGCCTATTAAAAATCGAACCTCGCGATGAATCAACCTATATATCAAATAAATTATTTAGAATTTACAATATACTTATACATCAACATAAATTATTTCGTATGAATAGTATAGCTAACTATGATTAAAGGCACACACCGTTATTAGTCAATTTATATATTCCAATTTTTGTGGACTTGAAATCTAAAGTCAATAGGTTGAAATTAGTAACATTTAAATATTGGTAATGTTTTAGTAAATTGCGGCAAATAAGCTAAAAAATAGTACGGGTAACTATCCAAACTCGTTAAATCCCCACAAACTGTTAATTTTTCACCCTCGAAAATGAGCTGTCAAAAATTGTATGAACAGTTTCCTGCATAACCTGTTCCACTTTGCATAATCAAATCAAAGCGCAAGCGCGATTGGCTGTGCAATTCAAAATCAGCTGTTTTTGTACGCAAATCTCAAATATAAACGGCAGAGGTAAGACTGAAATGTTATAAAAATTTTGTAAAATTGTATCATAATTTGAAGTGGCAGGAAGTGGCGGGTGAAGAGTAACATAAACCAACAACTTTTAAGGTTTTTATCCGTTTTTGTTATAAGCTTTTTTGTTTACTATGATAAGAATATTTTAATTTTAGAAACCTACAGCGCAACATCTTTATAACAGTATTCCCAAAAAATTGTCGCAGCTAAAGAACATTGATTGGGTGGAAATTCACTTAGCTAACTCCTCTGACCTGGAAACATCAGACAGGGACTGGACTTCTAGTCACCGGTGAAGTGAAATTGTGTTGTGGTGTACATCGCAAAGGTGGGGTTACCTTGAAGAAATCGTTGTTTGTAACAATCGGTGAAGGTTACGGACCTTATGTTTAAAAAGGAATTCCACCGAGTGCAACGTAACAGTTGAAGCTAATTTTGAAGTTTGTGATAAATTAACTGTAAGCCCGCCGGGACCGTCATCGAATTCACAATTGCCCCTTGATTTTACTACCTTGAAGGAAAGTTTAAAAAAAGGTCCGTAGACAATTGCTAAGTCCAAAAGTCAAATCCTTTTTCACTGCCAGAAAAAAAGTTGGAAATAGAAGTTAAAAGGTTTGAATAGCAAAGAGATAGCTACATGCGAAGTTGTTGTGTGTGTCGTTCTATGCTCAGATAGAAGTGTTTTTCTTTCCGTCAAGTAAGAGTAACCTAAAATAATGTGAACACCTCAAATAAACTTTATTTTGTACAAAGACTTTGAATTAAGTGATCTAAAACATTTTTCTGATTTTTAATTCTTGTAAAAGAAAATCAGTCTTTGTTAAACTGGTTTTCGTGATCGCAATTTGTTTCCTGACTTAACGCCACCTCCATATTGTTTCGTTGTATCACTTCCACCGATCGTTCTCTTTCAACATGTCTACTTCCACCGTTCGCACAAGAGCAACAGCATCATCCCATGACAAAAAAATTCCATTCGCCTGCTCCTAAAAGGCTGAATAGTGACAATGCTCCTATTACAATAAAAATCTTAAAGGAACCTCTCGCAGAGCAGACTGCTTAAATGCGTCATGAACTTAAAGAGGACATCTCCAAACTGCAAGACGAATTTCTTCTGAAACTCGAAGACATCAAAACTACCTGGAGTCAAAGGTTTCCCGAGCTTAACACGAAAATTGTCAGCATAGTTCAACTCATTGATTTGCTAGAGGGAAAAACCAACACAGCTAAGCAAATGCATAACGCGAAAATTTCTACTCTTCAACAGCGATGTGGAGCTCTTGAGAGAAGAGAGGCATCTTGAGACGCAGTTCTTTTTGGAATATCTGCACAACCCAACGTAAACTTAAAAAGTTTATTTAACCGACTCTGTCACACCATTGACTGTAAGCCGCCGTCTTTATAAAACATATTCCGACCCATCACAAAGCGCAACAGCAAAAACAACATCGCATCGTCATCGATTCCTTTGAAAATCGCCAACTCTCACGAGCGAAACGCCGTTCTGATGTCAGCAGCAAACAAAATGCAACTGAACTACGTCTACACGATCTTGGCATCGGCGAAAAAAACAACTGTTTGCCGTGTATACGAGATATGGGTGTGCCTATGTCAAGAAGTCAGTGGGAAAAGCCTTCCAATCGAATGCACTGATGATTTGCTTGCTGCTGCGGAGACACAATACTATGGAAGTCCAGCTTTTATAATTTAAGTAGGACTACTCAAAATTTATATTTTTTCTTTTGTTTGTTTTTACTCCTCCTCTTCTTATTTTCTATTTCTACCTTTCTGCTCTTCTCTTTACCAACTCAAATCTTAGCCTGTTGCTTGTTGTTTGAATGCATTTTTTTTTTTTTTTTTTTTTTGTTCTTAATCTTTAAGTAAACAATTCATTGTAAATGAAAAACCAACGTACACTATATTAAATGTTCTTGCTAAGTCTCATAAGGGATTAAGAATATGCTATTTAAATGCACGTAGTCTAAATGACGAAAAATTTATGTTATTTGTGTAAGTGAAACCTGGTTTAAGCCAAAAATATCTGACTTGTCGTATAAAATACCATATCACCGGAGGCGGAGTAACAATATATTGTAAATCCAACATTAAATGCGATGTGATCAATAAGTCTAGTGGTGACGGTTTTGAATATATACTTGTTGAATTACGTGATTGCAATACCAAATGTTTAGTTGCTTGTGCTTACAAGAAAAAGAGAAGTTTCTTCTCAGTTCCTTTGTTCTCTGTTGTTTCTGAATACTGTGCACACTACGATCACACTATAATCTGTGGCGATTTTAACGCTAACTTATTAAAAGCAGACTTAGTTTGTTTTCAAATGAAAGATTTAGTTTAGTCTGTAGGAATTAAAATTATCAACACTGCATACGCTACCCGTTTCACTGAAAATAGGTTACCCAGCTTCCTCGATCTTTTTATTCTCGCTAATCCATCTCTTGTTTGATCAATTATCGTTTGATATTTCTGATCATGATCATGTACTTTTCTGTACATATGATGTGAATTCGGTGAAAAATGTTGTGCCTGATACATTTACCTATAAAGATTTTTGCTCAATTGACCTAGTTGCCCTTCAGACTGCTACCTTTTCTGCCCCTTGGGAGCAATGCCGTATAAGCGTTGATCCAAATGAAAAAGTCTTTGTGCTGCAAGCAATTCTAACTCAATTGTTTGATTAGTATATACCAACGAAAACGATCAGAATTATAAATAAAGTATGTCCATGGTATACTCCTGAACTAGTTCGCGCTATAAAAACCCGAAACAAGTTGTATAGAAAATGGAAGCATAGAACATCCACTACTGCCTGGTCTGAGGTGGCACGTAACAACTCGACTTTTATAGTGAGAATTTCTAAAAAAAAACTATTACGTAATTAACCTCAACCTTTCCACAATGCTGGAAAGTTGCAATATATAAGAAAATTAAATCATCATCCCCTGCCGATTTTAGACCTGTAAGTATCCTACCGTGTTTATCAAAGGTCTTCGAGAAGATAATATCAGGTCAGATAACAAAGCATTTATCAGTACACAAACTGCTGAGCCCCGGGCAACCTGGTTTTAGAGCTAACCACAGCTCTTCCACAGCGATGGTGAACTTGCTGGAAGAAATAAGGCAGGATTTCGACAAGAGGTTTGTTTCGCTCCTCTGCAAGCTAGACTTCTCAAAGGCCTTTGATAAAGTTAATCATTCAATCCTATGTTGGAAACTGAGAAATAATTTTGGGTTTAGCGAAAGCGCGTGTAAGCTAGTTTGTAGTTTTTTTTTCTGGTAGATCGTAAAGGGTTAGTTGCGGTGAATATCGCTCAACTCTTAAAGAAGTGGTGGAAGGCGTTCCTTAGGGTTTAATTTTAGGTCCTATATTATTTATCATGTTTATAAATGACCTCCCATCCCAAATATACTTCAGTACACCTCTATGCAGATGACGTACAACTTCATTTACCTAAAAACTTTAAGGGGTTATCAGAGCTTGTTTTTGTTTCAAACGACGAGCTCACAAATATTTATAATTGGTCAGTATCAAATAGATTACTCTTGAACCCGATTAAAACTCAAATAATCCCTATTTTCAAGAAAAGTTTTAACTTAAATGTTTTACCAGATATTTATCTAAATAATAGCAAAATTGAAGTTGTTGAAACCGTAACCAGTCTCTCTCAGTGGTTATAACAAAACTAACTTAGTGATTGGTCGTATATGTGCGTGCCTTCGGAAACTGTCTCACAGTGCTTACTACATTCCCTTGGAACTACGAAAAAAGCTAGTATGAACACTCGTTTTACCAATTATTTCACATGCTGAAGTTGTTTACAGTAATCTGGACTCATTATCACAACATAAGCTGCAAGTCACATTCAATGATGCTGTACGTTACATTCACCGCATCCGTTGACATGACCATGTGTCAGTGAATGCTAGGGACTTACTCGGTTGTACCTTACAAGAATACATCAACGCCAGGAACATAAGAAGTGCCCGTCTTACCTGTACAACAGGCTTACTTTCACTAGGTCCTCAAAAACGATTAGCCTTATTCTATTACGTTGTAATTACCTTAACTCCTCTCGTTTATTTTTTATATACACTGTTAGACTTTGGAATTCATTAGCTATGCATATCAAAGCCATATCTAGTAGCTCGAATTTTAATAGTGCAATCTTTCAACACATTTCCTCCTCAACTCGCCCACAATAGTCCTATCCCCTTCCTCTGCTTCTACAAACCTTTTACTATTCTTCACTCTTACTCCTTATCCATAGGTTAAGTTTATTTTTTGTTAGTTTAGTTTTAATATATTTATACATTAAAAACTTATAATGCTAATGTATTTGTACTCAGTACTAAAAAAGATGTCAAATCTTAATGTACAAACCATTTTAATGAAAAAAAAAAAAAAAAAAATGGTAGAGTAAATTCCCAAAAAAAAAAAAAAAGTTAAGCAGGAGCAGGATTTTGAAATACGAATTAGAAATCAAATATAAAAAAAATTACGTTCAGTAGTTTTTTTTAAAACTTTTATAACAAAAATTGAATGTGCATTTGAATAAAATTGTACGTATTTTGTTATTTCAAAAATTCTATTATTGTAGGTACTGTGGGTAGGCACGTCTTTTCATTTCGCCTTCAACTGATGTGTGATTTTGATTTTAGTAATTGGTTCGTTCGTTACTTTACGTTCAACATTCGTTTCATTCGAAAATAATAAATTACCCACTTCTTTGTGATCTACAATAATAAGACCTTGTGCAATATAACATAAACTAAAATTCAGTGAAAAGCTCATTTTATCGTTGTGCCATTTTTAATTTGAACTATAGCTTTTTTAAGCTACGTTTTTAAACCGCTCTTTAATTAGCCCAAGGGAATGTTCAGTCCTGATACCGTATCGACTTAGTTTCTTGCTAAAATCAGTACGTTCTTCCAAATTTCCCTACAAAGAATTCGATCAGAGAGGAGTACTAGTTAATCTTTATATACTGTTAGGAGCTAACCATTCAACGCAGGAGTTGCTCCGATCTTGCTTCCTGGATATCCCAAGACCATGTGTCGCATTCGAAGTTAATAGTCACAAACCGCTTGCTCTTTTAGAGAGTATATGTTCTAACACATAAAATACGGTTCATAGTCATCCATTGGCTTTTCTGCTAACTTCATTTCTTTGCCATCTACGTAACCGATGCTGTGTGGCAATTTGCAAATAGTTCTTGAAACATACTGATTTTTAAATTTCAGAATAGCATTAAACATTCGATCAGTTATAAGCCGAAACAGATTATTTTGATTAGATCTTTAAAATAAGACCAACAAAAAGCATTGGCTACCTATTAGTACCCACTTCATTTGAATCCAAGCAAATTGCACAATATATTAAAAGCTGGTCAGCGTTATCGCGCCATGATAACCGATTATTTTTGGCCCGAATTGGAAGATATGGACTTGGACGACATGTGGTTTCAACAGAATGGTGCCACAAGCCACACAGCACACGCTACAATCGATTTATTGAAGAGTAAGTATGGTGAGCGTGTTATCTCAAGACATGGGAAAGTCGGTTGGCCGCCTCGTTCGTGCAGTTTAACGCCGCTTGACTATTTTCTGTGGGGCTACGTTAAGTCATTGGTTTATGCCAACACGTCGACAACGTTGGAAGAGCTCAGAGCCAACATTGAGTGCGAAATAGCGGCCGTTTCCCCGCAATACAAGAAATCACACTGGTGTTTGACAAGCACTGTTTAAGGATCTGCCTCGGACTTCACAGAACACCAGAGTCGAAGTTGAAAAATAGTTTTTTAATTAAATTGATTTGAAGACTTGTGAAAGGGTTTGGCCAGCTCTAATAGCTTGAAACTTAGTACTTATTACCCCATGAATATCACAAAGATACCTTTCAAAGTATTTTTCCACATTGCTATAGGGTTGGTGTATAGAAGGGATTGTATCCCAGTAATACCATATATCACGCCATCGTGGTGCGGAGACAGCTACGTCAGTGCGATTGTGGATTGGGATCGAATCAGGGCTCCAAACTTGAATAGTCAACAGTGGAGAATTTAAGTCAAACATCGACTTTTTAAATGTTACTGTTTTTTTTTTTCAATTAAAAATTTTAATAAAAATAATTAGATTTTATCAAAACTTTCGTCAATATCCGTGGTGTTGTCTACCAAACTTATCGTTTCTAGATTTTGTGATTTGGATTATTTTTGTTACTGATATGCCTAAACCAAGGAAGAAGTAGAGCCTTGGAGGCTGCAAGCATGTCGAAATGTTCTTTACTCTGAAGCATACTTAAAAGTTTGTATGAATTTTCTTAATTTTTTTATTGGAGATTTATGTCACGCTTCATGTCGATACCTGCTTACGCGTTGACTATGAGTCAAATTGTTTTGAAAAATAATGAGTTGTTTTTAGAGTTATAATTTTGTTGCTTTTTCGGATACTTCTCAAACTTAACAGATCGGTTGAAAAGAGTAGGCCGGAGCACAGCGCGTGACCATCTCCGAACAAAGAGGAACTACTAGAACTCTCCGAAGAATCGGAAGGTTTATTATATAGCCCTGGAATAGACGACTCGATGTGAGTTGTTGAAAAAAATGCTTTTCAAACTGTAAACGTATTTTTCTCAAAACCATGTTTTTATAGGCGGTGACCAAGATTTCTCGGAAAATGCTGAGCCGATCAGTCTTAAATTTTAACACAAGCTTCTTAAGTATATTTTTCAGTAATCAATCGAAAGTTTTTTTTTATAAACTATTTGGCTAACATTTTGGCCAAAAATCGTTTTTTTTTCTTGATAATTCCCAATTTTTGCAAAAATTTTATTGTGCTTATTCTTTCGATTAATAACTAATTTAACTATATTCTTTTGGTTTTTTTCATTTTATATGATTTAGTCCAGATTTATCGTTGTCGTCTTTTTAGAGGAGCTCCTGGAGATCAGCTACAAGTAGCAGCCTTCAAAATTATTATTTTTACAATTAAAAAATGTTGAAATACAGTTAAAAGTTACCAAAATAGGTTTTACATTTACATTAATAAAATTAAAAGTTTTCTCATGAAAAATTCTTGAAAAATCCGTTTTTTTAGCTCTCCTGACTGTATATAACACTTAAAGTAAATTCCATATATAGTGTTTTTCAAAACAGTCGGTCTATTGCCGGTCACAGAGAGACTAAGAGGACGAAAATGCATGATTTAATAATTTCATAACTACGAAGCTATACATATTTACCATTATTTGATTCATCTTGATTTTTAAAACTTGGTTCTGTTCTTTTGCATAAGGAACATGTCCGAGTTGAATATGAATATCATTCAAACTTTGCGGTCAATTATAACTAAAAATAGTTCTTGATCGATAACTATTATTAATTCATAATTAACTTTATACTCAGTAGCTTGGAGATCGTTGATACGTAGTGGAATTTGCTTCTCCAAGGTAGGAATCTAAGCCATCATTCGTCCACCATTTCCGTAGTGTAAAACCAGAATTTTCTCGAACTCTTCTAATTTCCTGGAGTGTCTCCACCGCTTATTAGATCGTCCATAAAGAAATCTTCCCGTAAAACCTTTGCTCCTATGGGATATTTTCCAATACTTAAGTCTGACAACATCTTCAGACATCGAGTGGCTAGGTATGAGGCAGGTTTGGTACCGTAGGTTAGCGTATTTAACCGGTACAGCTTTAATTCTTCCAATGAACTTGCTCTCCATAGGACACATTGATACTTTCGGTCATTATAATTAACAAGTATCTGACGATACATATTTGATATATCAGTTGTTAAAGCGAACCGAAAAAAACAAAAACGTAAAATAATGGAAAACAATATGTCTTGAACAACCAGGCCTTTCAACAACATATCATTCAGCGAAATTCCAGTGGTGGTAGCAGCATTGCAGTCGAATACGACGCGTAATTTTGTTATGGAAGAATCAGAAACTCAAAGTGATCCTCACATCTGATGTCTTTCTTCTTCAAGAAACTTATTTTGTCATCCACGGTTTCTAATCTCCAGGAACGCTTTAAGAGTTCATTCAAACTAGGATTATGACTAACATTTCGATTCCAACTACACAAATTCGGTATCTTTCAGCTTTCATATTTGCCTGACACTATCCAGCCGAAAACAAATCAAAACAGCGCTCTGCTCGTATCAGCATATCAATCTTCGAAGCCTGATTGAATTTCGGATCAGCTAACACGAGATTTTCTAGAATATGTTCTATTCCGTACTTTTGTTACATCTTTATCAATACCAAAGACTTCGAGAGTTTCTTCTACTTTATTCACTTCAACCTTTAAGCCATTTGCTCTGTGGTGATATTTAGCTGTAAAACAGAATCAAGGAGAGCTCGCACTGGATGATATTCCCCTACACTGTCCCGTACTTCTATTAGCGCCGTACCCACAATCACCTGATTATCTGTTCGTCCAAGACAGGTTGACAATCGCTAGGGGTTTGTTGACACCAAATGGCTCTCATCATTGTTCGTGCCTGCGGTTGCAGTGAACCTATGCAAGAGTCGGTGGTATGGAAGCGAACATATATTGCATTTAGATTTTGAACATCGACGAACTGAATGCTCCTTTTAAAAAAAAATATACAGAGCATCAAACTTTTTGTCTCATGAAACCTTTTTGCAACTGATAAGCCTTGAAATTCTTGACAACTATCTATTCTCTAACCTTCTGAGTTACAAAATGTGCACTGAATACTTTGAGTATCTTGTCTATTAAATTATGATTGCGGAAACGATTATCCTTCTGATAATTAGAGGTAGTAGCTCGCTCTGTAGTATGCATCTTCGTTTTATTAACTTCTAAGTTTTTCCAGCTTCGATCTAGAATTGTGACAAAATCATCCCACGTGGGTAGTTTACTATAATCTATCGCATCTTGCCACTTTAATTGGGTCTACACATCAACTCTATCTAATGCTAAAGATTTTAAAAAGGCGTGTTTAAAATCTTGATAGATTCCAATGTATAGTATAGCAGTTAAGTGAGTATTAAAACTATCTTCCAAATTTCTCAATGACAAGGACGTTTTGGAACCTTAAAAATTTCCAACAACCAATTAATGTGTTTTTGGAATCTTAGGCATTTATTACAAAGCGGCTAATCGTTCTAAAGCCTTTTTATATTCTTTCACAGAGTTTCAGCTTTGTCCACTAGCTTTTTAAATAAGTCTATGGATTTTAGATACTCCGAAAACTTTCTCGTAAATGTGGGCAGTTTAATTTGTTCTAATTTTGAGCGCGACATTGGTTGATGGTGAAACAGAGAGGTATTAAAGGTTTCACCCACGGTAGAGTTATCTTTATTCCCCTTAGAGAGCTCTAGTATCTTTGATTTTGAACCAATGTTCAACTCTTCCACTTCCGCTCTAAAACTATTGTTAAAGCGCTCTATGGATATTTGCAAATTCAGTGCCTGCTTAAAATATGACTCAAGTGTCCCTAGTCGACATTCTAGTTCAGTCAGAGATAAACAATATCCTTTCGGATCAATAAGATTTTTTATGCGGGTTAGATTTGTTTTTGTTTTCTGGGTGTTGTATCGCTTGCTGCAAATGGTCCAAGTGCAATGACCCTGATGCGAAGCTGTTCCGATTTCCATCTCAACCAGAAGCCGAAATTTGGCGGGAGGCCTGTAGGATTACCGAAGTAAAGAAGAATGCTTTAATTTGCGATCGTCATTTTCATCCTAATATCTTGGACAAAAAAAGATTAAAATCTGGAGCCATTTACACGCTTTTTCTTGGTAATTCTTTTGAGCAAAATTCCTTAGATAGAGATTCCATAATTTTCGAACTGCCCCAAAAAATGAAGATAATATCAAAGCGATGATCTTGTCGAAGCCAAATGTTCCAATTGCGAAAAAAAATATAATGTTACAAAAAAAAAAAAAAAATAAAAAATTAGACTTAAAACCATGATTCATCAATAAAGAGTCAAAATTAGGAAGAACCGAAGAAATGCATCCCAAGTAGATATAAATGCAATTTAAGCGAGAAATCAAAACTATTTGTAAACTATAGGGTGATTCATCGTAAAGTTTGATTTCCACTAGGCTTTTTTTGACAGATTACGTATGATTCCTATCAAACTGTTTTGTCATTTTTGTTCAGTATCGTTTGGCAAGTTATCATGGAAAGACTCACACTACAACAGCGTCTCTATATTGTTCAGCTGTGTTACGAAAATCAGCGTTCTGTGAGAAATGTTTTTTGTGGGCATAATCGACCTACTCAAACCACTATTGCCAATGGGTCATTAAATGAAGGATCGACCGAAGTTCTGAATGACCTCTCTCCGATTTGGCTGAAAAGTGGTATAAATACTCATTGGGGTGCTACGAATCCTAAGGCAAAAAAAAAAAATTTGCAGAATTCGATATAGTTTGCGTCTAACGGAACTTCAAAAATTGGCAAAAAATCAAAAAAATCTACTCATCAGAATTTGATAAAATATACCTTGTTGAATTCAGGAAAAGGTGAACTTTCAAAGATTTAGAATAATTTTTATTTTCAAGGACGAATGTCCAGAATATCCTTTTTACATATATCCTTGAATAACTCCAAAAATGGTTATATATTATAGAGAGATTTGTCTTTTATTTTCATTTCAAATTTCAAGTTGGGATCTCTATGGGTTCGGCCAAAATAATGTTTTATAGGCGGCTAAATCAAAAAGCCAAATATTTATTACGTTACTCCTCTTATCATTCTCACATATAACCCGAGTGCACATACATAAGTACATAGCTGTTTTTTTTTTTTTAGAAGAAAAACGTCACTGTGCTTGTTTTATTTCTTCAATGGCTAGTAACTGCACATTTTCCGTTTTCAAGGATTTTGGGATTTAGGCTTAATTTATTTGCACTCACTTGATGTCAATCTGTCGTGAGCTCGGGATATATTTAAGATTGTATCGTAATAAGAGTTGTGAGTAATAAAAATTTATAATGAGTGCTTTTGTGTGGAAAACGTGCTGCAAACCTCTGGATTTACCACCTCAACAACCCAGTGCTCGTGATTTGCGGCCTGTACGACCATGGATGGTTACGATGCAACCAAAATTGAACACAAAGTTGGTAATTTGCTCTACGTGTAGAAAAAATTGAGTCAGATCCGAAATCCTGATACAACTCCATCATTGCTAGAGATTGAAGATCAAATTGATGAAATATATTTCGATAAAGACATTGCATTCAATTTGATTAATGAATGCGTACAGTATATTGGAGAAGATATATTCCACAAGAGAAGACTTAGAGACTTAAAATATGTGCAGTCAAAATTGAAAAAGTCTATGTTGAAAATTGCAGAGAAAGTTTTCTCTGTTACTGTAGATAATGATGAAGATAATTCCAGAGAGGAAGAATATTCCGTAGGGAAAATAAAAAAAAATTTCCATAAAACAAGCAAAGACTCCAAACTTGTTTGATTGTCTTCACTTTCAAGAGAATTGAGCGTCGACAAAATTATAGAAGAGTTTCCAGGATCAAGAAGATCAAAGCGTTTCATCAACTTATGGGAAAAGCTTAGATGCTGATATCAAGCAATTGGTAGAAAGTTTTTACTGTGAAGACGATGTCAGCCGTTTAAAGCCAGGAAAAAAATACTACTAATCTATAAAGGTAAACAAAAATTTATTTTCTCAGGTGCTTTTTTGTTAGATTGAAAATCAGGAAAAAACATATTCAAAAACATATTAGGGAGATATATTATAAGTTCAAAGAAGTTCAGAATATTGTTAAGATTGGATTTTCCACATTCGCGTCGTTAAGACCAAAGAACTGGATTTTTTCTAGGGCATCAGGAACTCATTCCGTGTGTGCTTACACCATTCATCAAAATATCAAACTCATGTTTGAAGGTAGCAATATATGTATCAAGACTGACAGAAAACGAAGATAAGCTTCTCAATGACAGCAGAGCCTGATTATCTTTGGGAATTTGTAACCCTCCTGATATAAATTGTTACTTGGGCAAGTGCCTTAATTGCCCAAACTATTCTAAATTAAGGAGAATCTTTGACACTGCTTTTAGTAATCACTACATAGAAGACGTAACATATTGTAATCAGTGGACCAACACAGACCGATCAAAATTGGAAGTGAGAATTGAAAAATCTGAAGATTTCATTCAGAGCTTTTTGAAAAGCCTTGGTGTTTTCATTCGTCATGTTTTTATAACTGATCAACAAAACAGGTACATAAAGGAAGTCAAAACTCTCTTAACGAAAACGGACATACTTGTTTTACTGGACTTTTTGGAAAATTATGGTTTTGTTGTGCAATATGCAGTGCAGGGATACCACTGGACTAACGAACAGGCGACGATTCATCCTTTTGCAATATATTACCGGAACCAGATGGATGATATTCAAAATGAAAGTTTTGTTGTAATCAGTGACTGAATAAAGCATGACACTATCGCAGTACACTTATTTCAGCGCCATCTTTGCGACTTCTCACGGTAAGAGCGCATGCGATGGACTTGGTGACCGTATAGGGAAATATAACTTTGCAACTGAAAATATAAAGAATATGGATTTCTCCTACGTGACCACACAGGAGTATAGTATAATGAAGAAATATTATTGCTGGAATGGAGATTTTTTAATTTAAGAATTGTGCCCGAAACAAGAAAACTTCATCATATTTCATCTGTTTCACAAGGAGTAATTAAAGGAAAATATTTTTCATTTTCATCGAAAGAATATGTACTATATATACTCTTAAAAGATAATAAATAATGATTTTTCTAGTTTTTAAGGCCTTGGGATACAAAGGCCCCAGTGTGACCTTTTTTTTTTTAAATGAAAATATTTATTACAGAATATTTAGCCGTCTATAAAATATTATTTTGACCGAACCCATAGAGATCCCTATAATACTCTATAATATATAGTATAAAATATACTCAAAAAATACCATTTTTGAGTTATTCAAGAATATATGTAAAAAGGATATTCTGGAATATCCTTGAAAATAAAAATTGTTCCAAATTTTTAAAAGATCACCTTTTTCTGAATTCAACCTTGAACCTTTTCAACCTTTTCAAGAATTTATCAAATTCTGATTAGCAGAGCCGAAGTTATGATTTTTTTATATATAAAAGAAAACAAACTTTGATTTTTTGCCAATTTTTGAAGTTCCGTTAGACGCAAACTATATCGAAATCTGCAAAACTTTTTTTTGCCTTATGATTCGTACCACTCTAATGAGTATTTCTACCACTTTTCAGTCAAATCGGAGGGAGGTCGCTCAGAGCTCCCCATATAACTTCGGCGATTTATCGTGGAATACCATTAGCAAATTTGAGTCCCAGTTTACATAAGTGAATGATACTCGACTGGTTAGACCACATCCAGCACGTAGTGAAGGGATTATAGCAGCTGTAGCTGAGAGTGTACGCGAAGACCGTACAGAAGCTTGGCTTGGCGTATTCGACAACTTGGTGTATTTTACGAGAGCATCTCCGCCTAAAAGCGTAAAAATTTAACTTGTGCAAGAATTGAAGCCAGGGGACTTGAATTTGCGTCATATTTTCAGTGAATGGGTTCTGGAAGAACTCGATGAAAATCCGGTGTTTTATCGTGAAATTTTGTTCAGTGATGAAGCTCATTTCTGGCTCAATGGATACGTTAATAAACAAAATTTGCTGTATTTGGGCTGATGAGCAACCTGAAGAGTACCAAAAGCTACCATTACATCTATCAAAACTATGGTGTAGTCTATGGGTTGGTGGAATCATTGGTCCATATTTCTTCAAAAATGAGGCAAATCAGAATGTTACCGTTAATGGTAACAGTTATCGTGCCATGTTAATGGACTATGTGCTTTCTAAAATTCAAGCACATGGTCTCGGTTAGCTTTGGTTTCAACAAGATGGCGCTACAAGACATACAGCACGTGAAACAATGCTACGGTAAATTGGCCGCCTAGATCGTGCGATATCACACCTTTGGACTATTTTCTCTGGGGATATGTAAAGTCTCAGGTCTTCAGGAATAAACCATGATTGATGCTTTGGAAGCCAACCCTTTTCGTGTTACCCAAAATTGGACCATCCGAATGGACCACCTCAAACGTAGTCGTGGCCAATATTTACATAATATCATTTTTAAAGAGTAAATGCCATGAACATTTCTTTTAACTGATAATAAAAATTTTAAGTTCACTTTCAAAGTTATGTGTTTTATTTTACATTATAAATCAAACCTCACGATGAATCAGCCTATATTAGTACGAGTAAATAGCCGTCAGAAACAGTATTCCGACAAAAAAAAAAAAAAAAAAATGGTTCGTCCAAAATATTTTTTAAGTATCGCAGTCGGTTTATTTGTTTTTAAGAAATAAAATTAATTTGAATTTACCGCATAATACCACCATTAATCGTTGGGCCCCAATTAAATGTCTTCAACCAGGCTTAAAAAACTTTGCATTTTAGGACTTTAAAACGAAAATGTCCGTTTAAGATGAAAGGGATAAAAGGAATATTGTGCTAATTTTTGATGAAATTGCTATTCGTAGGGATCTGCTACATAATCAAAAATTGAATTTAATTGACGGTTTTGAGGATCTAGGTTTTAGTAGAACCAATGAAATAGGAAAGCAAGTATGTGTTTTTATAATAAGGGGGTTAATTAGTGATTGCAAATATGTTCTGAATTATTTTGTTTCGAAGAATGGGTTGTCTGGGAAATCTTTATTACGAATAGCTAAGGAAAATATAAGCATCCTATATGAAATAAGTATTAATGTTCGAGAAATTACTTGTGATCAAGGCTCGTCGAACAGGAAATGTTTCAATTTATTAGGAGTTTCTGCTACCTGCCCTAATTTCATTCTGAACCACACGAAAATATACTGTATGATTTTCCCCACCTAATAAAATCTCTAAGAAATGGGCTATGAAAATCTTCAGTCTTCTTATCTGACGGCATAGTTAGTTTAAAAATTGTTGAGGAATTGTATCAAACTCAAAAAAATGGTAAACCTAAAATGTGTTTAACAGCTAGCGAAGGAGAACTTAAAGCCGGATACTAAACATTTTTTTCTAATGAAAAAACGACTTTACCAAGATCCCTTAAAGAATTTTTTCTCAATAGTTCGACAAAAAATGGCAACAGCAACAATCCTTCTTTGGCAGAATTCAATGTAATTATCGCCAAGATCGTATCAACGACAGTTGTACAATCTACTTCATTAGCCAACTGTGAAGGAGATAGTGATGAAATGTCTAATGTGATCATATCCCAGAATAGTGTACTTGGTTCCGAGGAGGTACCCGAAGAAAGTTTAAGAGAAGATAATTCTGCAGTTGATTTAATTAAAGCATATCCAGAATTTTTTTTAAAGACAATTTTAATAATGCTTCACAAATCAGTATAGATGTTTTTTCTATGAGATATTTTTTGGGATATGTCCTTCCAAGAGCTAATTGTGATGATTGTTGGGCAAGAATAAGAAAAACTAATGAAATATTATCGTTCCCATCAGAGGTGTTTATATTTCAAAAAAAATTATTAGAAAGATAGTGATTTTGGAAATTTAAATGCTCCATCGGATTTATTCTTTGATGTCGGTAAAAAACATATTTTAGTATTCCATTTTGTGTTAACCGCGACAACGGAAACAAATGGAATAAGGGCTACAATTATTGCAAAATAGGAAAATACTCCCGATTGTTTTCAATTCGATAATTTGTGTCTTGAGCACAAAATTATAATTTTAGAATTTTTAATTACAGTTTTGTTAAGAAAACATTGCTCGTGGATAATGGAAAAAAAAAATGATCAAAAAAACTCTAAGAAAGTCAAAATTTTAACCAATTAAAAAGTAAATATTCAAAAGAACAAACAGGTGTTTAGACACATATATTCATAATCGTAATTTCAAGTATCGTAAATTCACACATTTAAACCATACAGCTATGGTACATATTAACCATCCAAATATACGACACATACCCACTTTAGCAAACCCATAGTCTCCAGACAAGAAAGAAACAAAAAACAAACAAAGAGCAAAATGAGTTTCAGTTTTGTTTTCAGCAGTCGTGGTATTCAATAAGAAATACAACACAAAACCGAAAAAACTCTGAGAACGGCAGAGCTTTTGAGAGAAGAAAAAGTCATATTATAGAACCACCCGAACAAAATTTCTGAAACGAAATTTTGTATGGCGTGGACTCTCTTGGTATTATATGGTCTTTGATTTAAGGGAATTGAAATATCTAGCAATAACTTTCTCAACTAAGTTTCTAACAATCCCTTCGACAACATTTTACGATAAGCAACAATTATCGATCTTCAACTCTCGGCAACGTATATTTTACGATCTGCAACTTTACGATCTCGTTCACAGCAACAAATTTACGCACATTTACTTTGCAACAAGTTTAGTGTTGCAATTATGTGTTGATTGTATAACATATGTTATTTATGTATATGGGCTATTGTATTCACATATATATGTATATGAGCAAAGATTTAGCAACAAAAACTTACTTGATTTTAACAAAGTTCAATCCAGCACTCAGTGTCAATATAGTTCAGAACTTCGACTTTCCATATTAATCAGCTTGAAAGCTTCTTGGACGTGCTGTAATTCTGCCCTTAAAATCCGTACAACCCACGTTGAGCAAAAATATGTAAAGTTAAGTTTTTCTCTTTAGATAAATTTGATGTTGGCAATGGTCCGAAAGAACTTTTGATTTCACGATCGGTAAAAGCCCACTGATCTGCAATCGGCGAAAGAAGGTAAGAATTATATTTTTTCCTTTTTCCTTCTTTTCATCAGCGGATGACACTGCTTCTGTTGCTTGGCCCTTTTAAATATATATATATTTTTTCATTTTATGTTTTTGGATAACAAAAATTCTTTTACTGGATGATTTGAGCTGGAATAAATCCAAGCGATTTATTCCCGGGTTTCTGTACTAAAATGTTTCCTGATAGTTTTCAGAAATTAACAACAAAAAAAAGAGACTGTTCTTATTTTTATTCTTTTATGAAACTTCAACTATATACTTTATTTTAGTTATTACATTTCTTATTAAACAAATCTGTACTTCTTTTGTCTATCGTAGCTTGGCTGCTCGAGAGCGAATCCCTATATTCTCCAAGTTGCTGTTCGAACTCGGTCGAAAGTCATATGCGGATATACCTATATCGAGTACAACTTCGCCGTTTGCAGATTGTTTTAAAATCATTCTATTGGTTAGAACACAATATGAGGTGAAATCCATATAATATTTTTAATACAATTTTTTAAAATAGATAAAATTTAAAACTGTAATAGTAATTTTATCACAATAAAATGATCATGTATGAACAAGGATAATTTTGTTTCCAGATGTCTAAAACAAAATCGTATTACAGACGACATTATTTTCTACAATCGGTACGAAAACATAACCATTTGGTCAAAAATAAAAATTTGGCAGCATATTTTTCAAAAAATGGTAAAACAGACTCCTTTAATCCCACGGCAAGGGGAAGAGTAAAAACAAAATTCAAAACTCAAAACCAACTACGACCAAATCGGCCGTACTATTAAGCATAAACCTAAAAAGAAAAATAAAATAATTTTAATAAAAAAATTAAATAAAAAAACCTTCTTACCGAGTTTAAATATTTATTTGGCTTCAGTCGGTAGGTATCCTGATCAAAAACGGGAAGGTACAGTTCGCAGAAGGGAGAAGTCCTTGACCTTTAAAGACAAAGTTCACGACATTGTTGAAAAAAAAAATCTTACCGAATTTAAAAATTTATTTGGCACAGTCGGTAGGAAGTTTTTTTTTATTCAATTTATCTATTAAATTTATAATACGGCCGCTGTCTCAATGTGGAGCTGCACAAAAAAAAAAAAAAATAAATAAATAAATAAATAAAAAAAAACCTGAATAATCATCGGTTAGTCAGTGAAAATTTTTTTTGTGTCAGCATTTGAGAAAGTTTTGTGAAAAATGGTAGATTCAAATCCAAATGTCATCCCAGAAGTATCTAACCGAGATGTTTTGAATGGTTATTGTGGCAAAAATGCCGCAGCCTAGCTATTGAAATAATGTTCTACGGGAGATCCAGTACCTACCGGAGTACGACGGAGATAGTAAATCTCTGATGCATTTCATCGTAATGGTGGAAACTCATCTAAAAAATACAGCAGGAGTATCAGCTATCAAGCCACCTGGAATGTCATCCAACAATTGAAGGTAAAAGCCCGAGTAATGGATCTACTGATCATCAATGGAGTCACCACATGGGAGCAGGAACTCTTTAAACAACATTATAGACCAATTATTAACAGCGCAGATCTAACCAATGATATCTCTACAATGAAAGTAAGTTCAATTTACGACTTAACAAATAAGTTAAAATACGAGGTGTATTCAAAAAGTAAGGTAACTGTTGAAATTTCGCGGACAACGTACATTCGATTATCGATTTTTTGTTTGCTTTATTGGTACACATGTCCTAAACATATGTTCATAGTTTTAAGTATATAGCATACTTAGTTCGTTTTTAGCAGATGGAAAGGTTATACGTGTTTTGGTGTGTTCGGCAATTTTTTATTAGTATAAAAAATGAAGCAAAGAATTTGCCTCAAATTTTGTGTAAAAAATTAAATCAAGTTCTCTAAAACACCTAAAATGTTGACAGTGGCATACAGTAGGTCTGCTCTAAGTAAAAAAAATTTATTTTATTCCAAGATGGCTAAGAAGATGCCAATGACGAACTTTGCTCTGGACGCCCCAGCTTATGTCGAATTACCATAAGAGAAATTGCTGAGGATATTGGCATATTGGTCGGCTTGTGTCATGTAATTTTTTCGGATGTTTTGGGCATGAAACATGTGTCAAAAACAATACAAGAAACATGCCTCAGCCACCATATTCAGCGGATTTTGCCCCATGTGACTTTTTCCTGTTATTTCACGCGTGCAAAAAAACAAAAAAATTAGGGCACTGTTAGCGCAGTATCAAAGTAAAAACATATTTCACACCCTGATAAGTTGACTGTTGATAAGCTTTCCCCACTAGGCTCGTCTGTCATATCAGCTAATTTCGATCACAAAGCTAGAGAAAAGATTCCTAAAAAAACCGTATGACAATACGAGAAAGCTAAATGGAGCGGACTTAATAGCTTCTTTATGTAATATGAGGGTTCAATTTATTCGACTTGCCATCCATTCTACTCTAAAGCTAAATTACAACTGCCCTCTGTCTGCTGACAGGCTCTCATATAGTGTTTCTACTTTACAATTTTTATTCGTTGTTCAGTGCTACCAATTTATGTACGTACATGCATTTTTTCTTTTAACTTACTATAATTCGACCATCCTGACTTGCATTCGCCCCGATTGCACTCCTTAGTTCTGGCTCGGGTTCGACAATTTTTTTTTTCTTACATACGGTCTCATATTCGCTACCTTCCAAGTGCCCTTATATGGCGTCTGGCTAATTTAAAAGTCCTCTACGTCCGTCAGTTCGTATCTCACAGCGGTCTCAGATCAACACAAAGATGGAAAAATGTCTTCTAGAAGATATTAAAATAAAGGAAATTGTATGGGGTATAAGCCAATTTCATATTAATCTTGGCGATGATATAAATTAAATAACTATTTTGTTATTTGTATTAAATAAATATTTTTACTTTGGCATAGTTTACTCTTACAACTTAAAATACGATTAATCTAGAAAATATTCTTACAATACCTTAAATACTAAGCTTCAGGTGCACTCAGGTTACCGTTGCCGTACGTTATGCGATGCATAGCATTGCATTGTTTTGTTTTCTTGCTAAACTTGAGGAGAAATTTTATTAATTTAAATATTTTTGTGTCTTCCTTTTAAATCATTCACCATCGTTGGTTGCTACTGAGCGTTCGTGATGTGGTTGCCCCCTCACCATATTATGTATTATTAGGAATGCCGGGAGGGTATCTTAATTTGTCTTCGTACTTTTTTTACCTTTTATTTTCATAGGGGAGTTGTTACTTGGACTGGTGTCCTGAAATGTTTGATGATGAGCGTACTTTTCAACCTAATGGTGTCGTTGTTTACGTGTATTGAACTAATAAATTGATTTAGGAGTAGGATCCCTGATTGAAACTTGATTTCTTAGTAGGTTTGGAATACACGTTGTCTGCTAAAAAATAAATATACGTTATTGATTTATACAATTGAGAGTCACAATAAAATATTTTTACTAAAAAAATTGTTTTTTTTTTTTTGTATTGTAATCGAATTTGTTGTTGTATTCTAGGCAATAACTTATCTTTCGTGATCTTAGCTGCCTTAAAACCAGAATGTCTTTCGGGATCAGTTGGGATTGAAAGCCGAATAGTGCGATGTGGAAGCCAATACATTATCATTTGAGCCACGACCATGTGTGTCAATTTTAACTGTTTTTATTTATAATTATGGTTGGCAAAATTATTATATAAATTAAGTTTTTCAAACTTAAATCGGCCACTTCAAGGACTTCAACAATATAAATTAAAGATATAATACATGGGCTAAAAAGTTTCTAAGAGAGGGCACCACTTGAATTCAATTCATACCATTCAGTTAGTACTAACCTTCAAAAGATACGTGTATAAATTTGACAGCTGACGGACGATCAGTTCTCGAGATATAGCGTTGTGAGTGAGGCAACTTTTGTTATTGTGAAAAAAAAAATGGATTCAAAGCAATTTCGTGTGTTGATTTATCATTGCTTTTTGATGGGAAAAAATGCAGCCGATGCAAAGAAATGACTTGATAAGTGCTACCCGGACTCTGCACCAGCCGAACGAACTGGAAAAATTTAAAAGTGGTCATACAAGCACCGAAGATGATACATGCAGTGGACGTCCAAAAAGGCTGTTTCAGATGAAAACATCAAAAAAGTCCACAAAATGATTACGAATGACCGTAAAGTGAAGTTGATCGAGATAGCTGAGGCTCTGAAGATATCAAAAGAGCGTGTTGGATATATCATACACGAATATTTGGACATGCGAAAGCTCTGTTCAAAGTGGATGCCGCGTTTGCTCACAGTCGACCAAAAAAAACAACGTGTTGATGATTCAGAGGAGTGTTTAAAGCTGTTCAACCGCAATAAAGCCGAATTTTTGCGTCGGTACGTGACAGTGGATGAAACTTGGCTCCATTACTTCACACCAGAGTCAAGTCGGCAGTCAGATGAGTGGCGAGCAGGCGGCGAACCTAGTCCTAAACGACCAAAAACTCAACAGTCGGCTGGCATCCGTATTTTGGGATACACATGGAATAATTTTCATCGACTATCTCCAAAAGGGGCAGACTATCAACAAGAACTATTTCATTGGGTTTTTAAAGCGTTTGAAGTACGAAATCGTAGGAAAACGGCCGCATTTGAAGAAAAAGAAAGTGCTGTTTCATCAAGACAATGCACCTTGTCACAAGTCGATGAAAACGATGGCAAAATTGAATGAATTCGGCTACGAATTGCTTCCCCACCCACCGTATTCTATTTTGAGGCTAAACCGAAATCGTACTACAAAACTGGTATCGAAAGATTGAAAAATCGTTTCATTCAGTGTATTGCCCTCGAAGGCAACTATATTGATAAATAGAGTTGAATTTAAAAAAAAAAAATTGTGTTTTACTATAAAACGGAATTTTCAACCCATGAGTTATTCTTTGATTAAAATAATTTTGCAGGAATATTCGTTTCCGTGTTAGTGTTAGAGTGGAATGAATTACAAATGCAACTTTATTTAATTCTTCTTATTTCATTAATTTTAATTCATAAATAATTTTAAGCATGATTTCACCTTCACTGGTTTTGCTTTAATATTTCTCACCGCCATAATAGAAACGTTTATTTTCTCAATTCTAAATTGTTTGGTAATTGTGTTTTTGTTTTATTTCGTAATCGTGTCGGTCCGGGCTTTGGCTTTTCTAAGTTTGAGCCGTACCAAAGTTTTTCTGATTTGGTGGATGGATAAAGTTGGTTTTTGAATACAGTACTTCTTTCGAATTATTAGTTTAAGTATTGTAAGTTATGGAAGATTTTTAGATCAATTACTTCAATAATCTTGAATTGCATATTTTGTATTCTTGCATTGATATACATAGCTCAAGATTTGGATGTTGGCAGCACAGACTTCAACAAGGAATCCGAAAATGTTTAATTTTTTATATGCGACTTGTGGATAGTTTTGCCTAACTAGGTTAACATTTTGGTGGTCACTTATAACTGTGGGTGAGTTTGGAAATAATTCGTTTATTTTGCTTTATGTAAACTATTTTAGCGGGAATATATTTTTTATTAATTGCCATTTTTTACGACTTTAAATGTTTCTATTAGCTTAATTGCCGTTTTTGAGAAGATGATAGTGTTGTATTTATTAGGCCATTAGCTGTCCGTCCGCTAACATGAAATTAATTGAAGCTGAACTTAATGATTTTTCAAGGGTCTGACGTCAATCGCCTTGGATCTGAGGACTATTACTTGTTAACTTGTCCACGGATGTTAGTACTAATTATAGTTCTCCGCATATAAAATATCCAAATATCAAATATAACCGCATATAAAATACAATAGTATTTTGTGGTAGCTTTTATTGTTGGCTTACTTGGGTGGTTGTCGCATTTGTTTTCGTTACATACTCACAAGGTTATTTCAAATTCGACGTTCGAGGTTGGCTCGATTTGAAGGAATGTTTGCCTGAGAGGAAAAGAAAAGAGCATGGGGAAATTTCGTATTTCCTCTACTCTGCCGAAAATGTGGCATTTGTCAAGCTGTACCTTTAAGTTAGCATCATTGCTAATGTTAGCATCATGCATCATCATCAGAAATAACTAGGTATAACTTCGAGAACATTAAAATATTCGTAACATATTACCGAGCTGCACGAGAATTTCGTTGACTTAACAAATAGTGTAGTGATCGGTTATAGTGACGCCTATTTATATTCCTATATTCAATTGCTGTTCGATATTGTTTTAATTCAGTGGAATCAGGGTTTTTGGAGACTATGACGATTTGATTTTAAACTTTTGATTTTAGATACACAGAGAAGGGAAGTTTAATATTTATCACGTTTACTGACGCAGAACTTATCTGTTTGATTTTAATATTAGCTGTATTAGGAATGTTTTTCGTGCGATTCGAGGAATTGACGGTACACATAATCGACCCACTGAAACCACTATTGCCAATACCACTCACAAATTTGAGTCCCAGTTTACATAAGTGGGTGATACACGACCGGTTAGACAACATCCAGTACGTAGTGAAGGGATTATAGAAGCTGTAGCTGAGAGTGTACGTGAAAACCGTGACGAATCGATTCGTGGTCGTTCTCAGCAGCTTGGCTTATCGTATTCAACAACTTAGCGTATTTTACGTGAGTATCTCGGCCTAAAAGCGTACAGAATTCAACTTCTGCAAGAATTCAAGCCAAGCGACTTGAATTTGCGTCACATTTGCAGTGAATGGGCTCTGGAAAAACTCAATAAAAATTCGGTGTTTTATCGTGAAATTTTGTTTAGTGATGAAGCTCATTTCTGGCTCAATGGATACGTTAATAAACAAAATTGAAATATTTGGGTTAATGAACAACCCGAAGAGTACCAAGAGCTATCATTACATCCATTAACAACGGTATGGTGTGGTTTGTGGGCTGGTGGAATCATTGGTCTATATTTTTTCAAAAATGAGGCAAATCTGAATGTTAACGTTAATGGTAACCGTTGTTAAGTTAATGTTAATGTGCTTTCTGAAATCAATCACATGGTCTCGGTGAGCTCTGGTTTAAACAAGACGGCGCTACGCGCCATACAGCGCGTGAAACAATGGACTTGTTCAGAAATCATTTTTGTGAGCACTTAGTTTTACGTTTTGCTACGGTAAATTGGCGTCCTAGATTGTGTGATATTACACATTTGGATTATTTTCTCTGTTAGAATGTTAAGTCTCAGGTATTCAGTAATAAGCTAGCTACGATTAACGCTTTAAAACCCAACATTACTCTTGTGAGTCCGCCAGATACCAGTCGCTATGCAAGAACGAGCCGCTTAAAATTGGACCTTTCGAATGGACCACCTTAGACTTAGTCATGGCCAACATTTATATAATATCATTTTTGAAAAGTAGATGCAATGAATTGTTCTTTTAACCAATAACTTTCAAATTTATGTATTTATTTTACATTAAAAATCAAAGCTCCGTTGAATCACACTATATAATACTTCCAGTTTCTAAAGACTATGATTGCCAATAACGGTAAGTAAGAAAAGTTTGTAAAATTTTTCAGCAAGGGATGGTACGATAACTAATACTCATAAGTACCAATAGCTAGCTTGTCCGCATAGTGCAAGGCGAGATGTCTGGAGATAATCTCACAGGCGCGGAATACGGAACCTTCTTCAGGCGACAGACTATCAAGGCGTGTACTCCTTGGCAGACAACACATCGTATTTACCGTACGTGATGAAGTACACAGGCATCGCGTCACCAGTTGAGTGGAAAAAAACTTGTAAAAAAGTTTTATTGATTTAATTTTGTTGGATCTTAACTTATTTGTATACGAAACTTCAAGAATCTTGAGAAAAAATATTGCTTAAAAATTAAAAATAAAAAGCTAGTATTATTGTCAGCAAAACAAGAAGTACATTTCACATCTGTTTCCTGACATGTTGATAGGCATGTTTTTACCTCCCGATAGGAAAAAAACAGAGAGCTGGTTGAAAGATTCCTACAATTTTGGCAATGCAGAGACATAACGTCTTGACATATGTATCTGTACATATATATGTAGGTTCAAGTATTACAAAAATAAATAAATATGTTTGGATACATCTAAGAGTATCGGGAGAGTATACATAATATTTGTATATAAAAAATCGGGAATCAATTTAATATATTTATTTAAGTTTTCTATCCAAATATGTACAGTATATACGTAATTGGATCAGAAAATATAAAATGCGCAGCATACATATGTTCGTAACACGTAAGTATGTTTTAGCATGCGGAACAATATTCCAAAAGAAATACAGTAAAGTTTTAAATCGTAGATGGAATATTTTAGTACAACTGAAGCAACAATATCATATCAATAATACATGCATACATATCTTGAATCACAATAGTCAACAAAGGATAAATCCGAATAATTATGCGATCACATTTCTACTACAAACAAAAGCAATCATGAAATAAAAACAGATGATATTATTATTCCCCTTTTGTATAAAATACCAAATCTGATTACGATTACAATAGTTAACCTTTTCAACATTTAGCCTGACACCCCAACTGAATGGTGTGTCTGTATTTTGGAAAAAAAAAAGAGCAAAAGCAAAACAGTAGTAAAAGCACCCTCGCTTATTTCTGTGATGTTTATGTGTCATTTACTTCTCCTTGGAATGGATAACCTCATGCGTATTTACTAACCATCGAATAAAATTAAGAAACAAAGATGAGCAAGTATTTTAGGAAGTGGTTTGTGTAAAGACGAGTACTACGAGTATGTACCAAGTAATGTGTCCGGCACGTGACTCCAAACAAAATCACAAAGGAGCAAATCAAACGTCAAATTCGCTTCTATTTAACCTTTTTCAGTTACAGGAGCTGGTGCCAATGCGTTGGTTCGAATCCAATTTTACTTGGTGTGGAACTAACGAAATGAAAATATTTGCACATGGGTGGGCATCAATGCACGTGCATACGGAGGCGTGATCAAACACTTTATCCCCACGAACACGTGGCCTAAATAAAATATATATATATGTATGAACTATATTGGAACTGTGTTACGCATTTTGTGTTGTTTTAAAGAGTGGTAAAAATAAATAAGCGTAATAATGCAGAAAATTGATATCTAATTACGAATATAAAATTTTTACTATACAGATACTTGTATTTTAATACGCAAAGGTTTTACTGGACATAACGGAGATTAGTTGGATTGTGCATCTAAAGATTGAATTTTATAAATACTACTAGTTCAAAAGATATTATCATATAATATAATATCATATGATTTATTTCTAAAATTGTTTCCAGTTAGTGAATGTATCGTGAAATTATCTTATTTTGTTATATTACTTGTAAGTATAATATAACTCAATTAATATCAATAATTTGTTCCCAGTTAATTTTATAGAAAATATAAATTATTTGTAATTGATCTTTCTCAAAACAATCGAAGAGCACGCTGGATTAAAAATCAGATTTGCATATTCCATGATAGGTCGAACTAATGCGGTATAAAGCGATAGTAGGGCAAATAAATTTATTAAGCATGAAATTAGCTTCGATAATAATATAATGTATGTAGTACTCGTATTGAAATAAAGGTGATATTGAACATTATAAATCTTTGATTTCTTACAATTGAATTAAATACCCGCACTAATTAAATTATATGAAAAGCGTATCATCAGTTCAATAATATTGTTTACATTTAATTACAGCATAGAGTATTTAAACGGCAGTGGAAACGAATGTTAAGACATTTGCATACAGAAGATATTGATTATTTTAAACAATAATCAAATAGTTTAGTCATAAATAAAAATGATTAAAACCAAAGGGCCTCTTTGCCTCGCTTGTGGTATACTCAATTAGCTTTGATCTTATCGAGCGAAGCATTTCAAAATGAAAACTGAGTGACACTTTCTCAATTAAGGAATGGAAAGGTCGGTAGGGTCAGAAACTTTACTGAAGTCAGTAACTGCATTAACGTAACCTCTCGTTCAAAATATAAAATTAAAAAATGGCAAATTGAATACAGTGAATTTATCCGAAAAAAACCTGTGTTGGAGTTTAAGCAAACTCAATTTTCCTTTACTCAATGCTTTCAAAAAGCTTAGGAATTACTGAGAGCTTTTAGCATTATTTTTGCTATCAAGTTTAAAGATAAGCCTACAAATAAAAATTATTTTAAAGGAAATAGTAAAAAAAGGCAGGAACGGAGAGCAAAAAGAGTTGGAAATATTTAAATATTATTGCAGCACCACTTTTAGAGGTTGGCTGTAAAGACTGAGATTTTTTTTACAAAAGAATGGTTAAAAAAAGAGCAACAAAAATTACTACAATACAATATTTAAATATTATTGCAGCACCACTTTAAGAGGTGGAATTAGATGAATTTGCTCAAAGGCATTTCTACAACTACAGTAGGGTGCGTTGGACACACTTTTCCAGGACGCTGACTAGAGCACTGTCCTCGAATTCGCTATACCTACCGTCAAACAGAAATCTGTCAAACGCTGATTGACAGGTATCTAAAACTAATGGACGAAACAATTAAACGGACTATGGACAAAACGATACCTCGGTATCAACACACTGGCAACGAAGACTTATTCCGCAACTATTGACGCACTTCACCGATATAAAAGTAGACTGCTCTCAAGACTGAAGACCTTGTACGGACAGTTTACTGATAGACATAACCCGGAGATTATGACATTAAAGTTGTCGATTAAAAACCTCCAAACATTAATAAAAAAAAATTACAGGTCTTCTGTAAGTTTGTATTGGAACAATAAAATTCGGGCTATAAACACCAACAACCCGAATATGTTCCCGCAAATAAATAAAATATCTCGGAGGAAAGATCAAGACGACCTTTCATGTCTTAAAATCGCCCGAACGAAAGACAATGAACGCATACTCTCAACAGCAGGCATAGATCCAAATGAGGCTATTGAGGATGACGACTTCTTTGTGATCGAAGATCCGCAGGAAAAGGTCGAAGCTATAGGAGCGACTTTCCAGGAAGTGTACAAGACGAATGACACCATTGGCCCGAACCACGACCTGGAAAATCGAGTCCTTGTGCACAATTTCTACCTTCGAAATGAAATAGTGAACTGGCGAATCGAGAATTTGGGTTGCACCCAGTTCAGTGACGAGAATGTGGCAAATGATGTCATCGCCAATGAAAGGGAACAACTCCCGTTCATTTCGAAGGAAGAGCTTCAAACGTTTTTCGACACAATTAGAAGCAAGAGATCAGTGGGAACCGATGGAATACCGAACATTTTGCTTCGCCATTTTCCACTAGAAGCAGTGGACATTTATACCACCCTATATAACAATGCAATGAACAATGGACATTATCCAGCGCATTGGAAAACTGCGGTGGTACATCCCATCCCCAAAAGGGATAAAGACACCTCCAATCCGGCGAATCTCCGGTCGATCAGTCTCCTTCCAAACATCAGTAAGGTTTTCCAAAAAGTTATCAATAGAGTCCTGACTAAGTGGGTTGAGGACAAAAATATAGTTCCGGATAATCAATTCGGTTTCAAGGCGGGGCATGACTTCATTCATGCCGCGTCTAAGCTGGTTTCAGATATCCATTGGAACAAATCCAAGAAACAGTGCACTGGTGCCTGCCTGATTGATTTCGAGAGCGCATTCGATATGGTATGGTTAGAGGGACTCTTCTACAAGTTGAACAGACTGGGCATTAGTAAGCCACTACTGTATATTCTTTTTAATATGCTCACATATAGACAGTTCATCGTGAAAAATGGTGATGTGACTTCTACTGGTACATTCAACATTGAAAACGGTCTGCAACAAGGTGCGGTCAATTCGCCAATCCTTTTCAACATTTACACAAGTGACCTGATAGCTTCACTTCACCATGCCATAGCGTACGCAGACGACTTAATCGCGTACAGATTAGGTCCAAAGATTGAGGTTATAAACATTATTTTGCAGGGTGACTTTGATAAAATTAAACAATATTGCGACGACTGGAAGTTGAAGATCAACTTCCAGAAGTCGGAAACCATTCTGTTTAAGACGCCTTTGTCTGGGGCCTTTGCGGATACCAGAAAGAATTGACGAAAGTTTCAGATCGTGGGACAACACGGGCAGCCACTTGCTTGTCGAAATGTAGTCCAATCCACCTTGGGATTTGGCTAGATCAATATCTATATTTTAACAAACATATAGATGTTGCTTTGGCCAGAGCCGAAGGTGCTTTTGCCCTTACAGAGAGACTGTTTTATAACAGACAACTCGATGAGAGGGTAAAGGTGATCTGTAACATGGCCATTATCCAGCCTATGCTTGTATTTGGTTGTCCCGTGTGGTTCAACGTGAGAGCAAGTCTTTTAGAAAAGATTCGGGTGTTTGAGAGGACTTGCCTTAGGGCTTATCTTCTCTTATACAGAACACCAGAGTCTGAGTACATAAAATTCTATCGCAATGAGCTCTTGTACAATAGGGCTAAGCTAATAAGAGTGGACAATTTTGTTATTAAGTTAACTCGAAGGCACATTGCAAGAGCAATGACCTCATCGAATAACCTGATCTCTGGGGCTTACTACTCCTATTATATGTATTACGAGAGAGTTCGCTTTGACGGCAGCTGCGGAGGGGCGACTTAACTACGATAGAGACGTCGCACCCGGCAGTGCGGAAGGTCTCCGGTTCAGTAGGGCGGTGGGAAATTGCGACATGAGGTATGTTGCTCGGCAGCACCAACAATTTTGGTGGCTTGTTGAAGGAGCGGAATTTACGTCGTCGAATTCCTCCAGCACTTCTCACAAAAAAAATAATACCTAAATGATAAGATAATTTTAAGTAGCTTGAGTAGCCTATACAGGTTAAGAATAGTGTTAAGGTAGTTTTTAAGTTTTAGTTCTAAGTTTTAAAAGATGATAAGAAAAATAAGTCAATTTACTAAGTTCTTGTAACAAACTTAGTTTCTTAGTTTTAATTCTCTTTAATACAAAATAACGTCAAAATCAAATGTACGAAACGTCGAAAGACAAATTTTAATTGTTAGGTTTAACTTAGAGTGTCCGCATGGGGCCAGTAAGTTAGAGTAAGATAATTTTAAGTTAATTTAGCTAATTTTGAATTATTGAATTTAATAAAATAAAAATGCATATTAAATGAATGAATGAATGATTTCGTTTTTTACCTTTTGGTACAAAAAAAAAGTAATAAGGCCTGGTATTTTGTTAGAATCAGATGGCCAGCATCTAGGCGATTTAAAGAAATGAAATTTGAAGTTGTATAGGGTTTTCTAATAACGACTTGACAACTTTTTTTTAAATAAAAAGCAAACCATTTGAGATATTTCAAAAACTTTGTTATTGGCTTGAAGTACAATCAAAACATTTATGAATGGAACTCGACTTCGTTCATACGACCACCGCGGGAACGTTTGCAGCGGTCGATTCCTTGGACCCAATTCTTAACGACTCGGCCACACATTTTGGCCGAAACGGCATCTATTTCGCGTTCAATGTTGGCACTGAGCTCTTCCAACGTCGTCGGCGTGTTGGCATAAACCAATGACTTTACGTAGCCCCACAGAAAATAGTCAAGCGGCGTTAAATCGCACGAACGAGGCGGCCAATCGACTGGCCCATGTCTTGAGATAACACACTCACCATACTTACTCTTCAATATATCGATTGTAGCGTGTGCTGTGTGACACCATCCTGTTGAAACCACATGTCGTCCAAGTCCATATCTTCCGATTCGGCAAAAAATAATCGGTGATCATGGCGCGATAACGTTGACCATTCATAGTAACGTGACGATCGTTATCGTCGACGAAAAAATATAGCCCAATAACGCCGCCAGCATGCAAACCGCACCAAACAGTTATTTTTTGTCGATGAAGTGGTGATTCATGAAGCACATGTGAGCCAAAAATGAGCTACGTCACTGAATATGATTTTGCGATGACATTTATCATCTTGGCGCATATTCTCCAGAACCCAATCGGAGAACGTACGTTGCTTCAAATGGTCCATCAGCTTCAATTCTTGAATCAGCTTGATCTTGTATGGGTGTAAGCCAAGATCCTTACGCAAAATACGCCACACTGTGGTCTGAGCGATGCCCAATTCTTGAGAACGCCGTGGAATTGATTGACCGAACCCGAACATCACACAACGAATATATAGACTCAAATTTTTGCACTAAATTTGTTATTGTCTGTCTACCAGGGCGAGAATTACGACCGAAAATTAGAGTTAACGCTCTTAAAGTTGCAGTCACTGACTCCGAATATCTGTAGAAAATTTTTATAATTTGCTGACGTTGCTCGTTAGTGTACTTTACCATGATGAAAATGTTGGGCTTACTGAATAAACTGACAGTGACAGTTTGATGATTAGTGAAAGAGTTGGTTTACGAATTAAATTTAAAGTTGTCAAGTCCCTTTTGGAAAACCCTATATTTGCGACCTATTTGATAAAGCCTTTTTCTTTTTGTTGTAGTTAATCAAGATCACCAGTTGATATTTTATGCATTCATAACAAGAAAGTTATGTCCTAACAAATTTTAGAGTCCTGAATAAATTTCCTTATTTTGGGAACACTTTGGCAATTTATTACTGCTACCTCAAACTCCTTCTTTTTTGACTTGAATGTATTGGATGTGTCAGCTGATTCCGGCACATAAAGAAAACGTTCTTACATGTTATTCATATTCATATTATAAATTTCATTTAACTAATTAATATTATATTGTCGATGATGACAACTTCTTTATGATTGAAAATTCAGGAAGTGTTCAAAGCGAATTTGGTCGTTGTCTTACATCACGACTTGGAGAATCAAATCTTTTTGCACTAATTCTTCTTCGAAATGAAGTGGAGAATAGGCGATTCAAGATCTCCATTGAGTTCGCTGACGAAAATATGTCAAATAATCTCATCGCCGATTAGAAGGAACTCTCTTCGTTCATTTCGAAGGAAATCTTCAAGTCATTTAGAATTAAGTAATCAATAGAATTATTGTGGTTCGACATCTCCCACTAAAAGCAGTAGATATTTGCCTCATCTTGTTTAATAATGCAAGGAATAATACACATTATCCAGCGTATTGAAAGGCATCAGTGCTGCATCCACCAACAAGGTATTTGAAAAGCTGATCAATAGCTTCGAATAATTCATTATGTTTAAAGACATAGCTCGAAGACATCTTACCTATCACGTCCAAAATGGTATCTTATATCCAATGAAACAATAGCAAGAAACAATGCTCGTGCCTGCTCGAAGTAAACTACTCCTAAATGTTATTTTCAATATGCTTACAAGTACTATAGACAGTTCGCCTAGAAAAATAGGGATGTAACTTCTGGTAGAATATTTAACTCTAAAAACAGTCTGCAACGGGACAAAGTTAATTCGCCGATACTATTAAACGTCTACACCTGCGATCTTGTGAGCTCACTTGATCGTTGATATATATGACCTTATCACACACAGATCAATTTTAAAGCTCGAATTATTAATATACCCTTAAAACGTGACTTAAATGATATAAAGACATATTGCGATGACTGAAAATTGAAGATAAACTTTTAGAATTCGGAAACCATTCACTTTAGGACGCTTTATCGATCTGAATCTAACTAGATAAATATCCACAATATACTTAAATAAATTATTTAAATATGATATATCTAAAACCAAAGATGCTTTTGCTATTGCAAAGGGACTGTTTAATATCAAAGCAGCTAACTTAATGCAAAAGTGAAAGTATTCCGTCCCGTGTAAAATTAGTTCAACGTTAGATAAAATTTATTGGAGAAAATTTGAGTGTTTGGAGAATCCCTTAGGGCTTATTTTCGCTTATACCGAACACAGGTGATCTAGGACAAACTAACGGTGCTGCTCATCTTCCAAGTCGACCGAAGACCTGCGAGCAGGAGACTCAACTACGAAAAAGACGTTGCACTAGGCAGTGCGGAGCGTCACTGGTTTAGTAAGGCGGTAGGGATTCGTAATATGAGATATGAATATGTTAATCAGCAGCACAAAGAGCTTTACGGGCTTAGTGAAGTGAAAGAATCTCCTCTGCCGTTTTTTTTTTTTTTTTTTTTTCAATTTCAGAGTACCTTCTGGCGATGTGGCAGTTTTAAGTTATGTGGATGACCACAATTCTACCAATTGAACAAAAGCACCCAAGAAAAAAAAAAAAAAAAAAAAAATTAATATGGTACGTAATGTTGGGGTGGCCGTGGTATAGACTCGAGGTAATTCTCTGAATAAGTCTTTTCATGGAATTTGTATGAGTTATAACACATGATTATAATATGTAAATCCCGTCGGCGTCAACTCTGACATGAAGGCATAACGCTGATGTTGGAGTGGTTGCTAGCTGGGTGAAATGTAACAAACTAACAACTAGCACGTACTAAGACCCACTTGTTGAAGATGCACTGGCTCCAGTTTGACAACCACCTCTGGAAGACACCTAAGTTTCAAAACTACTACACCCGCCCCGGCCCTGATGAAAAGCCAGTAAAAGGGTATTCATATCCCCTTGGTGCGCGCGCGGAATTATAAAAAAAAAAATGATAGATTGATATAATTTACAAAGTTTAAAATTTATTTTAAAGTAGTATGGGGTTTTGTTTTAGAAACAAGAAAAATGTCCACGTATTAAGTTTTTCATATTACAATCTTTCTGGTAGTAAAGGGAATAATCGTTGAATAAATCGTTATTAAGTTAGGTAACAACGAAATATATAGTTTTAGTATTTATAATAGCCCGAATGTTTCCTTCAATATATTAACTATAGCGCGCGCTGTGTTGCATATTGCACAGTCTTCCTGAAATCACAGTTCTTCTGCATTAATGCCATTAATGAATGCTGACGAAAAAGTCAGCAATCATTTTTGAAGAAATATTGACCAAAGATCCCACACTTAAAGCACACCAAACTTTTTATGGATGTTATGGCATCTTAATAAATCAACCGTCGCTGAACAAAAGGATTAAGAGCAGCCTAGTTTCCGGACCATTCACCGAATGTGTAACGCACACGATAGGAACAGCTTATTTGGTGTGCATTGAACGACATCTCTGTCACTCTGTACTATCAATAAGAGCCCGAAAGAGAGTTATGTTAGCTTTAGATTTTACGAACATGAACTTCTTAACGTTGATAGTGAGTGTTTGTTCCTTGAAACATACACTATAGCTGCTGTACAGCTATCAAGCTGCTGTACCAATCGAATTGAGAGATAGTAGAAAAACATGGATAATAGGAAAATGTAAATTATATACATCTTTAAAGATACTTTTACGACAAATAAAATATATTGACAGAATTCAAAGCAATAGATTTTGGCTAAAAGCTTCTTGTCCTATTTATTTGGAGGCAAGGTAAAACAACAGGTTATTATGGTACTCACAAGTAAAAGTGAATTAAAGTCTAAGATCTAAAACTATGGAAATATGTACGTACATGTACGAATATATTACATTTATGCTTCTTCTGTATTTTTTAGATCTGATAAAAAAAATCAAATCATTTAACAATTTTTCCAGAAAACAGATTGTTGAGGGTATTTCGAAGAGAAATTGTAGGCCAAAGCCAAAGAGGTAATTTTAGGAGCAAGCGGTTCAGATGCTTCTGTGGCATTGCAGACAAATATAAAGAAATATCGTAAGGTTCAACTATCAGCGAATCACAATTGTGAGATTCATCTATCGACGAATTATTGTTCCTCTTCCTGACATGATTTATTTAAGAAATTACATCGATGAAGTCACCAAGTTGAATATAGTGAATTTTCCGAAGAATCATTTAATTCAAGACAATAAAACATAAGTAAAAAATAAAGATATTAAAAAAAAAGCGCGGAACACACTCACGCTAAACAATTCCACAAACAAATATTTATTGTAAAAAATATGACAGCATTTTTAAATACAGACTGATTTATAACGTGAAGGAGTACGGTTTTAATTGTGAGTGAGACCGAGAACCTTAAGACCATTTTTTTTTTTTTTTACCTGATAACGAACATTTTTTGGTCCATTCGAGACGGATATCCATTGAGGAAAAAAAAAAACAATTACAATAGTATTATTCAAAGTATTGCCCATCTGAAGCTATGACTTTTTCCCATCTTTCTGGCAATTTGTGGATCCCATCCCAAAAGAACTGCGCCGGCTTGGCAGCCAAGAATGAATTAAGCCAATTTTTGATATTCTGCTCTGATGTGAACCGTATTTCAGGTGTATTCCGGCGTTCTGCATCGACCGGAACAAATGGTAGTCAGAAGGGGTAAGGTCTGGGCTACAAGGAGGGTGGGGTGCTCTCTTCAAACGGATTAATTATGTTCGGTAGCGTTGTCCACTGATGGTTTCACCCGGTTTTAATAGCTCATAATACAGCACACCCATCTGATCCCACCAAATACAGAGCATTACCTTGGCACCATGGATATTCGGCTTTGCCGTTGATTTGGCTGGTTGGCCGGATTTCACATATGATTTTTTGCGCTTGGGGTTGTCGTAATGGATCCATTTTTCATCACCAGTAACAATCCGATGCAAAAATGACTTCCTTTTGTGGCGTTCCAGCAGCATTTCGGACATGCAAAACCGCCTTTCGACGTCTTTCGGCTTGAGTTCATGTATAATTTAATTTCCTTGCTTTTGAATATATCCAGCTGCTTTTAAACGTTTTGAAATGGCTGCTTGAGTGACACCCAAAGATTCTGCGAGCTATTTTTGTGTTTGGCAACAATCTTCATAGAGTAATGCTTTCAGTTCTTCATCTTTAAACTTTTTTGGCTGCCCAGGTCGTTCATCGTCTTCCAAGCCAAAATCACCACTTTTAAATCTTGCAAACCACTTTTAGCACGTTCGCTCAGCCAGCGCATGTTCACCATAAACTTCTACCAAAATACGATGACTTTCGGCAGCAGTTTAATTCATGAAGAAGAACTCCCCGCAAAAACACTTTTTCAAGCACAAAGTTCGACATATTTGAGTGAAAAAAAAAAAAATTGTTGTTTACGCTTCAAATGAATGACATATACTCAAATGATGTACAATGACAGTAGCTTTCCAATGCATGTTCCAATGGAATTATAACAATGAAATAATACAAGTTACGCCATCTCTTAGCAAACCGCACGAATTAAGGTAAAGACCCAATACATAAAAAAGTACAGCAATATACATAAAGAAGTACATAAATATATTTACATAAGGTGAGTGAGTTTAGCCATTTATATATAAGTTAAACACTTATAATTTTATTTGATTAAAAAAAATTTTATTTTCTGGTAGCGTTTCTGCCTTCTAAAAAAAGAGTGTACAAGAGATTTTAAAATCTAAACCTTAAATAATTTCAGCACATGCATCGTAGTAATTGCAATCGTTCAGGTGTCTGGTGTCATCGAATGCCTGCCTGGGAATCGATGGGTTGCGAGTGTTAAATATCGGTGCGCGTGTTGCTGTCTCAGTTTGCACTGTTGATAGAATTATTCGTTAACTCCTCCGCCCTTAAGCGTGAACGCCCTCGTTAGCTTAAAAAAATTTAATTTCGTTTATGAATTCATTGAACTTGAACTTATGATGTTTGAGATGTCATTGAACTTGATTGAAGGGATGAACCTGTCGTTGTTTGGATGGTTTCTACATATTATTGTTTCTGAGGCTTCTTCAGCTTTCTCAATTTTAATATTAGGCTTGTCAAATGGTTTGGTTTTCCTAATGGTTTTCATTACTATGATCAGGATAATGGTGACTAGGAAAAGGCATGAACCGACTTAGGATGGTGTTGGTCTTCAAATCAGTTTTAAATAACTTGATGTCTTGGATATTTGTTGTATGCAAGTCTTTAATCATTTCCAGTTTGGTGGATGGCGGGTAGTGGTGCATGATGCGTTACAGTTGATCTAAATGTTGTTTTCCCGATTCGAATGCTAGTATTATGATGATGATACTTGGTCGTCATTCATTGTGATTATCCCATTGTGCTGGTTCAGAAATAGTATGTCGGCTGCTAATTCTTCAAATAATTGTATATGTTGATTGTTGGTCGCGTTATATTTGGCTGGAATACTTTTAACTTAATTTGGAATACATGTTGTATTGCTTATATTAACAATATTAGACTTAGAGCAAATGGACAGATTGTTTATTAATTTACAATGAGTACTTATGCCATAAAATTTGTCTTTACATTTAATTATTTCATTAAAATTAGTTTTAATAATTTTCTCTTTTTGTTTAATTATGCCCAGTGTAGGGCGTAACCTATATTTTTTATTTCTTTCTTAACTAAATCTAACTTATATATAATGTTAAACAGAAATTATTCTAACAATATTTTATTATTCTTTACGTATTTGTTTGTTTCATTAGTCTGTTTTTTTAATTCATTTATCTTTTACAATACTAATTTATTTATGATTGCTTGCCTATTATTGTTGTCCAGTACGTTATTAATTTTTCCTATATAATTTGGAAGTCATGGTTATCTGGGTTGCCAGACATCTACTTCCAGGCACTTCCTATAAAGTCTTAAGACCTTTTTTGGTGATGGTTAGGAATCAAACGTTTAATATGTGATCTGATAAGGGATATTTCTTCGGTGAGAAGGTAATAACTAGAATGGAAGGTTTGAAGGTTTGCTCTTAAAGATGACTCTACGGTATCAGTGGCTAGTAAGAATTTTTAGAGCTTAATTTCGTGTTAATTTTGAATATTCCTGTCTGAATTCGGCATGTTCCTGTGTTAATTGTCAGTAGCTGTGATTTCGTATAGTATTTGTACGTTTGCCAAAGAAGTATGAATGAGGTGTCTGAAATAGAGAGAGTAAGGTAAGTTTTTAAGCTAGGTTTTTATATGGGATTTGTGGATTTTTTTTTTTGCCTGATTGGGTTAGCACCGTAGTCTTTTTATTCTCTTTGATAATTTCTTTAGTATATTTTTTTGTCAGTTTAGAACCCAATCTTTTATTTTTCTTGACGTAGATTTCGTTGCCGGGTGAGAAATCCTTAATTGGAGGTTAGTCTTTATTATGATAGGCCAGATCTTGTTTCAATTTCAATGGATTCTTGTTCTCCGCATAAGTTTTTTGAATCTGAAATGCGTCGATGCGTCGGAGCCAGTATTTTTACTAAAAAATAAATCTACCGGTTTCTTCTTTGTTACGGAGTGAACTGTAAAGTTGTTAGCGTTAATAGTTCCGTGAAGGATCTGTGCAGCTGTTCGTTCTTAAGGTATCGTATGATTTCTGCAAGGGTCGAGTGGAATCGTCTCACTTGACCAATTGATGTGGAAGTGATTTGATAGGAAGGTGTTTTATGCACCGATCATACTTATTTTCTTTACAGACAACAAAGTTTTGTTATTCGTTTAATCTTGCGTGACATAGAGGGAAAGTACTTTTCTAATATTTGTTCCTTATTTTCCCGATCGTTTTTGTGCACGCGTTGATGTGTATTAATGATGATTTCTTCCTGCTTGTTTTCGTCAACTATGTCTTCGACTAATGTTCTGGAGAACTTAATGCGGTAATTATTGAAAAAGTCCTTATAAATTTCTTGTATTATAACCATTACTCTTTCTTCTGTTTTAATACAATTGGTAACTGTGGGGTTCAATTTTTTTTTTTTTAAATTTCAATTACGTTGTCGTTATTATAAAAAGGTTATGTGACGATGTGACGATGTGACGATATTATGTGGGGAATACTATCTGAAATTTTTGATAAGGGGGATTGCTAAAGTTTAAGAAAATTTTGTTTTTAAAAGCATTTATAGGACAGTCGGTACTATATATCAGATTATGGAAAGAGCTTTTATCGCTGTGTATGGTTGGTGTGAGACTGTTTACTTCTGCTCTTATAGGTGGTCTTGAAAGCGCATTTGCCACGACGTTCATTTTCCCCGGCCTGTACCTAATTTCGTGATTGTATTGTTCCAATAGTGCTTTCCATCTTTTCAATTTGGTGTTATTGTTTTTGTTACTAAGGGAGTATGTGAGAGGCTGGTGTTCGGTGTATATTAAGACTTTTGTCGAACCGAATAGGTAATTCCTTAGAGTATTAAGAGCCCAAATTATATCGAGCGTTTCTTTTGCATTCGCCGCGTTGCTTTCTTCGGTTTTATTAAACGTTCTGCAAATGAACGTAATGGGTTTATTATTCTGGGATAAAACGACTCCTAAAACGTAATTTGATGCATCTGTTACCAACTCAATGTCTTTCGTGAAGTCTGGGTATATCAAAATTGTTTCCTCTGAAGTCAAAGAATTTTTGATCTTTTGGAAAGCTTCTTTAGCTACATCGTTAAGATGAATGGTTTTTTTACGTGAAAGGTTTTTGGACAGGCGTCCGTCCTCCCCTCTTAAAAGAGTTGTTAGAGGTTTTGCCAATTTGGCATAATCCCTAATAAATCGTCGATTGTACCCTGACATGCCCAGAAATGAGCGAAGTTCTTTCACGGTTAGAGGATATGGGACATTTTGTATAGCCTAAACCTTTTCTGGGTTCGTCTTTATTCCTTCAGATGAAATGACAAAACCTAGGAATTCCATACCTTGTTTGTAGAATTCACATTTGTCTAGTTGTATTTTCATGTTTGCAGCTTGTAGCGTACGAAAGACTGTCAGGACATTTTGTTCATGGGTTGACTCGTCTTGACTAAAGATAATTATGTCGTCTATAAAGACGTAGTACATTTTAACAATATGCTCTCGAAGAATTAATGGAGCATTTTTGAGTCCAAATGCCAATCTCGTGAGCTAGTTATTGACCGAGAAGGCCGTTTTTCCAATATCGGATTCTTTTAAGGGGATTCGATGAAATCCGCTTTTTAGGTTGATTACAGTGAATCATTTGTTTTGGCCAAGCTGTGAAAAGACCTCATTTATCTGTGGGATTGGGTATCGGTCGGCCACAGTTACATTATTTAGTTTCCTGTAATCTATTACGAGCCTGTACTTTTTCTCACAGGAAGCATCAGGTTTTTTTTGGAACAATCCACACCGGTGAATTGTATGGTGACCGTGAAGACCTAATGACTAAAGTTGAGTAGGTCAATTTTGGAGACATGTGGTTGGTTAGAATATTAATCGAATTCACGAACTGAGAAACTAGTTGCTTGATACGTATTTTTACTTGGTTTTTAATAAATATGTAGTTATCTTGCGTATGTATCACTGCCGAAAGATTTTTAAGGCTATCGTCTCCCAGGATAGCATTAAACGACTTGAGTTCGGGCATAAGGAAAAATTTTATTTTTATGTCTTTTAAGCCAAATAGGCTTAGAAAGGTATGATGAGAAATTAATATATTTCTTACAACAGAATTAGTATAGAAGGGGGTTTCATTAGGAAATGGGTTTTTGATAAGGGAAGGCTGAATGTAATTTTTATTTTAGCCCGTGTCTACAAGAACCTTTTGAATTCGTCCGTTCTTCGTTGCGCACTCAAAATGAGGCAGCGAAAAGTCGGTTAAACTAAAAAAATGAATATCAGTGAATGAATATTTTGGATGATATCCTCAATATACTCACGGAGTGCTTCGCCATGCTCCTGAGTGTCGTTAACTAACTGAGTTTCGTATTGTTCCATGTCGTGCTGTTCGTCTTCTTCTATTGCTGGTGAGTTGTCTACGTGATAGTTTCGTTGCACTTTCGTAGGATGTATTTGTTGTGTAGGGGGCATATAGGGTCATTTTGGTGTTGGTGGCCAATTACTTTGTCGTGGTCGATTCGAATAGTCAACTGCGTTTGTACGAATTGTCGACGCATCCATTGGCTCTGGTGGTGGTTACCGTGGAGCTGAACAATTTTGTTGATTTTGGGGAACGTTCTGCCTGGCAACAGAATATTGTTGTCGTTGATAATTTGCTTGTCTAGGGATTGATGTTTTGCTGAACAGGCCTATGGTTATTATACTGCTGAGTGTTGTTGGGTTGAGATAATCTAGGTAAATACGAAAATTCTGGGTAGAATAGTAGGCGGAATAGAGCTTAATGAGCATTTTGGTTCACTCGTTTTGGTGGTAATTGAGGCGGCTTAGGATGATGGTGCCTTCTCCTGGAATTGCTTTTAGCTATAGCATATTGTGCTCGATAGTTCAGTTTTCCAGCTTTAAACACAAATGCAATGCTTGACTATAATAGTTAACATGATTGATGTAGTTAAATGATTTTTTGTCCATTAAAAATTGTAAAAAAAATATTGCTTACATTAGAATTAGTTTCATCATCGCAGGGCCGCTGACAGCCATTTGTCTTCTTTTTGATTTCGACTACTAGTGGGCCTCGTTTCCGTGGCTAACTAGGCACTTCTTTAGGGCACGGTTTTTAAGAACTTTTTAAGGGCAATTTGTTAATAGCACTTCTTGAGGCACTTTTGTTTTTTTGTCTTTTTTTTCTCGCACTTCTTGAGGGCACTTTGTTTTGGCACTTCCGAAGGGCACTTTGTTTTTGGCACTTCTTGAGGGCACTTTGTTTTTGGCATTTCTTGAGGGCACTTTGTTTTTGACACTACTTGAAGGCACTTTTCACGGGTAATGAGATCCACAACTTATGGATATGGCACATGGAACGTTTCGTACTACTTGAGGACTTTGATTAAATTTGGTCCCTGCTCGGGCGCCATTTAAACACTTACATTTTTATATAATCAAAAAAATCTTTATTTTCTGGCAGCGTTTCTGCCTTCCAAAAATACAATGTTCAAGAGAACTTAAAATCTAAATCTTAAATACTTTCTTATTGCTAAAACAGCACATCGTAGTTTCTCACGAACGGAACTCAGAATTGCAATCGTTGCAGGTGTATGGTGTCACCGAATGTCTGCCTCTGAATCGATGGGTTACGCGTGTTAAATTTCGGTGCGCGTGTTGCTGACTCAGTTTACACTGTTGGTAGAATTATTCTATAACTTATATGTTGGTGAAAAAACAAGAACGCTGAATTAGAAAAGAGAAATGAGAGACTAGACTATAGAGGAAATACAAGAAGAAGGGTAAAGTAGACAGTCGAAAAGCAGATCGGGAGAAGAGTAGACGTTCGAGACGGTTAAGCTGAGCACAACGAATTGTGCTTATACATTTTTTATATTTTTCTAAAGTGACATTAGTACTTAAAGAACTCATTGCGAATTTATTTATTTATTTTTTTTTTTTAATTTTAATTTTCTACTTGGTGTCAGAAGTGGGATACCGGGGAAAAATAAAATAAAACGGTGTGCTTTCTTAATACTTGTCGTTGTGTAAAAGAATTGCAGACGATTTAAAAACGAAGTGTTTTACCGATTCGATACAGCCAGAAAAAGGAACTTGTTGCTCGCGTATGAATTATTTATGATCACAGAATTGCAGGAGTGGAAAACATCACATTTTTAAGAAAAGATCATTGCGAAAAATCCAATATCCAAATTTTGCTGGTTTGATCGTCTCGAACAAAGCAGATCCGTTATTTGCGAACGTTGTTACCCTAAATACTAAAATAATGGGTACTCCTCCTAAAGGAGAGCACATAACAACAGGTTCTTCAGGGGATCAGCAACTTCCTGTCCTTACCAAATACTTTTCAGTTCAAGGATATGGAAGAAGCTTTGGAAAATTTTAGTGGAGAAGGCGAAAGGCGTGCTCAATCATAAATCGCTGATTTTGAGCAGGTATCCACGGTTTGTAACTGGGGAGATGTACAAAAGTTTCTGTTCTCGAGGCGATTGTTTTTTGGTGCGGCCAAACTAGCTTTAGAATCTGATTTTAGAGTCTGCGATTTGTAGTTGGGGTTCGGTAAAATTATTTCTCCTGAAAGAGTTTAGGAAGCCTGAAAGAGAGAACGTGCTTAAAACGTAAGAGAAAAGTTGTAAAGCCAAGGAGGAATAATTCGTAAAATATTTTTACCGAATGAAAAAAACCGCTTTAAGGGGAACCGTTGACGAAGTTCATCTATTTTAATACATATATTAGGGATTGTATTCCAAATGACGTGCTCAACAAAAGTATCCTTTATAAAGCGAAAACTTTGGAGGAATTAAGAAGGGCCTGAAGTTATATGAAAAATAAAGGCAGATCAGATACATGGTAAAAGTTCTGTCACGATTAAAACAGTTTCGATTGCTGCGAAAAGAGATAACCAAAATCAACAACCTCGGTGTAAAAATTGTGGAGCATTTTTACATCTGTCTCAGGATTGTCCTAACAGAGAAAGGGGCACTCGTTGTCTTAAATGCAATAAAGACACATGGCCAGAGTTGCCCAGAAAATAGGTCATTCGTAGATCCACCCCAGCAGGCAAGGATAAATAAGTTAACGGTACCAAGCCTTAATCGTACTCTAGCATAAGATGGATGATTCGTTACGATTTTGTGTGGATTATCAATAGACATATTTTTAAGGACCGATATCCTCTACCAATTATCGAAGAGTAGCTTGAACAGTTGTATGGGGCCGATATGTTCTCTATACTTGACCTTAAGAACGGGTTTTTCCATGTTGACGTTGAAGAAACCAGCAAAAGATAAACGGCCTTTGTTACTCCAGACAGCCAGTTTGAGTTCAACAAGGTGTCGTTTGGATTGTGCAATTCTCCGCGGTTTTTCGAAGGTACGACAACGTCGTTCTACAAGATTCAAAGCGTCGAGGGGTAGTTCTTGCTAATCGCGAGGTTAAAAGAAGTCCTGGAAGTAGCCCAGTAGAAAGCAAAGTGAATTTTCTTATCACGGGATGATAGTATAATGCCGTCTGAAGAGAAAACATTGGCGTTAAGGAAGTTTCTTACCCCGAAAAACGTCAAAAGTGTTTTACAATTACTGGGACTAACGGGGTACTTCCGGAAATTCATTCTAAGATTCCGTGTTAGCAAAACCACGTTCTGATCTTACAAGGAAGGAAACGAAGTTTGACTAACCTGTCACCTGCCACATGCCACATGCCACATACCACATGCCGCATACCACATGCCACATGCCACATGCCACATGCCACATGCCACATTCCACCTGTCACCTATCACCTGCCAACTGTCACCTGTCACCTGCCACCTGCCACCTGTCACCTGTCACCTGTCACCTCTCGCCTGTCGCCTGTCACCTGTCACCTGGGATCTTTTGTAGAAGAAGTTTACAAGGTATTTAAAGGTCTACTATGCCGGGATCTAGTACTGAAGCTATTTAACTCTCAGCTATCAAGTCAGATGCATACCGATGCCAGGAAAGAAGGTTACGGTGCAGTATTAATGCAGACGCATGATGACAACCACTAGCACCCTAGTATTTTCCTGAGTTCAAGACGACTGCTGCTTAACAGAGGTACCCAAGCTACTATTTAGAGGTTCTGGCAATAGTTCGAGCCCAAAGAAGGCTTCGCTTTTATTTGCTTGGCCTGCTGCTCGAAATCTTTACGGATTGTCAGGCGTTCAAGCTTACGATGGCCAAAAAGACCCTTAACAGCCGAATCGCTAAAGGGCTTTGCAGCTGGAGGAATTCGATTGTGAGGAGTCTTTCCTACATCCCGTCGACAAGCCAGACCAGCCCCTGCACACTTAACATGTGGATCACTTGGTCCCACTTCCCTCCATTGCTAAAAATTATCGTTATATATTATATGCGTTTTGGAAATATGTCTGGATATACCCAGCGAAAAATACAATCTCCATCGAGGTCATCAACTGTCTTGATTTACAATCATATCTCGGCTCCTATGACGTTAGCAAGGTGAACAGGAACGATCAGTATGTGGTAAGGAAGGCCGGAAATCACAATGGGCCTAATCAAACTTCAATAGCGGCGGTTTTCATGAAGCGTTAGCGAACACTCAACCCAGAATCTGATGCGGAAGAACCTAATGACGAAAATCCTCCTTCGGCTGAGGCAACCGACTTTCAGAATTGCCGTGTGGGTGATTAAGACAATAGTACAATAATAAGAAACAAAAAAAAAAAAAAAAAACACCATATGTATATTACCTATCTCATGGAAAAGGTCCACTGACAAGTAAACGAAAAAAAAGTACGTTGAATTAGAAAAGAGAAATAAGAGACAAGTGCAAAGTAAAGAGGAAATACAAGAAGAAAGGTAAAAGAAATAGATGTTCGGGACGGTTAAGTGTTACAGTTGCATGTAACAAAATCAAAATTGTAATGCAAAGGCGAGTTCCATCGAAATAATTAATAACTAAAATAAATCTAAAAATAAAACTGTTAAGCTGATGTAACGAATTAACCCATTTAAATTGTTCTTACCACCTTGATCAAAAAAACGGAATAACCACCGTGTGGCGCTTCGATTGTTTCGATTTGAGTTCTGTTTTTTTTTTGTTAAGTTGGTATACCTGTTTTTGACATTCCCTATTATTCTTAGCGTCATAGCTTGACATTTGCAAAAGTTACGTAGCCAAGCGTACATCTCTGTGTGTGTTGGCGATTTTTTACAATTTTAGAAATGGATTAAAATTTGCAACAACGAACTTGTGTTAAATTTAATGGTGCGCGAACGTTAAAAATGTTGGAAAATTGTTTCGGCAACGATTCTCTAAAGAAAACGGTCGTTTACCAGTGGCACGAGCGGTTCAAAAGTGGTCGTGAGTTAGTAGAAGATGATGAATGCAGTGGCAGACACCATCGACATCAAAAACCGACGAAAACATTGATGAAGTAAAAGAAATGTTGGTTAATAACCGCAAATTAAAGCAGTTTGATAGGAGTCATGCGTGATCTGTCAAAAAAATCCTATTAAAAATCAAACCTCACGATGAATCACCCCTTATATCGACTGCTACACATTTTGCAAAAGACCCTGCTACCCTTCTTTTTGTCAACGATAGTAAAAAATCCTGCTCTATAGTCAACTCACATCGCTAGTTTTCTCAAAATATGATTTGATATTTTTAATATATGATATCCAATTTGACGCAGCTATTCATCTTAAAAATTTATAAACATTTTAAAAGCAGAATAGATTTTAACAACAAATTGGGTGGGACTATATTTATTTATATCAGTTAATTTCTCGAATAAAATATCAAAACACTATTTGATCAGCATGTCCCGTTACGACATAGGGCCCCTGTTTCCAGATCTCCCCATTGGTTTAATAGAGATTTACGGGATCTGATCCATAATCTTGGTACTGCATAAGCTCGTTGGAAACGATACAAACTCCCCGTACTCTACGACACTTATCGGTCCCTTCGCAACATAATTATTTTTCGTTCACTGTGAACATTTTCTTAACCCTGAAACCCAGCCTGAGAGAGTCTGACAGCGTTCAGGTGCAACTGACGATGTAGACTGTAATTCGCAGTTTGTGTTGGTTTCTGAGCCCCAACTCAATACCAACTCAATATGTGACAGTAGGAAGTTAAATGTCTTCGTATTTTCGTTCGGGAGTTCCACAGGGTTCGATTCTTGGGCTAATACTATTTTCACTTTATGTGAACGAACTCCCAAAACTTATTAAACATTGTACTCTCCACATGTTCGCTGACGACGTACAATTATACTTGAGCTGTCCGCTAGATATTCTCAGTATTGCCACTGAAATGATGATTCCACTAATGAAATTAGGGCAGTCATCCATAGATAACGAAGTCTCGAAATATGGGTATTGTTTTCAACGATACTCATAACTGGACAGATCATGCTGCAATTGCAATCGGAAAGTTAAATAATGGTCTCCGCTATGAGCAGCGCAAAATTCTCTGCTGATCAAAACTAAGATGCTATTTGTTAAGTCATTCTTATTACCTATATTGCTATATAGTTGCGAAGTTTTCTGCCTTGTTGACTATAATACTAGGCGTAAACTAAAAGTCAACTACAACTTAGCAAGATATGTTTTTAGTAAACGATACTTCGACCACATATCAGGTTACTCTCTTCAAATAATGGGCTTCAGCTTCGACAAATTCATGAAGTTTAGAAAGCTAATCCTTTTGCATGGTGTTATACAGACCCAACAGCCTGAGTACTTGTATAACAGATTAAATTCTGCGAGTCATGCCACTCTCCTATGGAACTCATTACCCATTACACTAAAAAGAACCACAAACACAATCAAATCAAAACTTATCTTTTTTAACACCTGTCCAGTGATACATAAATAAAAATTTAAGAGGTTTATTAAATGTTACAATATACATTTTTTGTTTTTGTTATAAATTCACTTATGTAGTTTCCAATTAAAATAATTATATGTAGTCACCTACTTACCATATAATGTTAAATTTTCTTTCGAACCTAAAATGTTTGTAAAGCCTACACAAACTATAAGATGTAATCTTACTGTGTAGATATTCTTTAAATAAATTTATACAAATACAAAAGGTACGTGATGAAGTAAGAAAATTGTTATCAATCTTCGGATTCAAACTACAAAAGTGGGTGGCAAATAAAAACAAGATTTTAAAAGATATTCCTTTGGACCAAAAGGAATTAAGATTTTCTTTACATTTTGAAAAGACTTCCATACTTCCAAATCCATACTCTCAACTATCACTATCACAAAACCTTTCGATGGTGCTGTGGGCTTGCGTGGGATGACCCGATTCCAGTAGAACTAAAAATCCAGTGGAAAGCGTTTCGACGCGATCTGCCATCCACTCAAAATATCCAAATACCACGTGTAGTGTATTCCACTTAACAATTGCTAATTCGATCTGCGTTTCTATTTTGTTCAACTCGCTTTTGTCAAAATCACAGCAATCGACTAAAATACCGAAGACTTAAACCCTATTGATTATTTTAAAACCAATTGACCTTTAAAGTTGTTGCCTATCATTGTTTTGTTCTGCTCCACATTCACTTGTACATGCAGTCCGTAAGGCAGGGAATTTTGGCGGTCATGTTGAAACCACATGGTCGTTAAATTAATTTAATGTGCGAATTAAAATTTTTAACTTTATATACCTCAATACTCGTTTCTGCTAATACAGCACAGTGAGACCAAGTTTAAACAAGTTGTTTCTGCACCGAACAATCTAAACTTCTTAGAAAAAAAGACAAGGTGATAAACTTAGGAGATGCTAGATGCTATTCTATTGTTCCACTTACGTCCATGTCAAAACCAAAAAAAGTGATCTGTCTAACCGATTCATCAATGTTCCGCCAAGATGCCCGCTGAAATTGCTGAGCATGAGGCCAACATAACCTTGATTAGCAGAATCAAGTCGGGTGTGCACCAATGCTCCTGAAAAGTACCTCAACTGAAACCCCAATTTAAATTCTTCATACCAACGCACATACCACACGCATTCATATTTGAATAGGTATATATTCACATATATATATATATGTACGTACAAACATACATATATAGATATACATTATTTCGATAGAGCCATATCGTGTTAATTAGTCTAAAATTTAAAATCATTGTTAAACAAAAAGACCAGAGAAAAGTAATATGTGTTCATTTACACTTAACATATTAAGACAAAGATACCATTGGCTGAACTTTGTGCAAAAAATTCAACTGGATCATCAAGCCAGTACATACATTTACTTAAATTTCATTAGCACTTCTATAACTTTTCTCAAGTCTTATTATACCATTATTCACTCAATCAAACGTGCGTTTTGTATGTATATGTATGTATCTTAAAACCCAATTATTAAAAATTAACAGTTAACCATTTGTTATATATATACATACATATATACCTCAAATAAATTATTAATATCATATATACATACATATGGTATACATATATGGTACTTAACCTATCTGAATTTTAAAATGTTATATAGGGTGATTATAACGAAAAATAAAGCACATAAATTTGAAAGTGAACTTAAAATTTTTATTACTAGTTAAAAGGACAATTCATGGCATTTACTTTTAGAAAATGATATCATGTAAATGTAAGCAATGACTACGTCTAAGGTGGTCCATTCGGAAGGTCCAATTTTGGGCGACTAGTTCGAGCATAACGACTGGTATCTCGCGGATAACAGGAGTAATGTTGGCTTCCAAAGCGTCAATCGTAGCTGGCTTATTCCTGAAGACTTGAGACTTTACATATCCCCAGCGAAAATAGTCCAAAGGTATGATACTGCACGATCTAAGCGGCCAATTTACCGTAGCAAAACGTGAAATTAAGTGCTCACCAAAATGATTTCTCAACAAGTTTACTGTTCCACGCGCTGTATGACTCGTAGCGCCATCTTTTTGAAGCCAAAGCTCACCGAGACCGTGTGCAGGAAGTGTACAGTCCATTAACATGGCACGATAACGGTTACCATTGACGGTAACATTCTGATTTGCCTCATTTTTGAAATAATGTGGACGAATGATTCCACCAGCCCATAAACCACACCATACCATTGTTTTTAATGGATGTAATGGTAGATCTTGGTACTCTTCGGGTTGCTCATCAGCCCAAATACGGCAATTTTGTTTATTAACGTACCCATTGAGCCAGAAATGGGTTTCATCACTAAACGATAATTTCACGATAAAACACTGGATTTTCATTGAGTTTTTCCAGAGCCCATTCACTGAAAATATGGCGCAAATTCAAGTCTCCTGGGTTTAATTATTGCACAAGCTGAATTCTGTTTGCTTTGAGACCGAGATAAATACGCCAAGTTGTCGAATACGCCATATTGTCGAATACGCCAAGCCAAGCTGCTGAAAACCACGACGAATCGATACGTCACGGTCTTCGCTACAACTGCTATAGTTTCTTCACTACGTGCTGGATGTGATCTAACCGGTCGAGTATCATCCACTAATATAAACTGTGTCTCAAATTTGCGAATTGTATTGGCAATAGTGGTTTCAGTAGGTCGATTATTCGCACCGTAATTTCCTCGAATCGCAAGGAAAACAGCTGAACAATTTAAGGGCCCTGTTGTGATATAAGTCTTTTAATAATGATATGCCAAACGATACTGAACAAAAATGGCAAAGCGGTTTGAAAAGAGTCTCGCGTGATCTGTCAAAAAAGGCCTATTAAAAATCAAAACTCACGATGAATCACTCTATACATGCAATTTATACCTATACCGATCTATATATACATATATATATATATATACACATTTAAGTAAACTTGTACGCAATGAAGTAAACTTATACAATCGCTTATATGTGGAAAGCGTTTCGACGCGATCTGCCATCCACTCAAAATATCCAAATACCACGTGTAGTGTATTCCACTTAACAATTGCTAATTCGATCTGCGTTTCTATTTTGTTCAACTCGCTTTTGTCAAAATCACAGCAATCGATATCTAAGCAATATCTTCGTTTGTGATAAATTATTTTATTTTTTTCTCAATTATTTCTCTTGAGAATGTTGAAATGATTTGTTTAGTTGGGGACTATTCCAATAGAAATTAGGACGGAGTCGTCATGGGGTAAGTGGCTACGCCAATTGCCGTGGGAGGGTTCTTCCAAGTGTTATAACATCTATAATACCACCACAAGTTAAAGTCAAGTTCATGTGAGTTAGTTCTTTCGTATTGATTCACCACAATACACAATATTTTTTTTTTTTTTGGCACGATAAATTTAGTAATCTTCGGTAAAACATAGTGGCAAGATCCTACCCCTCCGACGAGCGAATGCCATGCTACCACAAGCATGCCACCCGCTGGTGGCAAACAAGTATTACATTTCCATCCACACACATCGAAACCCACTTACAAACGATGGATCCATTTCAGCGTAAAACGACGAGACCTGGATATACATGGAAATACGAATTTTAGATGACGACGGCAACATTCTCTTTCATCTCGTAATGTCAAAAACAAGAGTGAGAAGAGAAGATGCCCAGGCGCGGGCATCTAAGCCACACTTATTCATTACATTACAAGAGTCTTGAGTTTGGACACTGTCAGAACTTTATGGATAACTTCGGAATTTTAAGAGTAGGGGGTAGGTTATAAAACTCAAACTTTGAGCAACTTTCATCTTGAAACCGAATCACCATTTTAGCCGTATTAATATACAGGACGCTCACACTACAACAAAGATTTTGGATACTGAATCTGAAGAACGCGGCGAAGAAATGTATCCATAACTGCAACATTTGTTGGCAAAAGGCAAAACCCATGGACCAACTTATAAGCAATTTACCAGCGCTGAGGGTAAGGATTTATCGTCCCTGTTCCTACACCGGAGTTGATTATGATGTTCCAATCGAAATCAAGGTATTGAAGGGTTGAGGGGCAAAAACTTTGAAAGGATATTTTGCGGTATGTACATGCCTGGCCATCAAAGCACTTCATTTGGAATTGGTCAGCGACATGACGACACAGGCTTATATCGCAGTATTTAGAATATTTACTGAGAGGCGAGGAGTTTGCAGAGAAGTGTATAGCGATTGCGGGAAAATATTTCGTGGGCGCTGCCAAGGAATTGCATAATCTGCGAAGAATAGCGAACTATTCCCAGAAGCTGATAGCAGAAACTCTACTAACAAACGGCACCGGGTGGAATTCCATCCCTCCAGCATCGCCACACTTTGGTGGGTTATGGGAAGTAGTGAAGTAGCACTTAAAACGAGTTGCAGGAACCTCTACCATACACTCACATTTGAACAATTGTCAACGATTTTGACGCAGATTGAAGGTTGCCCTAATACAAGGCCTCTGTTTCCCCTCAGAAATGACCCCGAGGACTATGTCGCTTTAACCCCAGCTCACTGCTTATTAGGTGAACCCATGCAAACAATTCCGGAACCAGACATCGCCGATGAAAAAACAAGTTATATGACCGTTGCAAAAGGATACAGAAGCTATACCAAAACTTTTCGTAGCAGTAGAGTTCGGAGTACTTGTCTCGTCTCCAGCAACGTCCAAAACGGTTGAAGACTGAAGATCAACCACAACTTTGTAAAAAAAATTTTAAAAATACATTCTGGAGCAGACAAACTTATTCTCGTCGTCACGTTAAGAACACAAACCGGAGAACTTAAACGATCTATCAAGAAAATCTGTCCTCTTCTAATCAACAAAGGAACCGCCGATCAATCCCTAATCTAAAAGTTGAAACCCATTCTTACACTTAAAGTAAATATTAACTATTAATATTTATTTTCTGAATTTAAATACATACACATAGATATTTAAATACATAATAGACATTCAGCATGCATATACATTTATTTATTTTCTGAAATTAAACACACAAATATTAAACGAAATATTTATTTTATTTAAAATCTCACGCTTTGCTCACAAGTAAAATATCAAAAAAAAAAAAACTATATTAACAAAAACTCTTAATTATATACACTACACAAGGTTAAAATTGGAAAATTTCTGAAATTAAATTTCCCACTCCTCAAAACACAACACTTATCGTACTATGAATAACATTCGAAGCATACATATCTCACTCAAAATTCCTTTCAAATACATTGCAACATATTCATTTCACACCAGAAAGCACACAATCCATTTAAACAACAATAACAACAGTCCTCTAGCAACCCACTATTAATTTTTCATAGATACACGATCAAACATTATAACACATTCAACAATAAACCTCTTTGTGGTAATAGCCACACCAACAAGCGCAAACAGGCGCACACACGCACACATGAAGAACCTAATTCTAAATATTATCATTTATTAATATAAATTGGCAAATGATGTTTTAATGCGCAATATATAGGCTACTCACGCTGTCTACGTTAAATATTCGTCTATGATTTATTGTAATATTTTCTCTGTTCAACTAATTTTCTTCAACAGAGCAAATCAAGAAGAGTTGCAGAGAAACCGAAAACTATAAAATTCAAAGCAGGGGAATCAGTGATGCCACTTTGCGGTTTTATCATTTTGGAACGTTGTGAATTTAGAGCAGAGGAGAATTGTTGTGAACGAGTTTACGGCGTGGTTGAATGTTGAAGACAAAGAATTAAAATAGCCCGGAACACACCCACGCTAACAAATCCCACCAATAAAAAATTCCCTGCAGATGAGACTGAGAATATCTTTATTTTACCTGATAATGAACAAGGAAAACTAAAGCAGAAAATTCATGTCTTCTGTAATTTTTCCCCCGAACTGTTGTGATTTGGATTACTCTTGGATATACGAGTATAATAGCTTTTAGACATATGTATTTGCAGTCTTAAATGTTTGATTGGATTCATTGTAAGTGAGGAACATAGTGAGTCACTCACTAGTCATTGCCTGCAATTTTGGTTTTTTCGCAGTCTGGAATAACAATCAAACCCTCTTCCATCGTAACCAGTAATCAGCGTATCTAAATTTGGGGAGGTGCATATTGAAATTTACATGTATATCTAAGTATATGTTCTGCCTTTAAAACCGCTGTGAATTGATGTTTACTCTTCGTTTTCCTTCGAAAAATATCCAAAGTTTTGTTATTGACCATGATTTATTTATATAAGCAATGTTTTGCAAATTATTTTCCTATTTAGGCATACGAACCACTGGAACACGCCGAAGACGAAGTTTTTTTTCACATAATCGTGCGAGGTTACCACTTTTATAGGAGTCAAGCAGTTCACCACAGCTAGAACCAAAAGGGAGAAACGGAAACTATCGCTTTTCAAGTTCAGTTTAGTTTTAACGAAAACCAGGATGAAAGAGCATTCGATACCTGGAATGCCCGATTGAACGCTTGGATAGAGTAAAAGGGAGAGATTCCTTATAGGAGGACCGCACGAAGAGGGTCCTACTTGATGTTTGACAGAGATCATTTTTTAATTTTTTATTCGTTATTATTTCAAATTGTTCTTAAAACTGCTATGTACATACATATCTGTGTGAAATAAAATTTTTATTTCCTTTTAATTTTGAACATAATAATAAATAGACATGGTTTTTCTATATTTCTGCAACGGTAACGGTCAACTAGCAAGATCGAAGTATCTGAAATATAAAACATTTTCCAGGCTGAGGGAGACAGGAAAAACGCGAAAATTCGCGAGACTCACATCAAAATATCAAAAATCAAAATATCCACATACTATTTTTAGGCAACGTAGGAGAAATTTTAATCTGCAATTACAATCTAAAAGGATTATAAGGACGGATGAGTTTTAGATGAAAGCTATCGAGTAGACGTGTTTCTTTTCGCCTCTCTGTTGATTGTGTTATATCTCACTAAAGTTCCAATACCTACAATGACTACCTAGTTCCAAAATAGTGAAATAAACTAGTGAAACCAATCTCATCTCTCATGGAAGGTCGACATGCGAAACTTGTGAAACAGAGTAAGTTTATAGTAAATTTACTCTCATCAAAATTGGCGAAGTCAGTAACAGAGAATCCTCAATAAAATCAAAAACGAAGTGAACTCTTTTAAACGCAGTTGAGAGAGTGATAAATCTCGAAAAAAAACTAACTCTGTATCACAGCTCTTAAAAACGAAGTAAACACATTAAAACAATATATCGAGGTACAAGGCGAAAACCTCACTTCACTGTTTGGTAACCTTTGCTGCTCAGTCCGTAATGTTAAAATAAAATATCGGTCCCAGCGTAACTCTGAGATGGATTACTTGTTTCTGGATCTGATTAGCAAAGTTGATATAGTTCTTCTCGAAGTCGTCTATAGACCAAGCAAATCAGTTAACCTCTGTGATCTTACTTCCCTGCTGGAAGAAATCTCAGTCAACTCATCCAACGTAGTACTGTGCGCAGACATTAACAGTGATCTCTTGGCGGAGCGTAAACTTATCGATAATATGAGTTTACTTAACCCTTCTCCTGCTAACTCTACTATATCAACTCACTTTACAGAATCTTTTAGTAAACTACTTGATGTCTTCTTCGTTAGCGAAACCGGACAATTTTTTTTATAATCTATTGTCAGCTCCTGGTTTTCCAAAACACGATCTTATCTAACTTACATTCGATTTTAGTTAACAATACATTTAATTTTAAAGATTTCAGACGTTTTGACTACTTGGTGTATAAACTGGGTGTAATTATATATCTTGTCCTCACCTATTCAACAAGTCGAATTCTTACAAACCAAAGTCCTTCAACTTTTCAACAATCACGTACCCTTAAAGACAAAAACATCAAGACATGGACTAAATTCATGGTTTACAACTGACATTCAAATAGTTATGAAAAAACTGGACGAATGTCATAGAATATCGAACTCTCCGTAACACCGTTGTTTGCAAAATTCATTCAGCCAAAATACAACTTTATTCTAAGCGCCTGAACGCGTCATTGTCTGGTAAACTGTTGTGGAAGAACCTCAAGGATATTGGCGTGGTTAAACAAAAGAGTAGCCTTCCTGACAATGTCGATGGTAACGTACTCAACAAAAACTTTGTGTCGTACTATATTCAATTCCTCTTTATTATGATCCCAACCTCAACATCACCAGGCGGATGTGGTGGAGAGTCTACTTTCCATTAAATATAACTCAGTCGGAGTAGATGAAATGCACCCCAAGTTTAAAAAGGTTATTCTTCCCAACATATTACCGTACGTTACCCATATATTTAATCATATATGTATTAACTACGGGTATGTTTCCTTCAGTTTACAAGAAATCCAAAATCTTACCTATTCCTAAAAACCCTTCAGGTAATGACTTTCTTCCAATTGCGATACTTTTATTCCTATCTAAAATCTTGAAATTTTTGGCTTCGTATCTTGTAGGTCGTCACCAAGAAGTATTTGTGAATGGTGGAATGTCCGACTTTCTTCCCAATTCATGTGGAGTACCAAAAGGATCAATATTGGGACCCCTTCTGTTCTCATTATATGTTAACGAGCTACCTTCCATTGTCACAAGTTCCTCCGTTGAAATGTATGCCGACGACACCCAATTACACAACAGCTGTTCACTTGACTCAATCGACTATTGCGTTCGCCGGTTAAACTCTGACTGGGAAAAAAAATTTAACTGGTCGCAACAGAATCTGCTAATGATGAACCCCAGAAAGTCAAAGTGCATTGTCATATCGAGGAAAGCTTTAAACACCTCCCTATTCCCACTGCTCCACCTCAAACCCTTAGCATGGAGCGATCACATGAATAAATCTGCGGGAAAAGTTTATGGTATCGCTCTGTGTGAGCAACTTAAACTTTCACTCCGATAAAAACAAGAATCCTTCTCACAAAAAGACTCATCACTCCTATACTCACTTATGGTTGCGAAGTCTTTGGAAAGTGCGACTTTTTCAACAGGCGGAAACTTAATGTCGCATATAACAACGCCGTTCGATATATTTTTGACTTGCGAAGGTATGTTTAAATCTCACACTTCTCTTACTGGATCTGTAACTTCACGTTTGATAGCCTTCTGCAATACCGTACAATAACTATGCTGCATAACATCATACATGCGCATCAACCCCACAACCTTTTTAACAGAATAACGCCGTGTGCATCTATAAGAACAATCCAAATATTACTCCCGCGATTTTCTTGTTTAACGTCAGAACGCTAATTCTTGGTAAATGCCACCATACTCTGGAACTCCCTCCTACGCCGAATTAAAGAAATAAAAGAGAAAGAAAGATTTCAAAAAGAACTCAAATCTTACTTTTCTATCTTGTAGTTTATTTTACCTTTTTGATTGGTATGTAAAATTATTATCGTTATGGTTTTTTATTTAACCTTTGATCCTCCGTTTTTGTAACATTGTTAGTCTGATTTGCTAGTAGCTTTCTTTTATATTTTTATTACCACATATAAATTAGCTTATCACTACCTGAAAAAATAATGTATCTTACTGTGTAAGCCATCTTAATAAATTAAAATTGAAATTAAAATTGATTAGTGCCAATTCACCAGGGATGGAATTTCTAATTTCCACAGCTTACACACCTGGGCAGAAAGCAACCCCAAGTCTATGAAACACAGAACTTTTCACAATAAGTTCAACGTCAATGTGTGGACGGGCATATTGGGTGACACGCTATTGATTGGACGCTATCAGCTTCCGCCAAGGCGTAGTTAGAATCTCTACCTGGAACTTGTGCGAAACAAATTACCAGAACTATTAGGTGATATTCCACTGCAACAAAGAACAACCATTACTTACTCATCAGAAATAAAAACATTCGATGATTTAAACCATAGGATTGACGAGGGAACTGCGAGAATCCGAGAAGAATTCGAAAGAATGGACATTTTAAGATGCTTTCGATGACGAACTCTAGCGTGTATACAAAGCAATGATTTGCACTTTGAACAATTAATATGATAAAAGCTTCGATTAGTTGTATTTTTTTTCACAGAAATTTTTAACAATTTTAAATTTAATGTTTTTCCTATTTCAATAAGTTTTGTCGAATATAAGAAACTACTGACTTGAGTTAAAATTACCTGACTTTTTTTTTGTTTGTTAATACTAGGTAACGTAAAAAGTGGGGTTAATTATGATACATATTTTTTCTGAAGAAAATTATAGCAATGTCAAAATTTTAAGTTAAAAAATAAAAAAAACATTTTTGATCTAAAATAACTGACACATTAATTTAAGAGCAATTTCTACTTTTAAACTTAAAGTACCCATAATTGCGAGTTCAACGATATCTTACTTTATAACATATACACATAAATTTGTAAGGTGCTATTTTCAAAAAGATCAAAGCAGAGGATCGGAAAGCTTTGGTTAAGACCTCTGTGTCCCGGAGGGGATGCATTTTTGACTCTCCCAGCCATACGATTTTTTGTCCAAAATATATCTTCGGCACATTATCCGGATCACCCTCTAGAAACAGTTAATATAGAGTGATTCATCGTGAGGTTTGATTTATAATGTATAATAAATAAATAAACACATACATTTGAAAGTGAACTTAAATTTTTTATTGTTGGTTAAAAGAACAATTCATGGCATTTACATTTTGAAAATGATATCAGGTAAGTGTTGGCCACGACTACGTCTGAGGTGGTCCATTCGGAAGGTTCAATTTTGGGCGACTCGTTCGAGCGACTGGTATCTCGCGGATAACACGAGTAATGTTGGCTTTCAAAGCGTCAATAATAGCTGGCCTATTTCTGAAGACCTGAGACTTTAGATATCCCCAGAGAAAATAGTCTAAAGGTGTAATATCGCACGATCTAGGCGGCCAATTTACCGTAGAAAAACGTGAAATTAAGTGCTTACCAAAATGATTTCTCAACAAGTCCATTGTTTTAAGCACTGTATAACTCGTAGCGCCGTCTTGTTGAAACCCGAGCTCACCGAGACCATGTGCTTGAAGGAAGCACATAGTCTGTTAACATGGCGCGATAACGGTTACAATTAACGGTAACATTCTGATTTGCTTCATTTTTGAAGAAATATGGACCAATGATTCAACCAGCCCATAAACTACACCATACCGTTGTTTTCAATGGATTAAATGGTAGTTCTTAGAACACTGAACAAAATTTCACGATAAAACACCGGATTTTTATTGAGTTTTCCAGAGCCCATTCACTGAAAATATGAAGCAAATTCAAGTCGCCTGGCTGTAATTCTTGCACAAGTTGAATTTTGTACGCTTTTCGGCCGAGATCCTCACGTAAAATACACCAAGTTGTCGAATATGCCAAGCTAAGCTGCTGAGAACGACGACGAATCGCGTACACTCTCAGCTACAGTTGCTATAGTCTGGATCTATAATAGTAAACTGGGACTCAAATTTGTGAATGGTGTTAGCAATAGTGGTTTCAGTAGGTCGATTATGCGCACCGTAAGTTCCTCTAATCGCACAAAAAATATTTCTCAGAGAATGCTGATTTTCGTATGTTGTGATATATATATATATATATATATATATATTGTGATATATATCTTTCCATGATAACTTGCCAAACGATACTGAACAAAAATAATAAAGCAGTTTGATAGGAGTCACGATGCATCACCCTTTGATTGTATTTGTATTTGCTTGTACAAAACAGTCTAAAATCAGTTCGACTACGTACTAACAAATTCTGTCTACGAATGAATTTTCTCCTCGCTATTTTCAATTTGATAGCTTTTACATATTAAGTCCGAAAAGTACGCGAACGTAGTCAATTGGAAAAAGCAATACAATCTGATAGTCAGACAAGGAAGACGGTAAGTCCTTTAATCATTTAATCATCAAATACGGAAAAAATTGAAACTACAACTGTATACAATATAAGAACTTATGACTGACAACGACAGTCATTTACTTTCGTTCATTTTCCTCAAAAAACAAACACACTAATTAGTATTAAAATAAATAAATAAATATATAAATAAATAAAAAATACAAAAAAAAAAAAAATCGTGTTGTAATAAATCAGTCAAATTTACCTCTACTTCGAAACACTAAATACCGATTAGAGGGTATTCTAGACTACAAATTTGAAAAAAATCTATTTTCTATATTCCAAAGTTTAGACATTCAAGAATATGCCCTTAAAAGGATTTTTCAAAGTTTCAATTATTTTATGAGTTACAGCCGTTTTTGTGACGCGGCGTCTGCTCCAGTCTGAGCAAACTCAAAACTTAAAACGCATTTTTCTCGAAACTACTTTTTTCGAGTCGGCGTGCACGATATCTCAAGTTCTAATGAACTGATTTATTTAAAATTTATGGTGAATGTTCTTGGAATATTCCTTTATCGCCTTAAGCCAGCTCAGATCAAAATTTAATTTTACTTTTTTAAAAACTTCAGAATTGTTAAAAAAGATGACAAAAACGGCCGTCATTTTGTGAAATTTGTTTTTGACTTTTCCAAGGTTCGAGCTATAGCGGCACCTACCATATACTAATTAAGAATCCGTTCGGTTTTTTTCTTTCAGATAAGCAGAAGGGTTTAAATCATTTTTGACCCCCCACTTTGCCAGCTCATAACTTTGTGAATTTTGAGTTATTTTTTCGGTTAATTTTTTATGTAATCTTAAAATATCAATAAACAAATGATAAAAAAATAAATAGTAAAAATATTTTCTGTTTCGTTTGTACTGAGCTTCAAAAACCGCTCGAAATACATTCCTCTAGACTAGAATACACCTTTAACTCATAATGATATTGTTTTTTTTTTTTGTTTGTTTATAATATAGTATGTTATAATTAGCGCGTGCACAAGGGATTTGTGTACCGTTAAAATGTTTGTACACAGCGCGGGCGAATAAAATTTATGGAGAAAGAAAAAAGAGGTACTGATGTACACTATTCTTAAATATTTGCAAGTTATAACAACTACGAAATATACAGCTCGGCAAGGCATTCCATAATTAAGTTGTACGACTGAGGAACGAACTACGATATTTCAGAGTAAGTCCGAAAGTGGGCTTGAGGGTATACTGATGAGCATTTATAGCGAGACGAGGTTACGGTTGAAGGTTTGAAGGTGCGGCGATTTCAATGGAGCACTGGTGGTTGAAATAACGATAAAACAAGGCGAGACAGGAGACATAAAGTCGGTGTTCAAGGGTGTCAATTGACTTACTGATATTAGACCACCATCTGCATCTGCATCTGATCAGATGTGGGCATTGTACTCCAATTTTGGGCAAATGATAGTCTTATAAAGGGTGAACAAACAGCTAGTGTGGACGTTTTTATTAAATTAAACAAACATGTTTTGTGAAATCATTGTAGAATTTCCTTGATTAAAGTTCGGTCTATGACAAATATGAATGGAACACAACATTGTTTATATTACCACTACGGCTTCTGTTGCAAGCGTCCATACCAAGGTCAAAATTATCGATGACTTTTGGAACAATAAGTGGTTCAATAGCCACAATTTCAGTTTGGATGTTATTTTTAAGATCCTGAATTGTCGCTGGGTTATTGGCATAGACTTTACTTTTCTTCACCACAGGAAGAAGTCTAATGGTCTCAAATGACATGCTTTTTGAAGCCAATCAACTTCTCCTCTAAAAGAAGAAATGAAATCTTTAAATTTCGTAAGCAACATTCCCAACAATCCTGTTGGGAAAAAAAATATTCGGTCAACATGTTGCGGTAGCGGTCCCCATTCACTGTAACTGTCTCCGCGGCCTTATCTTTGAAAGAGTACGGACCAATGTTGCCGTCAACCCATAATCCGCACCATACAGTGATTTTTCTTGGGATGCATTGGTTTTTCGTGAATCTCGTATAGGTCCCAGTCCAGTCTCCAGAAACGAAAATTTTGTTTATTTACGTACATATCCATTCATGGGTTTCATCGGAAAATATCAAGTTCGATGAGAAATTGTTTTGCCGATCCAACTTACAGCTAACAAACTGACGACGTCTTAGATGGCCCAAGAACTTCAACTGTTGTGAATTTGGATTTTATAGGTGTTCAAATGAAGATCAATTTTTAATATTCGCCTTAAAGTGCCACAAGTGAGACCAAATTGTAGATTTCAGCGACTAATTGAGGTGCCTGTTTAATTTTGAACATTTTCGCTCACAGTAGTGATGTTTTGGCGTATACGTGCTGGCCGAGCATGCTGATATGGAGTTTGACCCGATATCGAACTAGTTTCTTCAAAACGCTTCACTATTGCACAAATTCCGAACTAACTGGGGTGATTATTTTGACCGAAAAACTAACGAATTTTACGAAATGCTACTTTCACAGATCCCCTATTTTCGTAAAAAGATTGAATAACAAAAATGCGTTATGAAATGGTAAACGAGTCCATGACATCTGTCAAAAATATGTACCACATTGTACCCGGGGCACACCATCCAAAACAACACAAATTGAACCTTCCGAAAGGTAATTTCTTATCCACTGAAAAGAGAATCTCGCTCCCTAAAGCACGCATTTATGACAAATTTGCCTAATGAAAAACTCTGTCAAATGCTTTAGAAATAGCAAGTGCAACTATTGTAGCTTGCTTTCGCTAGATTGATGTACGCTTTGGTTCCATTTCTCGGTGGGACATGCTATCAGTTCATCAGTGGATCTGTTGGTAGGAAAACCATACTGCCAGTCATTGAGAAATTTTCGTGTTTCGAAATATTCCATGGGGCAACGATTTATCAGCTTTTCCATGACCTTGGAAAGAAATGATGTAAGTCCTAAGTATATTCGCCATTATTAGGGACGGACTGGACAAATGTTGTTTTCCATCTGCTCGGAAGGAGTTCTAAAGAATAGGATCGATGGAAAACCTTACGCAGCTGTTTTGCCAGCGTAAAAGAAGAAGGAGAGCTACGAGGATACTATTTGGACCAGCAGAGTCCTACTACACGAGTGCGAAACTGGATTCGACCCATTAAAGATTTGAAATACTCAAGTGTAGTCGGGACAAACCACAATCTGGAAGTGTTGAGGTCGCCGCAAAGTGAGTAGTAAGCAAATTGGCTTTGTCTAAAGAGATGATAAGTTGAATGTCACTATAAACGAGCATTGGGATGGAGGACAAACGACCAGAAGCTTTTGGTTTCTTTGAGACATTGTAGTATTTTTTGCCCTAGCTTTGGCTCGTATCAAAACTTTACACTCTTAAGAAAGGTGTTGCAATCATGGGTTGGTTCTGTAGGACCGAAAAAACATTTCCCTAACCCAGACAGCCTCTTTCATATTGCCATACGGTTGTTTTAGGTATCTCTTCTCTAACTGTACTGTTGGTGTCCGAGAAATTAGCTAATATGACACAAAAGCCCGACGAGTCTAGAAGAGAGAGCAAGTCAACAGTGTACTTATGTTATCAGAGTGAGAAATTAAAAACAAGTCCACGGTGTTAGCGGTGGGACTATACTATAAACGTCTGGTATTCGTGTAGGCTTATTTACAAGCTGGATCAAGTTATTTTCCTGAGCGAAGATCTCAACACACCGTCGTTCGGGTGTTGTTTGTCCATAATGACAAAGCCAACCTGATTTTTTTTTTTTTTTTTTTTTTTTATTTATTTATTTATTTATTTTTTTTTTTTGTAAGAACTTACCTGAGTGTTATGAATAGACTTATAATGGCTCAGTATGTTTTAAGTCTTTTGGAAAATGGGATAGAGAGAAAAAGAAAGATGTTTGATGTTTCGATTAAGAAAAAAAGGATTGTCTTTCAGAGGGATGTAACGCTGGATGGTAAAGAATATTCTCAAAAGAGGTCAGGGGAGTAAATATTTGTAGTTGTAGTTGTATTTGAACCCTTTTTTTATAATCCTATAATGGCTTTTCTTCAGGGAGCGGGCGGGTAGTGTAGTAGTTTGAAACTCAGGTGTATTAGGTTTCGATATTTTTCCCAGAGGGGGTTGTCAAACTGGACAGGACGAGCCAGTGCATCCTCAACCAGTGGGTCTTAGTACGTGCTAGTTGTTAGTTCGTTACATTTTAGCCCAGCCAGCATGAACTCCAGCATCAGTGTTATGCCTTCATGTCAGAGTTGACGCTGACGGGATTTTCATATAACTACATACAAATTCTATGAAAAGACTTTTTCAAAGAGTTGCCTTGCACGGGATTCGAACCCGTGACCCTCTGCTTGAGGAGTCTATGCATATACCACTACACCACGACATTGGTTATTCTTTACGCAACATTTTGAAGGGCTATATTTTTTAAAATAAAATCATATGAAAAAATCTAAGTATATACGTATTTTATTAAAAAAAAAAAATAAAATAAAATAAAAAAAAAAAAAATAAAAAAAAAAATAAATAAATAAATAAAAATAAAAGCGCAAACTTTAAAAGACCCTTTTTTATTAGGTGTGTGATTTCCACCCCAGTGTGAAATAAAAAGCTCTTGAGTGGACATTTACATATATCAGAACGTGTAATTTTCTGTAAAACATCTCTTGCCTGAGATGTTTAGGGTTAGCTGCAAGTAAAGTTAACTTTTCTCTAGGGATTATTTAAAATGCCGTCGGTAGTTTAAATAAAGACTCTTCTTTTAGGTAACTGATAGGAAACATTAATGACGCATTTGAGGATGAAGCGATAAATGAACACAATTACACAGTGTGGGTATCCCAAATCTCCCGCTCCTAATCGTAAGTACTGTTGGTTGCACTCAGTCACTTCCGTTGCCATATTTGTCATACAGCATGGGTAGTGGTTGAGTGTAGGTAATAACTGATAAATAGGGGGTTGTGAATGAGAAATTTGTTAGCGCACTGTTTTATATTGTTGTAAGAGCATAACGCCTAAAACAATTTGATTCGGTAAACCAACGTCAGAATTTTCACTTCGTAGCCTTGCTACGATGATGATTCGGGTATTTAGGGTGTATATAGCAAAAAAACGCCGCGTTTGTGTTTTTTGTATGTTTTTTTTTTCTCCTAATAATTCGGGCGTTTAGGGCACAACAGGCAACAAAGTAATCACTTTTTTGCATACATCCAAGTCTGTGAATACAAACCAGCTGTTTTAACACTTAGTGAAACACAGGTATATCCCTGCCCACACGTCTTACATCACGCTGATCTGAAACTGGATGGCCACGAACTAGTACCATTATTGTTTCTCATCGCGGTATCACCATTTACGTGCGTAGTGATGTAGCTTACTAAACTCCACCACAATGTAGTTCTTGTTCCAATCTGGAATTCAACTTCATTTGGTTAAAATTCCATCTCCGAAAGCAAATAATCTACTATTCGATGCGCTATCTGACTCCATACAAAAAATTCTATCCATGTATCCTCATACTGAAATCGTTTTCACGGGCGATTTCAGTATACACAACTCTGAGTGGCTTCGACATACTGGACAGGCAACATGCGACAGACTGTGAGACGGTTGAGGTCTTCGCTGCGGAAAATAACTTAACCCAGCTGGTAAATGAGCCCACCCAGTTGATAGTCCTACCGCCAACACCTTGGACTTGTTTTTAGCTTCTCCCCCTGATAAGTACACTGTTGATGTGCTTTTCCCTCTAGGGTCGTCGGGCCATTGTGGCATTTCAACTAATTTCTCGTACACCGACAATACAGTTAGAAAAAAGATTCCTCCAAGAACCGTATGGCAATACGAGGAAGTCAATCAGATGGTATACCAAATCTCTCCGTCTTTTATAGATATGTTCTTCTACTCTGGCAAAACCACTACGTGAGTATTTCTATCTGTCATTATCTTTTGGACTCTTTCCGTGCAGATGGAAAACATCATTTATCCAGCCCATCCGTAAAGAAGGCGAATTTTTTTCTTTCTCCTCCTATAGACCCATTTCACTTACTATCCTTCTTTTCAAGGATCATCAATGATCTCTTGTATGCTACCTTCAATCCAATATATTCCTTTGCTGATAACCGTACTCTTTGATTTTATATTCGTTACCGGACTCACGTCCCTGCTCTTCGGCTGTAGAACGGAAACTGTAGCGTATGTTAAGCTCATACGATATTAAAGCGTAACAAATTGGGGAACTATCAACAGAGTGGGATTTAATGCTGACGAAACACAATGCTGTTTGCTGTCGTAAAGCTAAATCTAAATACCCAGTCATTATCAATGAAAGGCACTTGCATCGTCGAAACCGAAAAACTTAACTATAATTCGGGTTTTTTTCGTCCTCAATTAAACATTAGTCTAGCAAATGTCATACCATTTTGGAATCCAGACAAAATACGCCACCCTTTAAAGCTACTTGCCAAAATGACATAATACATTTTTTTGTCAGTACAGTCAGTTCAATTTGGGTGATTAATGATTTCAGATACATGGATGGATAACAAAGCAATATTTTAGCTAAAACCGATATAGTTATGTTTCAATTTTGGACTGTAATTTACAGAAGAGTTATGACAAAAAAAAAAAAAAAAAAAAAAACTAAGAAAAGTAAAGATTTGCGGTAACAGTAATAATTCATTTGACAAATTAATATTTTTAAAACAATTATATAGGGTTTTCCAATAGAGACTTGACAACTTTGAATTTATTTTGTGAACGCACTCTTTCACTAATCATCAAACTGTCACTGACAATTTATTCAGTAAACTCAATATTTTCATTAGTATACTAATGAACAACGTCTGCAAATTATAAAAAAATTTTACAGATATTCGGAATCGCAAAATCATCTTCAGTGACAAAGCTCATTTTTGGCTAAATGGGTTCGTCAATAAGCAAAATATGCGTTATTGGTCGGGTGAAAACCCACATGTGCTTCATGAATCACCACTTCATCCACAAAAAATAACTGTTTGGTGCGGTTTGCATGCCGGTGACGTTATTTTCACGTTATATTCACGTTACTGTGAATGGTCAGCGTTATCGCGCCATGATCACCGATTAGTTTTGGCCCGAATTGGAAGATATGAACTTTGACGACATGTGGTTTCAACAGGATGGTACCACAAACCACACCGCACATGCTACAATCGATTTATTGAAGAGTAAATACGGTGAGCGTGTTATTAGTGCGAGTCCGAGTCGTTGAAAATTGGGTCCAACGAATCGACCGCTGCAAACGTGCCCCATTCATTTTTTTTTTTTATTTTTTTATTTTTTATTATTATTATTTTTTTTTTTTTCATGGGAAGGTGAGAAATCTTCATAGACACTATAGGCCCAGAGCCTATAGTAGTGTGAGATTCTTACTCACTAAAAAGCACCTCCCTTATGCAAACCACGACTGATTTCACACTCAACGAGCAGTTCTTCTATCGCATTTTATTTTGTTTTTATAAGATATCCTGCAGGCGATTTTCCATTGAACATTCCTGTGTACTTTAGAAAAATTACGCGCTGCTAATCACCGCGCTAGATCGAGAGGCTTAGTCCTTTTCAGACGGCGCAATAAATTTGTCTCGTCGAGGATCTGTTGAACAGAAATATTCGTATGACCTTGTAATCGATTATTATGTTTTCGCGCAAACATTTTAATTACGTTCTGAACGTTTTCGACTCCTTAGTCTCTGTGAATATCATCGTTTCTAATGTACCACGGCGCATTAACAATACCTCGAAGAACTTTGTTTTGGAATGTCTGTAATACATTAATGTTACTATTTTTAGTACAACCCCAAAGTTGAACACCATATGTCCAGATCGGTTTTAGCACTTGCTTGCATAACAGCAGTTTGTTCTCTAAGCTAAGCTTGGAATACTTTCCAATAAGCCAGTAAATATCTCTATATTTAATTTCAAGCTCTTCACGTTTTTTCTTGACGTGTGCTCTCCATTTTAGTTTAACGTCGAGTGTCATACCGAGATATTTGGCCTCGTTCGCGTAAGGAATTTGTACTGCGTTGATAAACACCGGTAGATTCTCAATTTTCTTGAGAGTGAAGTTCACGTGGACAGACTTGTTTTCATTAAGCGCGATTCGCCAAGTCTTTGTCCAATTGTTAATCCGTGTAAGGGCACGTTGCAACTTGGCAGTTACTTCTTCGACTGTTTTAGCCGTTGCCAAAATGACAGTGTTATTAGCAAATGTGGCTAGGACAGTGTCGTCCGTTTGCGGTATATCACGGGTAAAAAGCAAATATAGCAGAGGGCCAAGTACACTTCCTTGCGGCACCCCCGCCCTTATTGTCTTAAAAGTGGAATATTCGTTTCCGTGTCTCACACGAAAGAGTCGGACTTCCAGATATGAACCTAAAATATAAGACAATTGCTGGGGTAGGGCTTGTCGGAGTTTATATTTTAGGCCTTCATGCCATACCATATCAAAGGCTTGCGAAACGTCAAGGAATGCGCTTGAACAGACTAACTTACACTCGATTGCTCGTTCAATTACATCGGTTATTCGATGCACTTGGTCAACTGTAGAGTGTTGGCTTCTAAAGCCAAATTGATGATGAGGCAAGAAGGAATTTGTGTCGGTAATTGGTTTAAGACGATTAAGAAGGATTCGCTCGAAGACCGTCGATGTAATCGGGAGAAGCGATATTGGTCTATATGACTTGACTTCAGTCAGCGGTTTACCGGATTTCGGAACCATATTAACTTCGGCTACTTTCCACTGGTGCGGTACGTGCTCTAATCTAATGCTGGCATTTATAAGATAGAGCAGCTTTGGCAAAACTTTTTTCGGCAACGCTTTAAGTATCTCTCCCGTTATTAAGTCATATCTCGGGGCTTTATTGGGCTTAAGCGTGTCCATAACTTGTCTAAGTTCCCTAAGTGTAAACTTTTCTACTGGAAAGTTTGTCGTCACGTCTAACGTATTGACATTCTCAGGAAGCAACCCCCCCCCCCCCATCGAATGGTTTAAACGTTTCTGCAAGATGGTCGGCGAAAACATTAGCTTTTTCCTTATCTTCTTTCGCCCAGTCATCCTGGTTTCTTCTTATTGGCGCCACGTGTATTTGGGGTTTTCGAACACTTTTAACGGGTCTCCATATGGAGTAGTTGGTATCCTTTGTTGCTGTGAGTCTTTCAAGGTAGTTATTAATACCTTGATTATTGAAGTCCTTGATCGATTTTTTCAACAAGTTGCAGAGCCTATTGAATTACGTTTTATCTTGTGGTGTCCGGGTTCCATGCCACTTTTTCTAAGTGCTACTTTCAACTCAGTATTGTCTACAACGTCTATTCGGAAATCTTCCCAGTGAGTTTTGCTGTTAGTTAATCTGGGTGGTCTTTGTTTCTTAACCAAGGATTCGCACAGTGGAGGATAACTAGAGAATGATCGGACGTAACTAGCGTTTACTCCTTTTCCGATAAAGAAGTCTTGTAGATCGGGTGTTTTGCCGCCATCCGAGGGCCAGTACGTCGGCTTGCCTGATGAGTAAAAATAGCAACCACATTCCATACCAGCTCCGTAAAGAGATACATCTTGAGCCCCAAAAGGTGTGCTTCGCGTTAAAGTCGCCACCAATAATGAAGATTGGTCCAAGAGAGTTGAATAGGTCAATAAATTCTTGTTTTTCTATATTGCAGCGCGATTGGCAATAGATTGAGGATATATTAAAAGAGTAATTTTTATTTTTAGCGCGCACCACGGTCATTTGAAATTTGTCAAGTTCAATTATTGCTTCCAAAGTATGTTCAATGCAGTCTCTTATGAATAGGGATGAGCCGCCTCTTGCGTTTCCCGATGGATGATGAGCGTGGTAGTCGCGGTAACCTTTTAGTTCCACGCGCGATTCTGTTGCCAGGTGAGTTTCAGAAATTAAGCATATGTCAATTACTTTTTCCTGCATGAAAATATTTAGTTCATCAAGCCTTTTCTGTAGCCCGTTGGCATTCCACGCAAGTATATTAAGCTTCTTTGCCATAATTAGTTACAGAAATTGGCTTCGAACTTAAGAAGCCGTTCGACTATTATCTTATTTATTTTAGTCTGTTCTTCTAGTCTCTCGAGAATTACTGATAACACATTTGAGGTAGGATCCGGTGATGTACAGTTAGTCATATTTACTCTCGCCGCTATTTGCGCGTAAGTTTTTCCACTTTCCACTTTCGCATTGTTATTTTTGACGTTGTTGTTATTGGTGATTTTAGCGTTTGTCACCATTACCTTCTTTAAAGGCTTTGGAGTAGGACCGCTGTTGTAATTTCTCATTCTAGCTGTCCCTGCGTTTTTCAAAGGTTTCGTTTTTGATTGATCTCGTAGCTTTTGCAACTCCTTCGCGACTTCGCAGCCTCGATAATTTGCTGGATGTTTTCCCTTGCAGTTAATGCATATCGCTGGGGACTCTTTCGCGGCATTGCACTCTCGAGTCAGATGTCTGCCAGCGCATTTTACACAGCGAGGTTTCTTCTGGCAGTAGGCCTGAGTATGGCTGAATCCCATTCATAAATGTTTTGATTGTACTTCAAGCCAATAATAAAGTTTTTGAAATATCTCAAATGGTTTGCCTTTTATTTAAAAAAAAAGTTGTCAAGTCGTTATTAGAAAACTCTATACATTAAAGAAGGATTAATAAATTCAAATTTGTAAAAAAAACTCATTGAATTATTGATTTTTCAAAAGCTTTTGTAATTATAGTTATTGATAAGAATATTTATTGCTTTATGATGAAAAGAGTTCGATATAAGAGGATAACACTGTATATACGCATTAAAATCGTTAAAGGTGAAAACTAAATCTAATAATCTATTTATCGAATTAGGAACGTAATTAATTTGATTTAAATTTAAAGATATTAATGAACCAATTAATACAATCTCAATATATGAACATAAATAATATGGCAATGATTTGGAGTTATTAGTTTGTGACCAAATTATATTACCAGTTACAATCTCCAAGTACACAAACATTATAGTCTGCAAAATTAAGCAATGCGGTAACTCTATCTATGTTCTCAATATTCTTCTTATAAATGTTGATCGAACTACTTAGTGAAATATAGTTCAAAGATAGCAGCATATAGCAACAGAATCTACACGCACACATAGCTGACCTATGAGTATGTGCAGCTAATGATGAATGCATACGATATCAATTTTAACCTCAACATGACAATTTGGAGTCATGTAACCTTTTAGCTGGAGTAATAACATCCATATTATTGGGCAAGTTATCAACACTGACAATAACAGCACGACGCTTTTGGCGTTTGTTTTGAACCTTTTTTCAATCATTGTTTTCACTCATATGTGAAGGAGCTGTAGCACTGTTAGTAGTTTAGAGACAACACTACTTGTAGGTTAATTTGTACTCCGAAAGTTAATAGTCTACGAGCAAGGGTTAATAGCAAGAACAATTGCATTGCTTTTGGGCTTGATACGAGCATGATTTAAGAGTTCATTCACATTTAATTGAAGGGTGCCCAAATCACCAATTTTTTTATCGAGCGGATCTACCACTGAGACTAAAACATTTATTTGAGTAAATAACTGTCTAATTGGAAACGTAGAGTACTCAAAACAATAAAAAACAAAAAATTCCAATTTGGTAATTTTTTAATTTACTTAGAAACAACTTCAGATATTCCTATGCAATTTTTTTTTTTTTTAATTTCAAATTTAATTTTTTTTTCGTCTATGTACAAGTAAGCTATGAATCTCATAGTACAAAATCAATATTTTATTACACAATTGAAAAATAAATCCATTTTGGGGGATGGATTACAAGCTGAGCATTTGGGACAAACTCACGGTTTACTCTACTAGGTGATAAAAATGCACTGTTCAACACATTTAAATCGGGTACGTTACAAGATACATTTCTTTTGCCAACACCAATGGTGCGCAAATTGCCCCATAGCCGCTTAGCTGCTTGATTTGGATTCAGCTTGGAAAAATAATACCTTTTCTTTGACCAGCCGGTAATTCTCTCTCTCCAATGTGAATCATCTGGGTTTCTTCTCCCCTCCGCGTACTTTTTTCTACGGTGATTTATAGCATTATTTATTTCCGCGGTGAACCAAGGGATATTTTTGTTACGAATTGCAACAGTTTTGATGAGGACAAGCTGATTAAAAAGTTTATGTAATTGACATTCTAAGTAATCAACTTTCTCATTTGCATTGGGGATGTTATAAATGTTATGCAAAGGTATACGTTGAGTGTTGAATTGCAATGCGTCACAGTTGGTGGATGAAAAATCTCTATATTGAAAAATTGATTGTATTGGTATACGAGAAAAGTTCAAGTTGTATGTACAAAAAATAAGATCATGATCGGATACTCCTTCTAAAGATAGTTGGTCATTTACTAAGACATTACAATGGTCAGACCATCGCTTACATCAGATAAAATTTTTACCACCTTACGTACTGAAAATTCTACCATGTCGCCATACAAAAACGCATTAGGCATCATGAATAGTTTTGAGAAGCAAAGAAATTCATCAAAGCATTAGAATAAAATAATATTTGAGCTAAATAACTACAATTATACATATTATGAATGGGAGGTATTGTGGGGAGGTGGGAAATTTTGTGAGATGAGTAGATATGGAGAGGTAAAAAAATAGAAAGATTGTGAACTAACATTAATGCAAAAAGTTAACAAAATGAGTAATAAATACATAAATGCATAAACAGTCCAATAGCATTACCCAAGCCTTCAATTTATGAAAGCGGGAGGAGTAATAAGGAGAAATGTGTTGTGGATGATACTTTCACTTCAGCATTGTATTTGCTCTTTTTGACATAAACAAGACTATTCTTTGTTTTTGCAGAGTACAGCAGACTGCAAACAGAGTGCATGTCTTAACAGAGAGCTGTTCTCCGGTGTTAAGCTCTCGTTCAAGTATATGCGAGCATTGATGTTGTTGCTGTAGTACTGTCGTTTATCATTGATTTCACTCTCCAGCAGTTGCAACATAGTCAGTCCCTTGTTTTCCCGGTACGCTGGCAACCAGGCATTTTGATCAGCATGAGAGGAGAGACGAATTAAGAGTGGATGATTGTTGTTATTTTTTGTTCAGATGCGAAACGCATCAACGTGCGGTGAGATCTGGACTTGCAGTTTGAAGACGATTTTTTTGATGAGTTCAATGACATCTTCTTTGTCGTTGAATGGAATACTACAAACAATTATGTCACTTAGACTCTCTCTACGTTGCAATTCCGCTAAGTTTTCTTCCCTCAGCTCAGAGATTTCGCTTCGGCATTTTTTCACGCGCAAATTTAAGGCGCTAATTATATCGCCTATTTTTTTTTAATGTTCTTCTCGAACTCAGACAGCAATGCACTGAACTTAGCCATTAGACCTACTTCCAATTCCTTTAGCTGTTCACATAATTTGGTAGGTTTTTCATGTGTAGTGATTTTGTTGTATTAGATGATGGTTTGTATGGAGTTACAGCTAAAGAGGTTTTTCCTTTCTCTTTGAGACTTTACGATCTAGTAGCCATGATGAAGAGGAATGCACTTCTTTAAGAATTTATTTGTTTCTGGTTTTTATGATGATGATTGCGTAACAATTAAAACGACAGATCGATCCTTAAAATGAAAATGACACGGACTTATTTTGTTTATAGCGTTAACCAGTTAAAAAGGCTTCGAATGTCAGGAGCAATTACAGGCACGTCTACTCATTTGACATAGCCAAACATATTTGTATGGTAAGGCTTTTCACAAAATAAATCACATTTTATACCCTCATCAAGTAAAGGGATTTTGCAATTTGCACAATTCAAGTTATTCTTATTTGTCATATTAAGTAAAAACACAACCGAACAGTTGAAATACACTCGAAGTTTAGTGCGTTTATCCGCCAAAAATGGGAGTACAATGCACACATCTTGTTAGGTGCGCCTTAAATATTTTTGCACCTGCTAGATAAGATTCAAAACCGTGCGATAAAACTCATAAATAATGAACAGTTAATGAACAGCCTTGAACAGCAACAGCAGCAGCAGCAACGATAAAACCAAAAATCACAACAGCAACAGCAGCAGCAGAAACAACAACAACAGTAGAAAGTTAACAGACAGAAAGTATAGTGCTACTCAAAACAGGTGGCCAACGGCCAAGTTATCACGTTATTTGAGTGAATTCACCACACGAACAGATTCCCACACCCACAGAATGTACTGGGTTGCATAATACATATGTATATGCTTTGGTGATCAAACCGGACGGTGACTTAATATTTCAAATTTGGATTTTCCCATGTCCAGCCTTCTGCTGCGTAGAGTTAATGTTTAAATTTTTTTAAGGAATAAATAGAACAACAAGTCAGAATTGTAGCCAGAATTAAGTTGGGCATAATAAAGAGACATAAATATCCTTAAGAAATCATTTACTTACCCTCAATGTGGGGCTGGAGTGTGATAGTGATTAATTGAAGTATTAGTGAAGGAAAACTGTGCCGTAGTAAGCCGTTACAAAAGAAGATTCTACAAAGCAGCTAAAAAGGAGAAATACTGACATTTCAGGAAGAACCAAGCCACATAGCAACTTAATTGAAGCAGCAGATAGAAACTTGCAACCATACTCAACAACGAAGAGTCCCAACATCCCAAACCGCAGAATGATATTAAGAATCATCTTAATACTGTAAGTTCAACTTTTTTCTCACTATTTTAAGGAAACTAAAAAGTAAAAACTCTTGTAAAAAAAACATGTGAAGTAAACACGAAATATTGGGTATGTAATTTAATTCGTGCGGTTTTTTTTTTTCAAAATATGAACGTTTATTTAAGAAAAACATGTACGATAGTATTATTCAAAGTATTGCCCGTCTGAAGCTATGACTTTCTCCCATCTTTCTGGCAATTTGTGGATCCCATCCCAAAAGAACTGCGCCGGCTTGGCAGCCAAAAATAAATCAAGCCAATTTTTGATATTCTGCTCTAATGTGAACCGTATTTCAGTAAGGGCGTTCTGCATCGACCGGAACAAATGGTAGTCAGAAGGAGCAAGGTCTGGGCTATAAGGCGGGTGGGGTAAGACTTCCAATCCACTGTTTTCCAAATAGTTCTTAACCGGAATAGCAACGTGGGGCCGAGCGTTGTCATGATGGAAAATTATTGCCTCGTGTCTGGTCGCATATTCCGGGCGTTTTTCGGCTAGTGCTCTCTTCAAACGGATTAACTGTGTTCAGTAGCGTTGTCTTTTGATGGTTTCACCCGGTTTTAGCAGCTCATAATGCAGCACACCCATCTGATCCCACCAAATACAGGGCATTACCTTCCCGCCATGGATATTCGGCTTTGCCGTTGATTTGGCTGGTTGTAAGAGTAATGCTTCAAGTTCTTCATATTCAAACTTTTTAATCGTGCAAACCACTTTTGGCATGTTCGCTCAGCTACCGCATGTTCACCATAAACTTCCACCAAAATACGATGACTTTCGGCAGCAGTTTTCTTCATATTAAAGTAATGAAGAAGAACTCCCCCCAAAAACACTTTTTCAGGCACAAAGTTCGACATATTTGAGTGAAAAAAAATTATTCTTGTTTACGCTTCAAATGAATGACATATACTGAAATGACGTACAATGACAGTAGCTTTCCAACGCATGTTCCAATGGAATAATACAAGTTACGCCATCTCCTAGCAAACCGCACAAGTTATAGACTACGAGATAGTCAGGGATAAACCAATCTGTTGAGCCATACTCCAAAGTATAAGACAGAAAGCACGAGGTGGGGCTAACGCTGCCCTCATTTCCTACAACATGTTTTCTGATGACTGGTCTGCCATTAAAGAATGTATCTAATTGCACTATGCAGACAAATGCAGACAATCATAGATGAGTATTATGCCAGTGTGAATTACCAATTCTTCCTCATCATGAATAAAATCAAGGCTGAGGACTACAGTGCTGATACCATCAGCATCAACTAATTGAACACTATTCAAGTCTGGCCTATTAAAAATACTCATCATCCAGAAACCACAAACCTTACCCGAAGCATATGCCTCATATTTTGAGGTTCAGAACTTGAGCCAGTTGGCCATTCACAGTAGAATTAACTTTAGCGTAAAAGCCCCCATGAACCACATACCAATACCATCCATACCAGAGCGTCATAAAAGACCACCTTTACAGAAACTATCATAAGCCGCATTAACAAAACCAACATCGTCAAACTCAATTTCGGCAACATCAACATCATCAAAGTCAAAATCAATCCCCGGGACTACTAGGAAATTATCCTTAACTACAACGCAAAACCGTGCCAATACCAGCAACACCAATGTCCGTTGACCTGTCTATGCAAACAAACAGGCCAATTATATGAATCGGCCAAATCCAAACACAGATGGGAACTACTAAGCATATAATCAGACCAAACGGCAAAGACTGTTCAACACGGAAACACAAGAAATAGAAGAGTACTTTGAGGAATATGAACAAGAAGTCGAGGAGACAGATCCTGTACTTGAATAAGCGACAAGACAACTGCAGGAAGAAACTACTGAAGTAAATTTTATGATAAGTGCCTCTAAAGCATACCCTATCCAAAGATGTTTCAGTTTTGAAATTCCTTATCGACACAGGATCCAATTAAAAATTTTGTGAGACCAGGACTTTCTACCAACACAAAACCGGCTAATAAACCAATCAAAATTTAATCAGCCGGAGTGAAATTCGAGTTGAAAGAAATATCTCTGGTCCATTTTCCAACTATGTAGGAAATGGCACCATTTCGAACTGCTTCATTTTATATGGCTTAAAACCATTTGATGGTATTATTGGTGATGACACTCTTCAAGAGTTAGAGGAAATCGTAAATAGGAGAAACAAAAGTTTAATAATAAAATCAGGTATCAGAATTCCTTTGGAGGAAAAGAAATCGGTTCAATTTAATAACATCGAAATTAAGAGCGAACACCTATCCAATGAGACAAGGAAATTTCTTTAAAACATAATTAACAGACACAAGAATGTATTTAACCTAATCAGCGATGATGAGCTCATGGTCATCAACATACTATAAACGCAGAAATCAAAACGACGACAGTTGGACTATATATACGAAATCCTATCCATATCCAGTATGATTCAGTGAAACCGCAGATTCAAAAAATGTTGCAAAATGGAATTATAAGGCCATCAAAGAGCCGGTACGATTTTCCGCTATGAAAAATACCCAAGAAGTCAGATGCCGGTGGTGAGAAGAAATATAAAATAATAATAAACTTCAAAATAATAAACACAGTCACAGTGTCAGACACATACCGTATTCCCGATAAAAACAACACGATAGTCAGTAGTAAGTAGAGCTTTTCACTACTTCACCTAACCTTGGGCTTCCACCAAATACGAATGAAAGAAGCAGACATCTCGAAGTATGAGATCTCTAGGCTCCCATTCAGACTTAAAAACGCACCGGCGGTTACCAAAGAACTATAGATAGCATTCTTAAAGCTTACATGGGCCTAATATGTTATGTCTACATCGGCGACGTAATAATATTTGGAAAATACGAGGAAGAACACCTAGTTAACGAATCCCTTGAGGGGATTCATAAAAAAAACCGCGAATGTTGAGGATGAACCTCCCCGTAACCGTTCGACTTACTGGAAACGAAATATTCAAATCAAACGAATTATTTCAATTAATGTGTTCTTTATTCCATCAACTCCCCAGCAGAACTGAACTTAAAACTAACTTAAACATATTTCTATATGTACCTATGCGTACCCATATCCATTAGGCAGCGTACGCGTGCAAGGGCAGCTGTGTCAGCATTTTACGGCCTGGGAATGTTTTCATGCTGGATCATGTTGGTTTTTGATTCGCGCGCATGCAGGGTGTCGCGTAACACACACGAATAGTTGGGAAGTTCAAGGTGACAGCCCTCCTTTCCACCGGCTGGGCAATGTATAGTGTTAACTGGTAGATAAACTCCAAGATTCTTTATATTTTTAACATATTTTATAGGAGAATAATTAAGACTCGATGGAGGAAACAATTTTTTATTTCTCCCTACATTTAACATCATTGCTTTTGTTTTTATTGGATCAAGTCTAAGACCATTTTCTAAAGACCTTTAATAAATATTTTTTAATTCTTAATTTAAGTTATCAACCGCTTAACTTTTATGGGTTTTTGCAAATAGTGTGTATTTCTGGACATCGTCAACGCATATGTGGTGATAACAATTCGTAAAGCCTTGCTTTACCTTGAGGATCGTCTGCTGAAACTGAAAGGCGAGATGATTTTTCATTTTTGTTGAAAACATACTGCGATCTATGGTATTACCTAGATAAGAGGACATAAGTTTACACAGCGAATTATAGAACTGAAACTGATATTTTAGTTTTCTCAACAGAATCTCATGATTGACGCAGTCGAAAGCTTTTGAAAAATCCAGAAATACAATAAGTCCCAACACTATTTAAATCGTAGTGTAGGTTTTCACAAATCTTCAAGATTGTCGTATCACTTTTCACGAAAACCGGACTGTATTCAGATATCATTTTACAATACTAGCATCGAGATGGCTTTTATTTGTTGATTGACTATTGCTTCGAAAACCGCAAGATAGCAATAGGGCTGTAATATATTCTGTAGCAAATTGGTTTGACGTTTTTGGAAGAGGTGCTGGAAAAGTTGGAGTTGTTATGAATGTATTAAAAAGGTGAGTAATTTGGTGTGAAATACGGGAAGCAAAATTCTAATAAACTTAAGATCGACATTATATGAGCTCACTGCATTGATTTTACACTTAGTATTGTATTACTACCAAGAATTTCATCAACACACAAAAGAGAAAAAGTTAATTCCGAACTTCGAAATTAATTTGATGCTTCGTAAGCAGAAACAAAACTCGCATTGAATTCTAAAAAAAAACAAGTTATTTGAAAGCAATGCTTTTTTTGATTTAAGCCCCAATTGACGAATGTTTTCCAGAAATTAGAACATGAATTGCAAGATTCAAACTTGTTTTAATAAAATGCAGTTTTATTTCTTCGTATAAGAAGAATTACAGCATTTCGAGTAGTTTGAATTCTCTGTGAACAACCAAACAATTATCGCGCCTCTATCTGGAATAAAGTAAGTTCCTAACTTTAATTAGGTCACATACCTTCCGGGTATACCATGGTAACTTCACTTTAGTTGTTTTGGATGCATATGTGTGTACAGGAACATGCTTGTCAAAAAGCGATTGATACGATTTAAGTTTCACGTCGGTTACGACCGAAGGAAATCCATCTATTGTCAGGAAGATCATATCATGGTAAGAAAAACTGGGTGCGAATAGCTGGTCTTAGTGTAATATCAGGTATAGGTCATATACTTAAGCAATATAAAGTAATGTGTGATCTGGTGTGACGAAGAGCATTCTAACCGTGGCCGTTTTTGTAAAATGCTCTTAAAACGTAGTAGTAAAGTATTAACTTCACGGACGAAGTCCATCCTGCACGAAAACTTGCCTTCAAATCATGATGAATCTTGTAAGATGATGGGTCCTTCCTGCGGTGAAAAAATATATGCTTAGCATCTACCATATATTTTAAGAACTCACCAAATCAACCGCATTCTTCTCCGGTAAAACTGGGTATCTACTTATCGAAAACCGAAGAAAGTCAGGGTGCTTGAACCACATCGATTCTATGTTCCTTACCGACAGGTCGTTCATCTCGTAGCATCATCAGCAACGTTGTTAGTGGTTCTGGTATGGAACCACTGGCGAGGAAAAAATGAATCCAGAATCTCTCTCACTCTACAGGCTACGGAAGACGAGAACTTGTATTTTGTCGAGTTTATCCAAGAGAGAACAGGTTTTGAATCCTACAATGAGATTTTTTCATTGATAGATATCGTGTCCGTGCTATTGATCGTAAGTGCTAACCGGGATCTAAGAACAGCCGCCTGCAGTTCCAATCTAAGTACTGACGATCTTTTGACTGGGGCCACCTTGGCCTTTGCCATAACTGGGGCAAACTACTCTTTATTTTCTCTTTCAAATCAAAGGTTTACCACTGCTACAAGTGCCACTTCTGAAGCATACACGAAAACTACTAAAGTATTCTTAGATTCCGGGTTCCAAGAGAGGAATCTGCGGGGAATCTTTAATTTTTTGATGTTCTGCAGTTCTCTCAGGAATTCTAGCCATAATGTTTTTATGTTTTGAGGCATCGTCTCATCCCAATCAAACCTTTGTCACTAAATCTTCCGTTCTTCCGTTTTACGAACTGAGCTTATTTGGGCGAACATCTGGGATCAAACATCATCACTTGCATAATGTAGACTGTTGGATAACGACTTTTATCTCCATCCCTCCACAAGATCTGCTGACACTGTTGGTCTTCCTCTTTAATCTTTATTCTGTGGAACATCTCTTTAGCGTCAGCGTTGTCTACCAATGCAGGTTCCCAAAACTTGAACAGATCAGCGCGAAGTGGCAACAAATTACCTAGGCCTCAGTAAATGTGTGTAGAGCAAAATCCTTTTTACCTTGGCTGCCAAGTCAGAAACAGCCCTCGAGTTCGGAGGCGACTTATTCAGATTTTCCACAGTGAAGGTGAGCGTATACCAAACCCCAGGCCACTGCTTCGTCTGAAGCAATCCTCGCGTAACCCTTTGAAACCAACTCCTTAATGTGTTTATTTTTCTATTCTAGCAGATGGAGCTTTTTCTTCGAAAATTTTTTTCAAACCACTAAGGCGGCTTAATGCCGTCGTCGTTCCATAGTAACCCAATGTAATTGCTATTTTCAACATGCCTTAATGTTGAACATTAAGGAACATCTTGGCTAATTAAATCTCCTTAAGGTGGCAAAACTCCAAAATATTCAGTAGTAAAATGATGCTTCACGAGCTTGTGTAAACTCTCTTCGGACGTGATCGCATCGTGGAATAAAAAGTGCATTGACGGTTTTGCAGCATGATTATTTCCTACAACATTCAGAGATGGAGATAACTTTCCATATACCACCCATCCTGAAAAAGCCTTTATTACGTAGGGTTCTTCACACTTCCCATGGCGTTGACCTCGGCCCCACAAGACCTTGACTTGGTCCAGTGCCAATAAAATTCTTGGTTTGGCATCCACTACATTTGATAAGGATACGATCGCTTCAATTCAGCTGCTTTGATCGTCTCACCTGGCAGATCCAAACCCTTCCCGGTATAAACATCCTTTTAATATTAATTAAATTAATAATCTTAAACATCTCTGATAGGTTAGTTTCGATGTGCGAAAAGAGAATATGCACCTGTAGGAAAAACGGAGTTGCAACTTTTCTTAAATCTGCACTGCTAATTGCCGTTTGATGTTACAAAGGGTGATGGTGTCCCGCGTAAAGTTCGATACCACATCTTTTATGTTGCCGCCATATGTTCCAATCAGGTTTCAATGAATCCAAGCAAGAGAAACATAAACGTTTAGGCAGTTCTTGCACATTATTTCTATTCAAATAGTGAGAAGCGATGCCATATCCGTACGCTGCCAACCTTTAAAAAAGATGAACAATGAACAATGAACAATGATTTTCATGAATTCGCCTTATCCTTTCTATCCGGATGTCTGAAACCTTCGATATAGAGCACTTTGGAACCTCTTCTTGTGCACCTACGAGTAAGTATGCCCTGGTTAACTTCAACTTGGTAGTATATTTGTGTCGGTTGGTTGACATTCCTCATTATTTGGAATATCAGCATGCTTACCCGGAAAATGAAATGATGTTAGCACGGGATGTCTCGGAAAGGACATTTGTGATAGGACAATAAAAATTGATCAATTTCTTTTAGTGGAATTCAATTTTATTTTCTGAGAAAATATTTTTTATCAGATTAATGTACATGTATTATTATTATTATTATTGTTATTATTATTATTATTATTATTATTATTATTATTATTATTATTATTATTATTATTATTAATCTTATTTTAATATAATTATATTAAGTTGTACTGCAATACTTAAATATGTTAGCGAAACCCCTGGCAACCGCTAAAACAACAACTACGTGACCAACTCAACATGAAAAAAACAGTCTTCACGTGGCCATAAGTAAAGATAAAAGAGTATGAATAGGTAGGTGTACCAGAATCCGGCCAGTCACTAGTATCCGGCCACTATCCATTAAATGTTAAATACTAAGAAATTTAAACATTATTTGCATGTAATGCTTTGGTAAAGTTTATCAGATCTGCACATCAAAGATTATTGTTAAAAAAAATGTTCAGTTTTGTGAAGTTCGTTGTAAGAGCAGAAGTGTAACTTTGAGTTCACGATTGCTAGTAGAACTGATCAGCGAATTAGGTGAATTTCAGTGTTCTTTGTGAGTATAAGAACTAGTTTTGTTCGTTTTTAATAAAAATATGTTTATTGATCTTAAAATATAAAAAAAATAATAAATAAAAATGTGACCGGTTACTTAAACACAATTTTTTATGATGTTCTAGCAACCGGCCTAGAAGGCCGGGTACCAGAGCTTTACCTGAAATCGAATAATTTATCTCTTTCACGTTTAAACGGAAGAAAATACTTTTGTTTACCTCCACAATCCTATAAAAATTAAATTTGTCAAGCTTCAGTATCCGGTCCCTTTTTTTTGTCAAAAGATTACTATGGCCGGTTTTTAGAACAAGCGGCATACTATGAGTCAAAACTTTTACGTACGCAAAGAAAAAGAATCGAACTTGCTCTAAGGGAAATCCGTGAAAACAAATTAATATCCCAAAGAGTACCCTTCAGGATAGAATATATGGATAAATTGACGACGTTTGCCAGAAAAAAGGACTAGATACAATTTCATATCCTGAAGAGGAGAAACAGATAATGAACTGGTGTATTAATGTAGCGAAGTGTGTAGCGAGCTTCTGGACACCGTCCAAAAAATTATAAAAACAGATAAAAGGGATAACCCTTTCTAAGACATTCGCCCAGGAAGAACTAGGCTCAGGTTGTTTTTTAAAGGAAACCCTTACTTAAGCTTAAGGGAAGCTGAGACGATATTTAAAGCCAGAGCCGTCGTAACGAGAAACAAGAAACAGCATTAAAAGCATTAGAGAGTTTGCTTATAGAAAACGGACATACTGATATCCTTCTCAATCCAGATAGAAAATCGAATGGAGATGAAACCAGCTTTTCCTCGTACCCGAAAATGTTTACCAAGTGCAAATAGCTAAAGAAAAAGACAAGATAACGGTCCTAGAAATAATAACAGCGTTCGGAGAGCTTTTACCGCTTTCGGTGGTTTTTCCCTACATTCGACCACCTAAGGGGATTGTCATGAGTGTCCCGAAAAATTGTTTTCTGGGAAAAACTTTAACGGGGTGGATCGAAGTGAAACCTTCTACGAATATATTGCTAACTGTGTGGTCAAATGGATTAATGACAAAAAGGTAAAGAAACCAGTTTTGCTTTTTGTAGACGGTCACAAATCGCACCAATCGATGCAACTAAGCCAGTTTTATGCCGACAAACACATTATTTTCTATGCCTTGCCACCAAACACAACTCATATTGTTCAACCAGCTGACGTAAGCGTATTTAAGCCTCTTAAATAAGATTAGAAAAACACAATTCGAGAGTGGCACATAAAACATTTGAACAGTTTTAACGCGAAAACATTTCTGCCCACTTTTAGAAACAGTCCTTTTCAATAACAACCATTTGGCCAAAACGGATTTTGGAAATGAGGACTTTTAATGTTTTGGACTTTGGAAAATGCGTTCAAGATGTTATGGAAAGCTTTACTGCACAGCCTACAGAAGTTGTAGCCATAGAACCTGTGCAACTAGCTGCGCAAGATAGATTCCCCATTGCAAAAGCTGTCATCGTTGAAATCAAGGACAAACTTGAGAATGATGGTAGAATCATCAAGACCTAGCCTTGAGCAAGCTTTTTGGCTCACCAGTTACGGTAACTCCTTTTACTATTGAAGAAAGATTTTTAAAACAATCAATCAAGGATCAAGAAGGATCTCCTCTATTCTTAATACCTCTAAATAAAAGCAATATTTTAAAAACTCCAGGATCCACCATATTTAGTTCACCATCACTTCAAAAACCATTTTCAATTCTAAAACAAATTAATTCAACTAAAAGCAGTTCATCCTGTTTGCCCTGCAGATTAAGATTTCCGCTTCATTAATTGAAACATTTATTTAACCGAGACCCTATTAAAAACAAAAATACTACACAGGCTTGACGATCTTCCAGTGCAATATCTTCATAGGCTTGGAGGGATATCTTTAAGCGTAAAGGAAGCACAAAAATCATCTGGACGTAAAAGAAAAACCAAGAAACAAACCATTAAATGATTGTTACACTGATTGTCAAGAGATTCTAATAAGCGATACTGAAGAAGACGGTCTCAAAAACATAGATTCCAATTTTTGTCCTTTATGGTATCACCTTAAATGCAACTCAAATACATAAAAATATACCTAGGTACCTGAACTTTTGTATCCTAGATGACATGTCCTTAAGCTCCAATGCAGGTACAAAACAGTACCTACTTCAAATATTTGAAAGTTCCTTAGTATGTAAGCTAGACTTTAAGTTTTTTTCTGAAAGAAATATTGTTTTGTTGTTGTTGTTTTTTTTAGTTAAATTAGGAAACTACCTATTTTGTTAAATTGTTTATTTTTAACTACTATTTCATTTAGGAATTAAATTTAATTAACACAAATGCCAGTAAAATTGTAGAAGACTGAACCTTATATCTACCTATCGTTTATGCAAAAGAAAAATGTTTATCTTGTTTTTTTTTAACTTTAAGTATATCTTTGTACCAAAGTATTTTGTTTAATTACGTACCAAGTAGGCTAGATAGGCACCTACCTACCTACAAAAAAAGACGGAAGTTAATACCTTTTTAGAATTCTTATGTTTTTTGAAAGAAATTTCTTTGTTTTAGTAAACTAGTAATTTTGCAAGTTTTGCATAGAAAGAACCTCCATCCTTATCATGCAACACCAGTTCAGATGTTACCAGCAGGTCAGATTTTGCAATTGGTTGCTGGAAATAATCCATGAATAGATGAGTGCCAATTCATTAGAGATGGGATTAGCAATTAGAATAACATCATTATTATTAATTAGAATAATTGGTAATAAGTTATTTTGGCGTTTCATACTTCCACAAACACTACAATAAGAACATTGGCTAGATTACAGCGCGCAACATGATAAAAAGACTTTAAGAAAACTTAACTTAATGATTCAAAAACGTGCATTAGCTTGCATTCTCTGATGAAGGAACTTTGAGCAGCTGTTGTAGATTTAATATTATGTAAATTGCGATTACCAACGAAATTATTTATTTAAAATAAATTATTATAACGGCAAATGAAAATGCACTTATTTTTGAAAATTTTATTTTTTGTAATAATAAAAAATAGTCATATTGGGGATTAATTTATTTTATTTATTGTATTTATATATAAATAGTTTACAAAAATTAATTTGTAAACAATTTTTTGGAATACATCTGGGCATCAAGGCCGTGTGATATCGTCATTTCGTATTTTATATTGTACATAATAAAACTAATACATTCAATATTGTATATGTAGGATTGGGCCAAACAAACGCGACATCACATTAAAATTGGAGAAATCAGATTACTTAACGAACGAACGCATACGGTACAGACAGACAAAGATGGTAACGAACATACAGCTTTATCCCGCAAATAAGTAGTCGACCATCAGTCCATCAAACTGATCAGACCATCAGACAATTTCATGACGATTTCCTTCGTAGTTTTTTACTTTTAAATAAATTATGTAGTCATAGTCATTTAAAATAAATAAAAGTGAATTAACAAGAAGAAGTATTTGATTTAAAGTGGTCGCCAAACCCACTTCACACATTTCTCAATAAATAAATTGAGAAATAAAATCTGAAAAAAAATAGCGCTCACGCATTGATAGCGCAAGTGACTGAAAACCTATTAAGGAATAACAACAACAACGTAATAGAAAGTGAAAAAAAGTGAAAAAAACACAATTAAAGTGTAACAACATCGCAGTGCACAAAAGTGCCATAAAGTAGTGCAAAAATTAAATTGCCCCAAAACAGTGTAAGGAGAATAACCTTTTTTCACTCTCCGCGTACGAAATTATTCTACTGTCCACGCGTAAGTGAAAGTGCCAAGAAAAGGAGGTGGAAGTTCCACAATTTAATCTAAGAAAGAAAAATTGTGTAGGTATAAATCTTTTTTTTTTAAATAAGCAAGTTCTTAAGTGAAGTAATATTAATATGGAAAATAAATTAGAAGAAAAAGGAAATAGTTATTGAGTAAAGCGAAACCATATAAACAAAAATATATAAACTTAAATTTACTAATATTTATTTGTTATTAAATATTTCTGATTGTAAGCTTAAGTGCATCACACTAAAGTAAAAATGCCAAACCAAAACTTACTTCGACCACTATTTCAAGTGTAAACAACCAACCTTGACCTAACCCGCAACCCCAATCCTCGCCCCAACCACACAGACCCCGTACTGCAGACTTTATTACCAACTTATTATCTCAAGCTCTTAATACAAAAGGAAAGGTAATTATACGAGAGTCACTTAACCCTAACGTGTTTAGAAGCAATAAAATAGATCAAGGGATAAGCCCCGAACTTATGAAAGATCTGAACGAACTGGACAAAATCCCAGATATCGTGCGAAGTTTACGTAATTTTTCTGGCGATCTTGGAGAATTTAGTTCATGGAGGAAGTCCATGGACAAAATTCTTCGACTCTATGAGGAAGCCCAAAATATTTTGGCATTCTCAGTATAATAGGGAACAACATCATAGGCAATGCAGACATTGCACCTGAATCCTATAACAACCCACTAAACTGGGATTGTATCTCGAGATGTCTCTTGTTACATTACACAGACAAACGAGACCTGGATACTCTTAAGTACCAGATGACGTCGTTAGTACAAGGCAACGACAGTATCCAATGATTTTACCAGTCGGTATACTTTCACTTATTTCCAACAAAAATACATGCATGAACGTAGGCCACGTCTTCTAAGAATACATGAACCGGCCGATATCTCTCAGGCCATTTACGTGTGCCTGAAGCTGTAAAACCAAAATTTTAGAGCGATATACGCTAACTAAAACCAAGGAACAGTTAAAAAAAAACTATTTCATCCGAATTCTCTGTAACTTCCGCCCAAAATCTACCCTTCATACCCTTCTACGGTATACCCTTTTACCACCAAACGGGGGGAGTATGCCCAATCAAATACCATCTCCGTTTATTAACACTCCACTTCGTTTCTCCAACCTAAACAACAATTATCAAAGGCCACTTTCATTCAATAATATTCCACAACCAAATTTAAACCCAAATTTTCGTCCTCCGAATCAATCCAATAACAATACTGCGGAACAAATGCCCCCAAGGTGGCAACCACCAGTGGAACCTATGGATACCTCATCTATAAGAACTGGGAACATCAATTATGCGAATAGACCAAGAGAAGGTAAGGCCTGGCCTCCCGCACCAAAGAGAGCACCGATGCTCGAACAAAGTATACCGCCTCACAAAATTCAAAGGAACTATCACAGTAGTCATGAGAGTGAAATAGAACAATACAACAAAATTTTTAACTCAGGAACTAAAGAAGACGGCCAAACCATAAATGACTACGTACAATCCCAAGTACCAACGGAAACTGAAAACAGTGAACAGACGGCCAAACCATAAATGACCACGTAGAATCCCAAGTACCAACTGAAACTGAAAACAGCAAACAATTGATTCAGAAACTGACTAACATACATTTTTTAGGCTAGCTAGCTCTTTGCTGCCCTATTTCGAGGTAAGGACGGAGGCTGGTGACATACTCAAAATTCTTATGGGTCAAACAAAAATTACATTAAGTCCTCTTTCATAAAAAGTCCTACCCCGAACAAAAAATCTTTTTATGGGAATTCAATTGCAGCAAAATCAAAATAACCCATCGCACTCTAGTTTACCTTTTTGGCTTAAAAACTAAAAAATAAAATGTTTGTTCCTCCCAAGACCCTCAAGGAGCTACGATCTTTCCTTGGCCTCTTTGGGTATTATAGACGATTCGTAAGGGATTATGCAAAGCCCCTTACTGCACTTTTGAGAGGGAAAGATGGCCATTTGTCAAAAAACTATTCCAGTAAAATTGCAATAAACTTAAACGAAGAAGCAATGCTAGCATTCGATAAAATAAGAAAAATTTTAGCATCTGACGACATTCTCTTAGTATACCCGGATTTTTCTGTAGAATTTGAACTGACCACGGACGCATCCAATTGTGCTATTGGAGCAGTCCTTTCACACAGTGATAGATAGACCTATAAAGTTCATATCGAGAACAGGAAATGTATATTTACAAATTAAAAGATAAGGTTCACCCAAACTAGAGTAGATGACTTAACAGACGAAACAAGCCAAATCAAGCAAATTCTTTAAGTCCATAAAACGGCACATAGAAATGCCAAAGAAAATAAGTCTTAGCTTCTGGAAAAATATTATTTCCTTCAGATAAATGCAAAGATCAACAAAATCGTCAAACAATGCTCAGTTTGCCGCGAATACAAATACGATCGTCACCCGAAAAAGTCCGGAGATAATTGTAATAGACAATAAAAAATCGTTTAACTCATTGTCAATTACTTTTATGTTGGAAAACCAACTTGGAATCAGAGTATTTAAAACTCCACCCTACACCAGCAGTTCTTAGAAAAATCTGTATACAAATATAATTGCTCGATCCATTTCACTACAGGCCTTAATTCCATTGAAAAATTTTTTGGCAGAAATATAAATACCGACCCTGAACAAATCGAAAAAGTTTGGCAGGAAAATACTCAAAAATTGAGACAAAAACAGGAAATTGACCTTAGGAATCATAATAAGCGTAGGGACCCTATACAAAACTATTCAAAGGAAGATATTATTTGCGTTTTTTTTTTCGCATTAGTTAACGTCAAGATTCTAAAAATTTAAAAAGGAGGTTGTAAAAGAAGATCAATCGACTAATACTTAAAGAATCAGATAGAATTGTACACAAGAGTCAAATTAAAAGTTAACTTTCTCTACAGGAATTTCATCGCTCTAGTTTGCGCCAATGTTCAAGAATTATACAAATTCCCGAATAATAACAACCAGACTTCAGAATGGAAACGGCAGTTTATTCACATAATTGAGATATCCCCATATAGAAGTATCCTATCTGAAGCCACATCCATCAGGAATGATAATGTACCCAAAACTAACACCTTTTTATCAATCCTTAATCATGAATTGGCATAAGCAAAAAAAATTACTAAGCAACATTGAACACCATAGTCCTAAAAGATCACTCAATTTTATCGGATCCGCATGGAATTGGATTGCGGGCAATCCCGATCACAATGCTAGAAAATAAGAAAAAGATGTGATGTAAACATGACTATATTAATAAGTAACAATAATAACCAAATTATTATAAATGAAGATTGTATGTATAAGAGAACTGAATCAACTGACAAATGTAACAAATCAAATATTAAAAATATTGTAAGAAAAGATAAATCTTTCAAAAACGAACTAGCCCTGAGCTGATTATATAAAACAAAAATAATTAAAGAACGACTTGCTTACACTATTTACGCTATTACTAGATCTAATAATGTAAATACAAATATTTTGTCGAATTCGCCTATATTAAAATTGTGAATAACACAACCAGTCAATTTTTTTTTTTTTAACACAGTAAATATCCTGACAACCGAAGAAGTTGTTTACATTATTATTAGTTGTTACTTATTCTTAAGTGAATTAAAGTTCATAATTTAATAAACAAAATATATTAGAATATAAAAATATCATAAAAACATACAAAAATATTTTCGGAATTAAAAAAAATGTAGAACAGTAAACGAATTATCATTATGTAGAAAGCAAAATTTAGTAGACTTAAGCAATGACACATACATACCGTATATTTTAAAAGGCAAGAACGCATCATGCACTTCAACCAACAGTCATCATGTACCAGGAGTAGAAGAAATCATGACATGCACCATTCTCTTAAATGATTTTGAGGGCAACACCAACATAAATTGTACTATCCAGCATCTTAAAGGAATTTACTTAATAAAATTCCAGAACGCAACTATTGAAATCAACAACACAAAATTTATCTCAAAAGAAAGCAAACACGTCCTACCACCCATATTAAGTCAAAATTTTGAAGGAACCGGTATTGAGGAAGTATTATCCATCGAGCTTATGAAAGACAACCACATGAATAACACAAAACGGATCGATCGATTGAAACAGAAGAATATATCCACCAGTTTGTTTTATTAAACAACTTTCATCTATAGGGTTTTCCAATAGGGACTTGACAACTTAGAATTTAATTTGTGAACGCACTCTTTCACAAATCATCAAACTGTCACTGTCAATTTATTCAGTAAACTCAACATTTTCATCATAGTAAAGTACACTAACGAAAAACGTCTGCAAACGTTCTCCATGATGAATTTCATCGCAAAATCATCTTCAGTGACGAAGCTCATTTTTGGCTCAATGGGTTCGTCAAAAAGCAAAATATGCGTTATTGGTCGGGTGAAAGCCCACATGTGCTTCATGAATCACCACTGTGAATGGTCAGTGTTATCGCGATATGATCACCCATTATTTTTGGCCCGATTTGTACGAAGTCGAGTTCCATTCATAAATGTTTTGATTGTACTTCAAGCCAATAATAAAGTTTTTGAAATACCTGAAATGGTTTGCCTTTTATTTAAAAAAAAGTTGTCAAGTCGTTATTAGAAAACCCTATATATTTTCACAGTAACGTGACGATCGTTATCGTCGACGAAAAAATATGGCCCAATAACGCCGCCGGCATGCAAACTGCACCAAACAGTTATTTTTTGTGGATGAAGTGGTTATTCGTGAAGCACATATGGGTTTTCACCCGACCAATAACGCATATTTTGCTTATTAACGAACCCATTGAGCCAAAAATGAGCTTCGTCACTAATGATGATTTTGCGACGAAATTTTACAGAACCCAATCGGAGAACGTTTGCCGACGTTGTTCGTTAATGTACTTTACCATGATGAAAATGTTTAGTTTACTGAATAAATTGACAGTGACAGTTTGATGATTTGTGAAAGAGTGCGTTCACAAAATCAATTCTAAGTTGTCATCATCATATATCCCAAACAAATTAGCGATATTATAACTTATCATAAGTTTGTTAAACAAAAAAAAATGTATTTCTCTGGAGTGACGCTCAGGAAAAAGCTTTTATTAAGTTAAATAATTTTCTGTCATAACTCCCAAATTTAAAAATATATGATCCCACAAAGCAAACAGTATTATCCTGTGATGCATATAAATTGGTATTGGGGGCGAAAATGCATTCCCGGTTTCATAAATCTCAAGGACTCTTAAACGGGAAGCATTAGACATTGCATGGGTATGCGAAAAACTAAAAAACTATTTAATATTTAGACATTTTTTAATACAAACAGCCACTTCTTCAATTATTGAAAACCAAACCATCATCTCTCACCTAGATTACAACGCATTCGTATGAAGATGATGAGATACGATTATACGATGACGTACATACCTGGAAAAAACCTAGTTGTTGCAGATCACTGGTCAAGAACACCGGTTAGAAATACCTCATTCTCTAGTGATATCGAAGAGGATGCTCTACAGAACATACACATTAAAGACGAAAACATCACGGATGTCGTAAGAGCACAACTAGCAACAATGGATGACAGTCGAGGAATGAACTTAGCATAAAGATGAAAGCTTTTTACTCAGTCATGGATGAAGTCTCATGCATTGATGATCTACTATACTGTTAAGTGGAAAGGGAATGATTATCCCAAAAGCCCTTAGGATCTCAATGCTAGGAGCACTGGGTAAATTGAGTATACCCCAATATTTCAAAATTTAAACTCGTCCGAGTTCAGACTATTTGCAGTTCAAAATAATCACGAGCAGAGGCTGGGGTTAATATCCAAAAAATTTGTTGAAGATTCGAATTCGAAGAAGAAATTTCGAATTAGCGATGCTAGCCTATAGAAATACCCCATTTCCGAATGGATTAAGTCCGGCTGAGCTTAGTTTCTGAAGAAAACTTCGAGACAGTTTACCCTGCATAAGCTTAAAGGAAAAGTCAGACCTTACAAGCCTCCGCAAGAAAGAATAGGGCAAGGCACAGAAGAGATGAGCGAGTTAAACATAGGGGATTTTGTATTGATAAGAGATCTTAGACGACATGGTAAAATCGTCGTAAAAGCCCAACACTGATCTTATCCACTAGAGACAAACAAACGAATTATTAATAATATTAATTAATATATAATTAATTATAGTAATAGATTTCATTAAATTAAAACACCATGTTTAGATTCATTGCAGCCATTCAACTATAATGACGCACATTTATATGGCATTCTTCACAGTACTGATGCAAAAAAAAGTTACGACGGCCAAAAAACAATTTTTTTTTATAATACCGCGTGCGCACCAAGGGGATATGAATACCCTTTTACTGGCTTTTCTCCAGGGCGCGAGCTGGTGGTGTAGTAGTTTGAAATTCAGTTGTGTTTGGTTTCGATATTTTTTCCAGAGGTGGTTGTCAAACTGGACGTGACGAGCCAGTACATCATCAACCAGTGGGTTCTTAGTACGTGCTAGTTGTTAGTTCGTTACATTAAGCCCAGGCAGCAACCACTCCAATTTTCATATAACTACATACAAATTCTATGAAAAGACTTTTTCAGAGAATTGCCTTGCACGGGATTCGAACACCACGGCCATCCCCTAATGATAGAGAAATGCAGAAAGACAAAAGATATCCAATATCTACCGAAGATAAACAACCGCTTTCAAATCCATCATATGGCGATGAAAGACCATTACCTGGAAGAACATCAAACGATGAATGGGTTACAAAATCTGGGAGAAGGCTATTCCGTTCATAATACGATGTAGCATATTTACGTAAAAAAAAATTTACAAATAATGAATTCGATAATGTATTATATATTTTGGTATTACAATAGTGAATTTTGAAATGTAGCAAAAGGATTTAGTAATGTAAATTTTAGTATTTTGTAAAGGATTTAATAATGTTAATTTAATATTATTGTTGTGGATTTTTAAATGTAAATGTAGTTTAAAAAAAAGGGGTGAGTTCTTTAACTAGAAAGGGTATGTTATATTGGCACCACTCTTTCAAACGGGTAGAATAATTAAGTGTAATATAGAAGTAAGAATAATTTTGTATTTAGTCTTAAGCAAGAGATCGAAGAAGAAAAAAGTTTTTTTTTTTTAAATATTCTTTTAGAATTTAGAATTTATATATAGGTATGTAGTTGTATATCCCAACGGTACAAATAAGAGTAGTGTCAGACGAGCAGATGCAGAAGGAATTTATCGTAGCAGACAACCGTAACCAGAGTTGATGCACGCAGAAGACAACGAAACCGAAGAAGAAGAAAAGTAGAAGCTGAAAATAAATAGGCAAATTGTATTAATTCTGTTTTTAAAAGAACGGGGCAAATAGAGATACAATTGTAGAGGACCCAATTGAAAGACGATTATTTACGCTTCGCGATATGGAGGACTCATGTACAAATTCTGATGGAACAGGGTATCCCGACGTTATTCAGTAGGTACAGGAGTTTAAGGAGTGTGCTGTTACCGTACAGTGGAATAATTAACAGAAGTTTGTATACGTTAAACAACTGCTGAAAAGTGCTGCTAAGCTCTTTGTCCGTAGACAAACGGAAATTAGAGAAATGCGTTCAAAAGGGATCATGTCGATAAGTTTGGGGTTAAGCTGTCGTCCGCTGAGGTACATAACCAACTAAGAAATCGTAGGAAGAGGACGTCTGAAATTTTAAGAAAATTTCTCTACAGTCTTATTGAGATTGGGATGTGTTAACGTCGATGACGTATAAGAAAAAGCAGAGGGGGAAGGAGTTGGCTAACACAGAAATGAAAGATAATGAAGCAAAAGAGAGGCGTCAGTGAAGAACACCAAGTTGGTGTTGAGTTGGATAAAGTCAATAGGTCCATAGTTGGTCATAGCAAAGGAGGCCATATACCAGAGGTACTAGGTGGGAGCATTGTTGCAAGGCATAAAGTTGGTGCTGATGTGGGCTGAACTCTAGTCAGTTTGCATCGTAGCTGAAGAGGGAAAATTTAAGAGTGAAGCGAATATTGATTTGAACCATTTGAGAGACTTTGAGAAGAACGCTGTGATGAAGATCGTAGAGGAATATACCCCGAACACTAGTAAAGGGTCACTTGTGGAAATGAAGCTGGTGTAAATTGATGAAACACCGATTTATCAAAGTCCAAGACGGATGTCGTACGCAGATCAGAGAAAGTCAGAAGAACAAGTTGCTGAATGGTTATGTGACGGATTTTTTCAACTAAGTTTTTTCGGAGTATGCTTCTCCAATTGTTCTTTTGAAGCAGAAAGGTGGAACAACAAAGCTCTGTTGCGACCACAGAAAATTGAATTCCAAAATTGTTAGAGACAACTTTCCAATGTTTTTGATAGACAACGTGCTAGAGAATCTACAAGGACCTAGAGTTTTCACAACATTGGACCTAGCGAATGGATTCGTCCATGTGCCGATTGAATGTAACTCTATGATATAATTCTATATATATGAGTTTTTATATTTACCCTTTGGAATATCCAATTTACCAGCTGTGTTTTCGAGGTACATGTTCGCGGTTCTCAGGAGTTTTATCCACGATGGAACAACAGTAGCATACATGGATGATATCATAATACCCACAAAGGATGAAGAAGAAGGAGTACGGAAGTTAGAGTTGATGTTGAAGGTAGCGTCAGAAAGCGATCTACGCATTAAGTGAAGACTAAAGTTGTAAACGACTTTCCGGTTCCAGGTGACAAGAAAGCGCTTCAACGTTTCTTGGCCCTCGTTAGTAAGTGCACCTGTGTAGATGCAAGCATGTACTGGTACGGAGCAGTCTTGTTGCAAAAGGACTAAGGTGATCAACTTTAACATCTAGTCGAATATATGAGTCGCAAAACGTCACCAGTAGAGCAAAAGTATCACTGAAGAAATGGAGAACCTACGTGATGGGGATGAGACTTAAGACAGTTTCAGACTTCTATGCATTCGGCAAGACAATGAAGAAGAAAGACGTGCCACTGAGAGTGACCAGGTGGGTAATGTTCCTACAGGACTTCGATTAAGAATGAAGAATGTGGATGCGTTGAGCAGAGTGTCTTGCCTGACGTTAGAAGAATCGTTAGTTCATCGCATAGGAGAGGCACAATCGGAGGATGTGTGGATAAAAGCTGTTCGGACGATTTTAGAAAAGAGAAACTATGGAGATTACTTCCTGAAAGCAGGTATACTATATAAGGATACAGTGCAAGAACTTATTATTATTATTAGTAGGGTCGCACACGAACAGGAACATTTTTCAGTAAAAAAGACTCAAGATTTAGGGGAAAAAACATTCTAAATTCCAATACATACAGTCAGAAGCTGTGTTGAGTGTATCGTATCGGAAGCCAGAACAAGAAGAAAATGATCATGTTGGTCCAATAGAACAGACCCATAAGCAGTTTATAATCATATACTTGTTGTTGTGAATGCTTTTTAAAAGTTCGTCTGGCTCTATCCAACGAAGAGCACCGCGTCCTATGAAGTCGTTGAAAAATAAAGAAAACAGTTCGAAGCATTTGGGAGTGTGAAGAGGATCATATCAAACAGGGTAACAGCGTTCACCGCAGCTGTATTTGAAGAATACTGTAAATCTGCAGGTATATAGCATTTACTGATTGCGACCGGAGTTCCAAGAAGTAATAGATAGGTGGAGAGGTTTCACAAGGTCATTGTGCCGATGTTGATGAAAGCGGGTCTAGGGATTAACCGAAACTGGTACAAACACATGGACCGTGTGCAGAAAATTCGAAATTCAGTCCTATCAAAGCACTTACAAGGCTTGACACGCGTATAACTGAAACCGCCGTTTAGCGCACGGAAACGGTACTAAAGCCTAAGTTACTTGGTCCATATAAAGTGGTTAAGAAACTAACAACGGGAGGTACGAGGTGAAGAAGATAAGCGATCACAAAGGTCCAAATAACACGAATATAGTTGCAGAGTATATGAAAAGGTGGAACCATTTATTTGAGGACGAATGACCGTCAGGATAGCCGAATGTAGGATCGGGCCAAGCAGAAGCGATATCACATTAAAATTAAACAGTTTACTTGACGAATAAACGCATACGGTACAGACAGACAAAGACGATAAGGAAAACACAGCCTTACCCCGCCAATAAGTAGTCGACCATCAGTAGGGAAGTCGAGACGATCTCGTTCCTAGTTTCTTACGTTTAAATAAATTATGTAGTCAAAGTCATTTGAAATTACAATAACAAAAAGAAGTGTTTGATTTAAAGCGGTCACCGAAAATAAAGACAAATAATACATATAAGCTAACAAAACATTTTATTCTAATTCACTACACCTATTCATTCGTTGCCACGGATCATCGCGTATCGCAGATACCATTAGCCTATAGCATGCATGTAATGCTCACATAACATCTGGTGATCAAAAGATTCCCATGAACCTGATCACCAAACAGCGGATGATGCGGTTGAGTCAGTCTCAAGTTTGAACTCATTAAATAAAGTTTTTTTTTTTTAAATTAAATAAACAATTTAATTAATTTATTTAACACATAATGTTTGCTGTTTGTTGTTGTTTGTTTGTTGCTGGGTTCAGAATCTCGGCTAGTTGCTGTTCTATATGTTCTGGGTCATGAATACGTTTGGAAATTGGGGCAGGTGACCATAATATGCCAAATTGTGAGAGTCCTTCCACAATGCTGACAATTCTCGGATGTTTTGCGATTGTAAAGATGCCTAGTTGTGAAAAGGGGTTTTCCCACCTTGATTCGCAAGAGTCTTATGCAGGCTCTTATGCTTAATGTTTTATTGTATGGAATGTGAGTATTAGGATTGTGGTTTGTTCGAAGAAATGTTTGGCAGGTTTCCCACACCTGGGCTGTCTCCTTTTCCTGATTTCCTCTGAAGATTCTCCTGGTGAGTTAATAAAAATTGAAAAATGTATATATATATATATATAAATATCATATACATATACATATACATATACATATACAATGCATAAAGTAAAAACATTAACCATTAACATTTTGCTTTAATATCGTACTATAAATTATTTTAACTAAACCAGATAGTGGAGTAAATCTTCAATTCGTTGCCGACCGAAGCTAAGAAGCCAATGTTTAATTTTTCTTAAGAATAAGTTCAAATTTCTTACTATACGAATTTCGATTGGAAGTGAATTAAACAATTTACTAGAAATGAAAGAGTAAAAGTTTCTGAAACTTATAGTCTGAAATGATGGAACAGTAACAACGAAAACGGAGTTGCTTCGAAGGATTCTGACATTATAAATAGGGCTCTGCAAATAGCCTCCTCTAATAAAAAATTCTTTCAAGACTTTGAAATGATATAAGTGCCGTACTGGTAGAATTCCTAGGTTTTTAACAGCTCCGCTGTATGAGCATAATGATTAGTCTTACAAGCTTTTCTGATCGCAGCTTTTTGGATATCCAGAAGATCTTGCAACGGGCTAAGGTAAGCACCGCCGCAACAACAAAGACCGTACTACAGTTTCGGTTGAAAAATACCATAATAAACTGTTTTCAACATATTTAAAGAACAATATTTTTGGAACCTGTAGAAACAGCGGGTAGTTGAGAGTAGATATTGTTTTAGATTTGAAATGTGTTTGGGCCATTTCAAGTTTTTATCAATAGTAACACCAAGGTATTTAAACTAAATTAAACATTCAATCCTAAAACAATTAACATTGCAATCGGCGTTCCTATTGAAGAATGCTACGCAGTGTGTTCTGCACTTACTATTCATAAGAAAGTGATTCTCACAGTCAAACGAATTGACCTCATTACCCGATAGACCGAAGAACATTACTTTAGTCTTACTGCTTACAAATAGTTTAAGCTCGGCGAACCAACATTTCATTAAGTGGGCATCATGATTTAACTCAGAAATAAGATTTAATTTGCTACCAGAACAATAAGAAATCCCAAGGTCATCTGAGAAAGCTTTTATTTTCCTCAAGAATGGAAAAACAGCGAGTTTACTAAGATGAGAAATAAAATAGGACCCAGGACTGAGCGTGTAACTAATTTTTTGGAATACTGATTATGCTACCAACTTTCACATACTGCGTCCTATTTTGAAGGTAAGACTCAAAAAATCTATATATAAATTCTCTAAAACCTGACTTCTTAAAGGTTTTAAAAAAAATTTGTGGCATTTTTGTCTAAGGCTTTTACAACAAAACGCTAACAGTGCATTCTCAGTTGAAAGACTAGTTATAAGTCCAAACTGCATACGGCTTAAAAAATTGATTCTGTCTAGATATGCTAACATTCTCGTCTTGATTACTTTTTAGAAGACTTTAGAAAAAGTGGACAACAATAAAATCGGTCTGTAATTAGAAATATCTGACTTAATAACCTTTTTATGCAAGGGGATAATCAAATCACACTACAAGTATACTGGAAAGGTACCAGTCAGAATACTGGAATTGAAAAGAAAGCTCAGGACATCAACTATTGTAGGACCAATACGGTTTAGTAATGAATTTGAAATTCCATCAACTCCCTTTGAGTTTAAGTTTATGATTTTCAACAATTCAAGGCCTGTAATTGACTCAAAAAAGAAGCTATTGCTATAATTTTCTCCAATACTTGTTACGCTGCGACAGTTATAAGTATTGTCCTGATTAGTAAAACTAGAATTCTCTCCAGTGGATGCAAAGTAGTTATTAAATTTGTCGGCTACTTCTTCGAGATCTGAAAATTTTTTGTTTCCATCTTTTATTATGATTGGTTGCTCCGTATTGGTACCTTTTTTTGCGATTAAGGATGTCGTTTATCACATTCCACTCTTAGATTGCCCTTGGCAGAATTAATTTGAGAATACTAATAACTATCTCTAGCCTTACGTATTTCGCTATTCACTTTTTTCGAAAATCAAATAAAACGGTTTCTTAAAATACTGTTTGATGGATGTATCCGACACTTTTTACTAAACTTATGCTTTAGTTTGATTTTTGCCACTAAGGTACGAGTTATCTACGGTTTTAAGGTTCTATCAGGCTTTTTTTGGTAAAACGGATATATACTAGATGAAGTTAAGTAATTATTAAAAAAATTTAAAAATTTGTGACTCTGCATAAACCAGTTTTCTAGACATAGACTATTGATCAGAAGGTGAAAATCTAATTTGGAAAGATTGGATTTAATATTATTCATATGTTTTTCACACCTCATGCAATCAAAAAGTAGGCCAGTCATGCAATGATCCGATATTTGTAAGAATTTGTAACAAAAACGTTAATATTGAAGTCGCCCAAAAGATCAAGATTTTTTGATTGTGCGTTTAGTAACAAATTTGCAAGTTCATCAACAAGAACTAGAAAAGAATGCAGACTATACACACAAATAAATGTAAAACTTTCACTAGAAATAGTGCAACTCACCTTAATCCGCGCTTCTGAAACTCAACACTTCAACCACTACATCACACTCATACAAGTCTTTTATGAATACTTCAAATCCACCAGCAGAATTGTATTATTGGCATTAGGATAAAAATTATAATTCCGAATACTACAATAAAATTTTTACACTCATCTGAATAGATCCAGATTTCAGACACAAATAAAAAATCTGTCAGGTTCGAAAGAACTGCAAGGTTACAAAATTTTTACGCAAACTACGCACATTTTGATGAAGAACTAAATTTGGTTTGCTAGGTGAATTACAAAAACCTGTCATCCTGGGACATCAGCTAAATTACTGAAAAATTTTGTGACGATGACTCACTATTTTCGAATCTTCGCGTTAAAATATTTTAATTTCTAAACCATAGGTACTTAATCTTTTTTTCTTTTTCAACTTTTTAGCTGCCATAAACAATTGTCTATTGGATTTAGTCAAGCTAATACTTGTTTTATACTTGATTTATAATGTAAAATAAAACACATAAATTTGAAAGTGAACTTACAATTTTTATTATCGGTTAAAAGAACAACTCATGGAATCTACTTTTTGGAAATGATATGTAAATGTGGGCCACGACTACGTCTGAGATGGTCCATTCGGAAGGTCTAATTTTGGGCAACTCGTTCGAGCATAGCGACTCGTATCGCGGATAACACGAATAATGTTGTCTTCCAAAGCGTCAATGGTAGCTGGCTTATTCCTGAAGACCATATACATATTCCCAAAGAAAATAGGCCAACCTCACGATAAATCACCCTATATATTCACTGCACTCTTTCTTATAAGGTATTCGAACGTATCCAGCTTCGACTTGGAATGCTGCAATAGGCGTAGCTTTTAATGCTCCTATTGCCGTGTGCGAGCAGTTGTTGATGGATGTGTCAATTTTTTCTGAATTCTTTTTCGTTGTCCACATGCATACTGTCATATTATGTTAAAGAGCAAGTTTGGTAATTAGTCAATAATGGGCCAATGTACGCGTTGTACTCGTATATAACCACTGATAGTGGCGAACCTTGTGGAATCCTGTTTTTCAGCTTAACTAAGGCGAGTTATAACTATCAACTTTAACATGAAATGTTCTTCCCGATAAAAATTATTGAACTAATTTAGGGATCTTTTTGGGACTCTCTATGAATTAAACTGTTAATAGCTGGGAAAACCGGGATTCAATAAAAACTCTTTTCCAGGTCCCTTCAGATGACCACACTATGCTTGGTTCCAGAGAAGTTATCAGCGCTTTTGTGTTCTAAGGGTGTGTAAAAGCTTAAGAGTATCTGAGCTCCTAGGTTGGGATTAAAAGAGCGTTGTCCTGGGTGCATCTTTTTCTCCATTGTCCGAGAAAAAGATCCGATTCATCCGATTCATTTCGCAAGGGTTTTTTCAAAAATCCTGGAGAAACCCGGAAAAAGTGGGATTGGACGATATTCTTCGAAAGAATGGAAGTTGCGTGACTTTTTGGGTATAGGTTTTAGTTTTTACCGTTTCCAGTCGTGTAGAAGGTTCGCATTATATATAAAGTTGTACAAAACGCAAATTCTTCCATTAGACTATCATCACTATATTACCATATTTTACGTAATCTTATCCTCTCCCGCTGTCACCCCTTTAGCAGTCTGTAGTCTATTTTAAAATTGGCCTTTTTTGAATCGGGCTATCTGGATAGGTGGTATCCACACTATACCATTTCCATTTTTCTAAAAAAGTGCTAGCTATGATCTTAAGATCATTTTGAAGGGTTTGACTCATGAACATATGGTATTTAGAAAAACTTGAGGTGGCTTCGAGGTACGAGTTGATCTAATTTTGTTCCACAAGGTTTTTAGCTACATAAACGGTTACACGTTAATTATTTTAATTTTTTTAATTAACTATTTTCATTTTTATTTAATTTTTGCAGCTTTCTGATTAGTGTTAGTGACGTATTTCGTGTATAGGTCAGAGTTTGCGTTGTCGATTTGAATTTCAGGGTTTTGTAGTGATTTCTACATTGAGCTCGCTCTATAAATTTTTATTTTTTATCGGTCAATTGTTTGATGGAGCAAGTTAGAAGAGGATGTAATGTGTGAAAGTGGTTTCTTAATTGTATGTGGTTCATGTTCGATGTTGGTGTGCTGTGGGAGACGGTTCTTGGGTCTGATTTGGAGTGGTTGTATGGTGTGTTGTGTTGCGTTATCAGTAGTAATTATTTACGTTAGAGGATGTGTGAGAATGAATGTCTCCTTACATTGGTTCGATATTTGAAAAGTCTCTTTGCTGAATTACGATTTGCACGTTATTGTCAGAGAATGTAATAGAGCTGATGAAGGTGACGGGTTTCGATTTGTTTTGATTCTCTATGCGTATTATAATTATTTCCGCTACATCGGGTTACTAACATTTCGCTTTTCATGGAGCTGTAGTTGGTGGATGGAAAGGGTTTTTTCTTTGTAGTTGATACAATACATGCGTGTGCAAATATCGTGTGGTGTGGGGGGATAGAAGTTGTCACAAATAGTAGTATTGGTGTAGTGGTTTTTGATGTACCCTAGCTTTTGGCATGACACAACGCGAATGGGGTTAAGTATGTACGCATCGACTTTGCAGTTAATCCAACCCATTTTGATAGCTTGTGGACGGCGAATTAAATCAAAAGTAATAATAGCTGGGTACCGTAACACCTTTCCTTTTCTTCATCATCTTCCTTACTTCCGTTACTTTGAACTTTTTGAGCTCTTCCAGTAGTTCAGTTTCTTGTATATAAATGATATGTTGCGAATAAATTTTACCTTGGACGGAGTTTAGTTTTTAGTCAATGAGTTTTACCTTTAGGAATTTGTCTGCGTGACAATAACTAGCACATTAGCAATCACTGGTAGTTGAGGAAACATTTCTGCTACAAATTTTCGTTTAGTTTGTTTTTTATTCCGGCTTAAATCAACTTCTGTTTAATGGTCTTCAAACCGGCTTAAACTCTATTTTTACTTTTCGGTTTGCGAAGTAATAATTTGCAGCTCGTTAAATATAAGTAAAAAGGTTTTTTTCACTTACCGAGAGAAGGGTTGAAATATATATATAAATATATAGAAAAAAAAACTAGCCTTGACTTTACACTTCACACAAACAAATTCTTCTCAATAAAACATGTCTTGTATTACCGTGTATGCTTGTTGAAAACTGTTCGGGAATTAATTGATTTAACGTTATACCTAAACAATTGTAAGCCCAAGGTAAAAATTTTCTATGGTGAATTTCTAGGGAACATTATTGCACAGGAAAATAATAGAAAAAGAAAAAAAGTCATGGGCACACTTTTTCGAGATAAATGCGATTACCCCAAAAATTTATTTAAAAAAAAACATAAAAAATTTTTTGTTTGAAGAAAAATATCTCCAAAATTAAAACATGGCGGGTAATATGTAGAGTTTAAATATAAATTAACTACTAATGAATTGGCTACCAAACTAGCGCATTCGTCGCTCTAGATTAAATACGCTAGGAGTTATAACTAAATAATTGTGTTAAGCACCCAGTAATCGAGTTGGGGTCGAAGATAGACCCGTCCCTCTCCTATACGATTTTTTCCATAACATGAACCAGTGAATCAGATTTTAAAATATCTGTACCCCAAACCGGGCCACCCTGTGTATAGAATAACATATTAGGCAAGAAAATAACAAATGATTTTTTGAAGTGCTCCTTCCAAAAAAAAAGCAATGTGTATGTGACTAAAAATTAGTTTATATTGGCAAACTTTACAAGCAAAATAATTGATACTAATAATTTTTTTTTTCAATTATCAGAGTACCAAACATTTGTTAATCCAGTAAATTAAAAAGTTTTGCATTTAAGACTCACCCGAGAATTGAATTTTGCAAGCACTTTTGCAAAAATTAGTCATTGCGTCGGTAGAAAATGGTTTCTTTTAGTTTTTTTTTTTTATTTTGTTTACATATTTACAAAGTACTTTATGTACATAATAAAGTTATATATGATGGTTATGTACTCTGCACATGTTTTTGTTGTTAAAAAAATAAAAAAAGCTCACGGTAATGAGTAAACTAGAAGAGGAGCAACAAAAATTTTCGTGTAAAAAAATGTACTTAAAAATTTGATTCACGAGTGCTCTCTCACCAGAATAAAACTAGGGTTAAGGGTAAAATTTCCGATTCTCAACCATACTTATGAAGTTATGCGACTTATGCATGTTAGTTCAGAAGCGGAGTTTGAAATGTGAATTACGAGTAGTGATATAGTGGTTTAAGTAAAAGAAAAAGTGAAGTAAGAGTGGTTGAGAAAAGCGATTGAATTGTTAATTGTAACTGTATTAGATAAGGCGATTCTGTTTAAAGAATTAAGTTCTGTCATTTCTACCAACACCAAAATTTTTACAATATGTACGTACATACATGTACATGTACGGTTGGGCCGAACAAACGTAGCATCACGCTAAAATTGATCGACAGGATAGTTTACCCAACGAACGAACGCACACGGTACAGACAGACAAACGGAAGGACAAATATTGAGAGAAACAATCTTTTCCCTACTAACAGAAATTTATAATTAGCCGTAAAGCCAAGTAGTCGGCTCAGTCAAAAAATCAGAAGGTCACCAAGGCAACACAATCAATTTTATAAAGAAGTGGAAAGTGGTCGTCAAGCCCAGTAGAGTAAATTATACAATTTTTTTTGGCTCATCCGGGATATGAGTAGAGATTTATTTTCCGCAATTGAGTCGCATGTAACAAGCCGTAGCAAAAAAAGAAGCAAAAACTGCAGTGGGAAGTAAAAAAGAAAACTATCGAAAGGTAACAACAAAGCAGTCTAATATAATAAAAATAGTTGTGTATCTCAATAAGTGGAAAAGAAAACAATTAAAGGGTAATAACGACGCAGTGAAAAAGATAATAAAAAATAAAAAATTAAAGAACTGTATACCCCAACGGAGATGCAGATAAAATTTACCGTAGCAGCAACCGTGACCACAGTTACTGCGGATGATAACAGAACTGAAAGAGAAGGAGTAGAAGAAACAAAAAAGGATTAAAGTATCAGAGATTGTTATTTTCCTTTTTTTTTTAATTTATTAGTTTTACCATATTTTGATTGCATTAAGTTTGTTTGTAAAGGGTGTAGCTAACAGGTGGTGTGGATGTTGGCTTTAAATTACTGTCGTTTACTGAATTCAATGTGGTGATCTTTTTCAAAGCTGTCATACATACTTCGGTAGTTTTAGTCATGGAGTCGTTTACCATGCAACAACGCATTTTATTATTTAATCTTATTACGAAAATGGGCGATCTGTAAAAGTAACATTTCGTAAAATTCGTTAATTTTATCAATCCTGAAGCGTTTTAAAGAATCTGGTTCAGTATCGAATTAAAATCTATAATCAGCATTCTCGACCAGCACATACACGCCAAAACAGCACTACTGTGAACGAAAGTGTTCAAAACCAGCCAGATGCCTCAATTCGTCACCGAAGTCAACAAATAGGCCTTACTTATGGCACTTCACAGCGAATTTTAAAAGTTTATCTTCCTGTGCACGCCTATAAAATCCAAGTTACACAACAATTGAAGCATCCCAAAAAAGTTACTGTATTGGGCGGATTATGGAATGGGGGCATCAGTTGCCCTGGAGAGACAGTTGCAGTGAATGGAGAACTTTACCGCAACATGTTGACCAGCTATTTTCTTTCAGAATTGAATAAATTGAGTTAAGACGATCTCAATCAATGAATTTCTTGCGTACAAGATTTGGAGATCGCATTATTTCGGTTAGAGAAGTTGATTGGCCTTCACGGTCATACTTTTGACACCTTTAGACTTCTACCTGTGGGTTCCATACCAATAATCCAGCGACAGTTTAGGATCTCAAACATAACATCCAAACTGACCCTTGACCCACTTATTCTTCATAAGTCACATGCAATAGAAGCCGTGGTGGCCACATGAACGATGTTGTATTCCATTCATAATTACTATAGACCGAACTTAATTAATCAATAAAATTCTACATTGATTTTACAACAAACATATGTTTAATTTAATGAAAACCTCCACACCAGCTGTTGGCTCACACTTTATAACTTATTGATAATGGGTGGATAGCAAAATGGATTTGGAAGGGGTATTAACTCTCAACGTTGACGGATTAAAAACGAAACTGACTGAACTCAACTTACCTATAACGGGACGCAAGGTAACGTTACAAGACAGGCTCCTACTATATTTCGGTTTGCGTCGTGATGAAGAGTACGGGGCAAATATCGTGAACGACACAGAACCAAAGTCAGCAGCCGAAATTCCAGTGGAAATAGGATTTTTTAAGCTCCACGATATGTGGTACTCATGTACAACTTTCGATTTTATAGGGTATCCAGGCATTATTTAGTGGGTACAGGAGTTTGAGGAGAGTGCCGTGACCCTACAGTAGAATAGTGTGCAAAAGTTTGTGTTCTCTAAACAGCTGCTGCAAGGAGCTGAAAGGAGTTCATAGTTAAATGGGAATATGAGATTGGAAACCATTCAAGGAGGTACTTGTCGATGAGTTTGGCGTTCATAACCAACTAAGAAACCGTTAGAAGAGTTCGTCTGAAACTTTGAGAGAATATTTATACAGCGTGATAGAAATTGGAAAGTGTGTCAACGTCGATGACTCTCATCATAAAAGATTACTTCGTGAGGGGAATGCCGAAATCAATGCAAAATAAGCAGTTTTTGAAGCAGGAGAGATGGGACTGAAAATATTTCAAATGCGGAGCGACAACACATATGGTATGGTGAAGGACTGTCAAGTGAAAATATTCAAATGCTTTAGGTGCAGAGAAAAAGATAATCGCTCATTCGAATGTAGTGGTGATTCACAAACAGCGCGAGTAAAAGCAGAAAGGAGTAATGTACAAACTGGGTAAACAGATGGCAGAGCAAGTACCCCAGGTGCGCAAATGTGGTTCGTTGCAAGTTGTCACCTTATTTTAAAAACAGTTGTAGTAAAAGGTAAAGCCGTATCATCACTATTGGACATGATTGCTTGATGATGATTGATTATATAGAATTTGATAATTTTAAAATAAATTTGTTTGGCAGAATGGGGTGAGATTTTAAGAAGCTTTTCGATAGATTTTGAGGTAGGAGTAGAGTTGCAGACGAGACTTCATGTGGTCAGGGAGCAGGATATGCAGTATTCGGTAGTCATCGGGAACGATGTCCTCAGAGATGTTGACGTCGTAATTACGGCAGAAGGCGCAGAGATTAAGAAGAAACAGAGTAGGAAGGAGTTAGCTACTGTAAAGATAAAAGATGTTAAAGCTAGAGATAACAACGGCGTCAGTAAAGAACACAAAGTTGGTGTTGAGTTGGATTAAAGCCATAGGTACATAGCTGATCGTGATATAGGTGGCCATGGACCAGAGGCAACTGTTGGGAGCAATCTTACAGAACATAAAGTTGGTTTTGACCGAGACAGTTGCCTTGCAGGCACACAGAGTTGTATTGAGACAGATAGGATAATGAGTTTTGAATTAGCCAAAGAATTACAGGTTTGCGCCGTATCTGGGGAGGTAGAACTGGAATGTGAGTCGAGAATTGACCTGAACCACCTAAGAAATTGTGAAAAGAAGATCGTGATGAAGATGATAGGAGAATACACCCGAACACAAGCAGAGAGTCGTCGGTGAAAATGAAGTTGGTGCTAACTGACGAAATACCAACATATCAGAGTCCGAGGCGGATGTCGTACGCCAATCGGAGGACGAGTAAAGAACAAGTTACTGAGTGGTTGGGACACGGAATAGTTCAACCAAGCACTTCGGAGTATGCATCTCCAATTGTTATCGTGAAGAAGAGAGTTGGAACAACTAGGCTCTGTTGCGATTACAGGAAGTTGAATGCGAAAATTGTCAGAGACCACTTTCCAATGGTTTTTGTAGGCAGCGTGCTAGAGAGGCCGCAAGGAGCTAGTGCTTTCGTGTACAAAATGTACTTAAAAATTTGATTCACGATGAAACTATAGTGACATATATGAATAATATCCTAATCCCTGCCAAATATGAAGAAGAAACAGGAGACTGTGCCTAAATACCAGTTTCTAAAGTGAATAGTAGAATTATTCGGATGCCTGTCAGCAGAGGAGACCAGAACAATACACGAGCAAATCATTGTGATAACGTTGATGAAAGCGTGTCTAGGGAGTATGCTGAATTGGTTCTGAATACTGAATAACACGCCGTCAAACTTGAGTCCGTTCGAAATACTTACCGGGGTAGACATGCGTGTTCCTGATTAAACAGATCTACAATGCGGTATAAGGAATTAATCGCCGTTAAGCGGACATAGTTTGACACAGGAATGAAATAGTTTGACACAGAATTAAATTTAATTATAAAGCGGTTAAGAAATTAAGAAACGGGGGATACGAGGTGAGGAAGACTGGTGATCATGAAGGCCCAAATACAACAAATACAGTTGCAGAGTTCGTGAAGCAGTGAAACCCTTCATTCGAGTATGAATGACCTTCACGATAACCGAGTGTAGGATTGGGCCAAAAAAACGTGGCATCACACTAAAATTGAACGACAGGGCAAAATAGTTTACCCAACAAACAAACGCACACGGTACAGACAGACAAACGAGTGATATAACAAGTGTCGATAGTAAGCCGTTAAGCCGATTAGTCGGCTCAGTCAAAAAATCAAAAGATCACCAAGCGATTTTTTAAAAAGTGAAAAGTGGTTGTCAAATCCATAAGAGTAAGACCTACATACGTATACTACTACTACTTGCTGCTACTGCAAAAAAGGTTATGGTACCTTGAAGTCCGTTCATATATAGGCAGACATGCCAAATTTCAGTGCGATACTGTCTTTAGTTTTGTTTTGACAGCTGATTGTTGTTGACGTGTTTGGCATCATGTTGAGTATGGACAAAAAAGATTTTCGTTCTCTCATAAAACATTATATTTTAAGAGGCAAAATGGCGAAGGAAACAAAAGAAAAGTTGGATAAATATTATGGGGCTAATGCTCCGTCAGATTACAACGTCAAATATTGGTTTCGAGAGTTTCGTGGTGGCCGCAACTCCGATGCGGTTACAGAGGACAATGTCAAAAAAATACATGAAATGTTGTTGGCTGACCGGAAAGTGAAGGTGCGCGAGCCAGCAGATATAAATATATTCATATTCTGCATATGCATACGGCCTCACATGAAGCGAAAAAAAATTTTGTTTTTGCAAGACAAATCACCGGCGCACTGGCGCATCGCAACCACGGCTAAAATCAATGACTTACGGCTCCAATTGCTGTCGCATCCACCGTATTCGCCCGATTTGGCTCCCTCGGACTATTATCTCTTACCAAACCTCAAAAGATGGCTCATCAATAAAAAATTTAGCTCACGCGAGGAAATCATCGACGCCACGGAGGAGTATTTTGCAGACGTTCCGGAAAATAACTTTTCGGACGGGATCAAGAAGTTGTTAAATCACTGGAGTGTATCAAACTTAAAGGGGACTATATTGAATAAGATAAAAAAATATTTTAAAAAAAATTTTTTTCGTTCCCAAGGAGGTTATATTTCACCTCTCCTAGTACGTCTGATTTTCATGTGTTCGTATGTATTATTATGAGAACATGGTGTAAAAACCGAATAACGAATAAAACAAGCCTGAATTATTGTGAAATTCCGCTGTGCAAATTTTCGTCCTAAACTAAATTTGTTTTTGGCAATATAAGCAAATAAGACTCAGTCTATAATGTGCTTATGGGGAAAAATAAAGATCTTTTGTATATTTATTTTTTCTTTAATTCATTTTGGTACATTCGGAGACTTAAAATAATGCTGCAAAATTAAAGTACAAAAATGACATTTATTCAGATAGTCCAAAATCACAATAAATCATAACAACCTGAATGCATGCATACATACACGCATGCAAAAAAAAACACTCTTTTGCTTTTTTTTTTCCTTCCTATTCGATCATTAGTTTCAGGAAACCTTTCCAGCCCTCAATGTTCCATCTTGGTGAGCTCCAGCCAATCTAATCGTTTCCTTTTATTTTGCACCTAAAGTAACGGCAATCGGCACGTTCGATGAAATTTGCTTACAAAGATCGTAATTTGATTGATGTAACGATGAAATTACTCTTTTGCCAACCTAAAATAAAACATACTGTTAATTATAAAAATATTTGTTTCTTGTTTTGAAAAAAAAAAACTTAAAATAGAGTAATTGACGCCCAACGTGGGACCCAGTTATAAAGTTCCTCGAAAGTATGTATGAAATAACAACGTAATGGAACAAGCCCCTTCACCAGCTTTGAAAATGAAGAATTACAATTTGAGAAGTGATCTCATTTACAATAATAATTATTAGTTAATTGAAATAAGCAGTTTAAAATGAAGTGGAATTATTTAAAGAAATATGCGAAACTTTAAAATAAAATCCTAACAAAAAATACAATATATAAAATAAAAATATTGAAAAAGTGAAGCCCAAAGAAACTAAAGCAAAAGGGAAATAATAATAGTTTTATTGCATTAGAAGTGAAATGAGGTACATTTAATTTATAAGTAAAGTTTAGAATAATTGACAAAATTTTTTTTATATTAAAATTTGAAAGTAGAAGTAATAATTAATTAAAATCAATTTTTAAAAACAAGAACCATTTTTAATTTTATATATTTTTTCTTTGATTTCTTTCAGAAATGAACGAACTTCTTATTCGTCTATCTATTTTAAATCGTAAGCAGGACGTAAGGAATAATGCCTCTCCTAAACTGAAGGCATTTATCGTATGAATCGCAAGTCAAGTCTGGATATTGCAGTGCAGGAACATAGTTCGATCAACATTAAATCTCTTTCATCAATTTCATTGTGGTATTAACGAAACTATTGCTATCATGCATAAAGTAAATTCAAAATTCTTGGACAAACATTCAGATGTGGTGAGATGCTTAAGGGAATCATTTGAAATTCCAGGAGAATTCAATTCCTATCGCAAAAGTGCCGTAAGAATCAAAACATCTATGAAGGGGATACAGAACTAATTTAGCGTCATTTACGTAATCCGAATAAAGATTGTACTATATGCTGTTGCAATTCTCAAATCGTACAATGTGCAATTAAACTGCCGTTGTATCTCTAAATGCCTTATATTGTATAACGCCAGTGGATGTGATCTGGACACATTGGAATGCCAAATGACGATTTGTGTGCAGAGCAATAGCACGATTGAAACATACTCCCATACAGTATTCAGTTATCTCATGAAGTACTAGTATACGATAGGAGAATAAATCGCTATTTTGGAAGAATACCGACACAACTCAAAACACTAATACTAATTTGACTATTCCTCATCGGATGCCGGATGTAGCATTCTTATAGACATCAGCAAGCTACACAATTAAATATATTCGGCAACAGTTTATCAAAATTAATATATTTCGACTTTTGTCATTCTTCTTCCAAAATAACGAAATACAATGTATGTAAAAACAAATAATAAATTGGGAAATAAACATACATCAAGTTTAAAAACTGAACACTAATATAACATTTTGTCAACGGCCCCGCCAGACTGAAAGCATCGGTTCCCACTAGACCACTAGACCACCCCACGTAGGTGGGGGAGACCACATGGGAACTCAGTACTCCGCGTGCTGTTGACAAAACGCGCTACATGGGCATAGTACCCCGGCGTTAAATCCCGGACCCTACAAATTAATTTGTATCGTTCCCTTGATAAAAATAATAATAATACTATAATAAAATAACATTACAATCTGGAAAAATTAAACATAAGGGCTTAACTAAGAATCAATCAAATCTGTTTACCGCAAGCGTACAGATAAAAGATTGTTCCATTTGAAATGGTTGCATTAAAACAATTCACGTGCTCGACATCAATGCCTTTGAGGAACCCGTTATCAGTATCGACGAAAAAGCTTAAACACAGTCACCGCCACTTCCCTATCATCTTTTCCGAACATTCCGAGCAGATTTCATCGGCTAAGAATTTTACTTTGTTGTAGCCAAGATACCAATACGGGTATCAGTGCAAAGACACCAAACCATTTTGAGAAAGTTCAACTTCAGGTGGCTACAATCAGCGTTCGATGATGAGTGAAGGTAGGCAAACCTGCAAGGATGAAGAAGGCAAACTCTTAAAATCTTAGTAGAACCACAGTTCATGCTGAGTATTATTATATTATTTCTGCACACTGTTAAAACGTGATAATGAGCAACATCCCATCGTCAGGCTGAATGAACCCTTCATTATGGTATATAGAGGTGACTTATTTATATATGTCAATAGATTTTTTGCGTTTATGGAACCAGACGCAGCAAAGACGGTTATAGAAGTCAATGAAGGAAAAAAACCAAAGTCGATGCCTTGGAGAATATGTCACACTGAGGTAGTAAGAGACTTCCTCTACCTCGGCTCCTCTACTAACTTCGAAAACAAAACCAGCTAGGAAATCATGCGAAGAATCAATCTTGCTAATCGTTGCTTCTTTGGGCTTAGAAGGCAATTGAATAGTAATGTCAACCAAAAAAAAAAAACAACTATACAAGATACTGATCTTCCCAGTCCTACTTCACGATGCAGAAGTTTGGACAGTGACAAAAGCAGATGAAAATGCTCTCCAGCGCTTCCAGTGGGAAGTTCTGTGGGTAAGTTTCGATCCTGTTTATATCACTGGAGAATGGGGTATATGTTTCGACAGCGAGCTGTACGGATTATACAGCGATGACGACATCATCAGAAAAGTTTGGATAATTCGGCTTACATGGCTATGTCATTTTAAGGCCATGGACACCAGCGTCCCAGCCCGGACAGTTTTCGACTACAACTCAGAGAAACAACGCTGTAGAGACAAACTTATATTAGGTGGCGCACATAAGAGAGGCGCAACTGGAGGCAGATGGTTAAATATCGCGCTTGCTGGTGAGGCAAGTTAACTGAGGCCTTGATACGCCCCGGACTAGAGTAGGATCTAAGTAAGAAGTAAGAAAGTAATTAAAGATTAAGTAACTAATGTAGGTTATTTTTACATTGATCGAAGATTCTTTTATATTATAAAATATTTGTAGAATAGAAAAATAGTAGAAAAATAGAACTTATTTCTTTTAATCGCTTTATTCAATATAACTACACTTTTACTTTTTCCTATCTTTTACTTAAACCACTTTATCACTACTCTTAATTCACCTTTCAAATACCACTTTAAAACTGAATTTCACCCCGTGAGATGTAATGTTTATACTACCTGTTAGCTTTCGAGAAACTTCTGTACTAGCCAGCTGCCCATATTGCTTTCCATTTTGGCAGAATATTCGCTATCAGTTGTCAAAGTGATTCCATTATTTTCCATTGGATGAGTCTTCTGCTCTTCGAACAAAAAATGGACGAGCAAAAGAAAAATCTAGACGAACTTTCAACAGAAGGCTACATGGCCTTCAACAGAAAATGCATAAAACAAAAAACACAGTGTGAAAACAAAAACTGTGCGACTGTTCTTTAAACAGTCCAAGAAGAAAAAATTTAAGCCTCCCTCATTCGATGGCCAGACCTCATGGTCTACTTATAAGAAGCAGTAGTTTGAAATTGCTGTCTGCATGAATAATTGGGATAATGCGGAGAAGTGCTTTTCCCTAACAATGGCTTTGTACGGCACTCCAGCATAGAGAATAGATGGTTTCAGTACAGACTATTGAGAAACGGTTTGGGGACAACCACATGCAGGAGGTTTACAAGGTCTAATGGCAAAGCTTAATCCAGGATAAATGAGAAATACTGCAACAGCTCCAATCAGGCGTCAGTAGACTGGCACATTTGTCATACCTAACGCAGAACAGAAAATAGTCAACGAAATGGCAAAGGACGCATTCTTCATAGCCTTAAATTTACAGTCAACAATAAGTGTGGCCGGGAAAGGAACACTTTCTAAAGCACTTGCCTTCGCTTTGGCGAAAGGCTGCCCTCATTGCAGTATAAAGCAAATAGAGGAAGAAACTGACAGAAAGGGATGCCAAAATGCAGGTCAATCTTCCCGAAGCCATCAATCGAGAAATGCTATAGCACCAACTTCGCGGAGCAAACGTTGGCAGCAGGAGTCAACGTCCAGAGAACCATCATCCAAGTCTTGGTGGCAAAACGATGCAATGAAAGTCTCCTGGTAGAAATAGTCAGCGGTAAGGAAAAATGGATGGTACACAGGTGCCACCCATTTAATCATCAGGAAGGATCTTGTGTAGAAGTCTTTGTTATATGGACCAACATTTTTTTTTTGTTTTTTTTTAAATAGCGCCCGCTCTAAACCCTTAAAATGTTTACACACATCGCTTACAGTTTGCGAACAACCAAGGGAGCAACTAATAAACTATATGGTGAAATATAAGAATCCATCTGGTGGGAATAACCTTCTCTCGCATGTTTTTGGTGGTTGACATGTATGACAGGTGCATCATTGGTACAGACATCATGAAAGAACATGGATTAGGACTCGACTTTGAGGAATAAAGCACAAAACACGGAAACATACCGGTGGTATAAAGAAATGCCAACACTTCCGTCTTAAAATAATAATAATAATAATAAAATAATCTGCCGAAATCAGGCTCTAGAGCCTTTGTAGAAGGTGGTATTGCTAACCACCGATTCTATTTGATGGAGCCAAAAAATAATAGAGACCTTATGGTGAGTAAGACCTTAGTAAAACCAAAAAACAACGTGGTTTCTGTAAGCATTTCAAGTCTAAAGGCAATAAGTGTGAAAATGAAAAATGGAGAATAAGTGGGAAAGTCTGTGCCTATTGAGGCAATATCGACTCTTACGGAAACAAGTCATGCAATAGTCCAGAGTATGAAAATCAAGAACAAAATCATAAACTTTTGCAATCTGGAAACTTGATTAACGCGCCTTGTGTATCTAGAAGACGTTATTGTCATAGCCATGACATTCGAGGAGCATACCGAAACTCTTAAAGAAGTGTTTGCAACGCTGCGAAGCACTCAGAAGTAAGATATCTGCGTCACATTATATCAGATGAAGGAGTAAGGATGGATCCTGATAAAATCGAAGCCGTACAAAGTTGGGCTGGCTCCAAAGATAAACACCAACTGAGAAGGTCATTTGCACTTACCACGTATTACAGAAGATTCACAAAGGTTTTCACAAGTGATTTGGTGCGAACTTATAGGGTAAATTCGTCGATATTAGTCTCTAGGTTGCAAACTTCAGTAGGGAGCTTAATTTTAATGTACAGAAAGCCATGTCAAATTCTTTAAATATGACATTTAAGTACAGGGTGATTCCAATTTACTTATTTAATACTATGAACAATCCTAAGAAGGATTAGTTTTGATATCTAAAGTACTAAAGTTATGCGTAAACTGCCAATTGAACTTAGTAAAAATTGTATACGTATTATTTAGTTTTCATTTATAAAAAGAAATTTCTTTACTTTCATTATCATTTATTGAAATACAGTGCACTAAAAATAAGTAAAAATGTGTTTTTCGTGAATTGTTTCATTGAAACAATTACCTATGTAAAAGGCAAAAAAAAAGTTATCTTCATTTGTTAAATATACCTACATATACATACATATAATATATCTTAATTATTCATTTATTTTTTACATATACATATCATATATCATATACAATATACCTAAATTATTAAAACTATATAAGTATCAATAAGTTAGATTGAAAGTATGTAAATATATACATACATGCATTTTTGTATGAACATATTGTACACCGTAAAGCATCTTCGGTGACGTTATAGCAGCATATAATTGGCGTGCACTCCCCGTCCTTATTTTTGAACCCAGAGCAATGAAAAACAATTTTGAATAATAAGTATTGTATAATTTGTAGCTAAACCTCGAAATGTTAAAAAAGTTAAAAATGAATTGCCAATTAAAAGTTTAAAAATGAAAATAGAATTTTTTCGTAAAAATTTCGTTATTTAAACATTTAAAAATCATAGTTCTTACCAAAATTGTTTAAAATTTTATAGGTTCACCGATAGGATATGACAATTTAAAGAGACATACGAGATTTTAACGCGATTTATCTGGTCGTTTTCGAATTATATATAACTAATATATATAAAACGTTATTCATGTTGTGGGTTATATATCACTTCATCATTATCACCATTAAACAGTTTTGTTCGAAATCGCATTAATATTTGTATCTGTTTCTATACTTGTTCAGTGTTCATTTTTTAGTTTTCCTTTACGTCGCTGCCCTTCCCTATCACCTCTTTTATGTATATGTCTGCACGTATAACTCGCAATAAAAACATTTAGAACATTTTAAAGTAATCAGAGAAATGATTCAAAACCTTATGTTTTACACACCTATGTGCCCTTTGTATAATCATTATACAAAGTTATTGATTGCTGAAAATAATATTGTATTATAGTTTTATAAGGAACTCTTATTAAATCCAGTTTCTATTCAAGAAGGAAAAAGTGACACAACAAAGAATAATAACATCATTTACATTTACTTTGACTTTCGGGTGTCCAGTGTATTGAGTATATTCTCTTTTTATATACTTTTACTCTTTGGGAAGGAATTTATTTCGTAATAAGTTCAATAATCTTATATATGTGCTCAAAAGAACTTGAAAATATTTTTAATTAATTACAAATATTTTCATTCAATTATTCATTAATTACAAATAACTTAAAATTCGAATGCGAATATGAAACGTCTATCCCATGTTATGTAGAAAATTTAATGAAAACGTAGTAGTTTCTTTGAAAGAATGAGGTTTAAGTAAAAGCTGACTATATAAATATCCATGACTGGTACTTACATCGTCGAAGCTGAAAAACTTTCTATTCTCGGTATGTGTATCAGTGACAACTTACAATATATTTTAATAAACACATATTCTATGTCGTTAAAAATGCTGCGAAATATTAAGATTTCCTCAAGCGATGTAAAAAATATTTCACCCCCTCTAATCTGGCCTTAATATATAAGGCATTCATTCGTCCAAATGCCCATATCTGGTCAGGTGCGCCCAAAACATCTCTACACCTGCTAGATAGGATTCAAAACCGTGCGAGTAAGCTCATAGGTGGTACTATTTTCACTTAAAAAATATACAACCTCCAACACCGAATTAATATCCCGTGTACCATTGCTATTTTTACCACTAGTGCTCCATAGAAATCGTCAGTGGAATTTCGCCCCTTCATACTTTTAACCGTAACACCCGTCTCGCTATGAATGCTCATCAGTGTACCCTTAAGCCCACTTTCGGACGTACTCTAAAACATCGTGATTCGTTCCTAAGCCGTTTAACTCGCAAGCGAAATGCCCTTCCTAGCTCTTTATTTCCTACTAATTATAACCTTCGAACATTTAAAACCAACGTTCATTAGTACCTCTTTTTCTTCCCTCCCTGATTTTCCTTCACCCGCGCTATGGGTACTCAAATCCATTGAGCGCATGCAAATTATAAAAAGAAAAAAAAAAAAAAGAGGAAAGGAACTTGTCGCTTCTGAGCCACTTAGACTCAGTCATTTAGTATAAAGACACAACTATGTAGCATGCTATCGAATGAGTTATGTGTTCCATCTGTTAGTACAAAAGTAACCGTAAGTTCTGTGAACATGTCACAAGAAACATCTGGATAAATTAAACTACGACTCTCGTAGAAGAGGTAGTTCAAGCTAGCCTTGAAACAAGGCAACTCTAGAGAACGTGCTCTAGAGATTGCCGAAACAACGGCACAGAGTTCAAACGAACCCGATTCGTCACTTCACTGCCTAGCCGTCGGAACCAAAGAGAATCCGAACAGGTTTCGAAAAGGTTCCATTTAATAATATTCTGGGCCGTGCTAGGCTAGGTGTAAGCACAGAAGACATCAGTTTCAACCCCCTTTATGTTGAGCAAATACCTTAAATATAGGAGGGAGTTATTGATGTTTCGATTGAATTTGAGAGGTGAAACAGTCTTTTGACGGCTCTAATATAAGGACTGGCCGGGTTGTGTTTGTTTGCTGCAATTAATCCACCGTAAATTGGCTCAAGATGTTATGGATTCATTTCCGAAATTACACATCATAAGAAGGTTCTTTTCGTAAAGCATCAGCCTAGCTAACGAAAAAATTCTCGCCTCCTTGGAACTTAGGTCTTCACACCAGAACCTGGAAAAATTCTGCAAAGAGTGGAAGAGAACGATCTCGTCCACATGGTGTTTGGTGTAAATGATAGTGCGGTGAAACTGCTAAACAACCTAAAAGATCATGTCGCGTACCGTTTTGGAAAGTTGCGGTTCATCATAAAGAGCTCTGTTAGAGTGTGTAGGGTTAATCGTAGTGTTAACTGTATTAGGTAAAAAATAGGGGTCGAAAAATGTGGTTTGAATTAAACATGTCTTTTCGTCTTAAAGTTACAACAAATTGTCCATTTATTAGATCGGAAGTAACATCCATTTTAAGTTTTAAAGTGTCATACAATATATTCGTATTACGATGCAAGCTTACGTTACGTTTATTTGCTAACATTAAAACTAAAATGTTACATTTGTTACATAAGTTACGTTCTAAGCTAAATTCATTAATTATTCAAATATAAAGTGATGTTGTATCGTATATACGCATATGTTCCCGATCGGTAGACGATTTTCGCCCGGAAGTGTACTCCATTATGCACTTTACTGTATATTGTGTGAGTGTGTTAACTATCTACATTTACTCGTAAATGAGACAAAATCGTGTAATTTAATTATATGGAAAATCACATGGAGGTGACAAGGATAGGAACATGATAATCCGGCAACAAAGAGACATGAAATGTATGTAATTTATTTGTTTGCAAAAAGGCAATAGTTTGTTTTGATCATTGACCAAAACTGGGTCAATTTATCGCCGGCTTTGTTTTTTTTTTTTAATTTCCCTTCTTTTTTTTAGTTTTTTGTAGTGTTAAAGGTAAGTGTTTTTATTTATATATTAATAATTTTTTTTTGTGTACTATTTTTTGTTATTTCGTTTTGAGTTGCGTACACCGGCACAAGTACCAATCGTTTATCCCTATGTGCGTGTGTATGCATCGATTTTCGCGAAAGTGATACCCGAGTGCAAGTGCAAAAAAAAAAAGAAAAAAAAAACGAAATGGGAAAATGCGAAAAAAAAATGAATTAAAATTATTTTCCCAAGAAATTCGGTATATGTAATTTGTGATTTATATTTGTATGATAACGTACGCATTTCTTGATTGTACAGTACGTTGATGTGCGACAAGGTTTTCGCGAACGATTTAGTGTTTAGTGATGGCCGAACTGCTTTTCATATTGTGAACGGCATGAGTACGATAACCTTGACGCTAAGAAATAATTTTTTTGTAGAATACAATACAAGCATTTTTTACTATGGGAGGGGGGTCTATCTCGCCCCGTTTAGGAGGTACTGACAATTTTCTAAAAAAATGACTTAAGTGAAAACAAAATATTAAAAATCAACGGCAACGCTTTCAATACAAAAATTATACAATAGGTTTTCTGAAAGCCTCAAACCTGTTTTTTTATCTTTTGTTTCAATCTAATTATTTGTGTTAATAGTTTTTGGGGAAAGTACTTTCAAATTCAAAATTTTTCAATAAAAAAAAAAAAAAAACATAAATGTTACTGTTTATTTCATACAAAATTGGAAATTAAGTATTGATTTGGCTTTAATAATTTGATGTCCCTAAAAATTCTTACTCGAACACTGGAAACTAGATGGTTTTATGTCTTATAGTTTATAAAAAAATTGAAAAATTACCAAGACTACTTCTTTTATATATGTGGAGCATGCTGCCCCCCTGCAAACTCCTGCTCAAGAAAACTATAGGATTTGGGGTTTCTTTTGCATTTAAAGAATCTGGATTTAAGGAAACTTTGAATTTATCCTATATATCCAATGCCAACATCAAATAATTAAAGTCAATTCAGTACTTAATTTCACAATTTTGAAAAAAAAAACAGTTACATTTTAAAAAGAAATTTTTTTTTGATATATTTTGAGTTTGAAAGTTTTTTTTTTTAAAACTATTAACACGAGTAACTAAGTTGAAACAAATGTTAAAAGAAAAGTTTTCTGGCTCTCTGAAAACCTTTAATTTTTGTAATGTAAGTGTTGCCGTTGTCTTTAAATCTTTTTTTTTAGTTTTAACTTTTTTTTAGAAAATTGCCCCTCCCACCTAAACGAAAGGAGATAGACTCCCCACCCATAGTAAGAAATGATTGTATAAAATCCCTTTACAAAAATCCGGTGCCGTGGTTTCGTACTCTCCCTCGAAAATTTCATAAAAAAGTAGTTTTATTAATTATCAATTTCTTAAAAAAATAGAAAACAAAATCATCTAGTTTTCTGGTTTTGATTAAGAATTAATTAGAGTAACGAATTTCAGAAATAAAAAATAATATATATATAACAGTTTTGAAAAATTACACTTTAACCTTTTTTATCTTTTTTTTCCAAGTTTTGAGTTTTTTCAAAAACTATGAATTCATTTTACTTGATTTACAAATAAGCTAATAGAACAAAGTATTCACTTTAGAAAAAGGTTAATACTTAATAGTATAATAATTAATTTTTATCTCATTTGTGCCCTCTATTGCAGAGCATCGGACATTCTTTTATCCAAAAAGTGGGCCGTCTGTTGGCGAGCTCTTTATCCCTTGCCTGACAAAGAACAAGAAGATCGCCATTTTTTTTTTTTATTCATTTAAAAAAAGAAAGTATTGAGACACGAAGAACGGTAAGAATAAATTATTGAAAGAAAAGAAATAATAAAGAAAAAAATATATATATATAATATAAAGTGCATTAATAAAGATTTTTATTTCAACATCAGGTGTGGGGTCTGAAACCGTGAAACCGAAGAATACATATACACATAATACCCATACGTATGAACCAAGATGCCACGTGTGACCCGGCAAGGTTTTATTGAGGCGCTCCAGGAGGCAAATGTGGAATTCCCAGTAAATGCCTCCATATCTCAACTTCGCCCACTCTATAACGAGTGTGTCGTACCTGATCACATTGAAGTTGAACAACAAGAAGATGCTCCTGTTGTTGCTCTCGAGAAATCCGCTGGTGAAAATATCGAAGCTCCTGCTGTTGATGCTACCACCGTCGTTCCCGCTGCCATTCCTACTGCTGTCCAAAACGCTGTCGAAGTCGACGGGTCAACTATGACGAATTAGCTGTTGCTATTCCCCAGTTTAGTGAAGATGACCATTATGATATTGTGAAGTGGTTTGTGCAGATGACTTTACCGATACCTGTGAGTACAGCAAGAAGGAAAAGTGTCAAGCGGTTCGTTGGTGCCTGGAAGGAACGGCGAAGCAGTATGTTGCCAACCTTGGACTGGTACCCTATGTTGAATTGAAGGCGGGACTTATCGATACATTTAAAGGGACAGAATCTCGTCAGGAGATTTATCGTCAACTAAGGTCCCGAACTCTGAAAAGCAGTGAATCGTGTTTAAATTATGTGGTAGCCATGCAGTCAATTGCATCCAAGTCTGACATCGAAGAGCAGGAGTTAGTGGACATAATCATTGATTCCTGATCATAGTAATAACGTCACCCTTTTATATGGAGCAGTCTCTATTAATGATCTTATACGCCGTATGGATCGTTATGAACAACGTAGGATAAAACCCGGAAGGTGTAGTGTTGCTGTCATCAATAAATCAAAAGGCGAGATGGATGCGCATACGACTCTTTTTGAAGAAGTTGAAGATCGATACTCCAGTGTCAAGGCAATGCTGATGGCTGCTATCGATGCAGCACGTACTTCAGGACGGTCACCGTCTGTTGCTAGTGCGGTGAATACGGTATGTGGTCAACCAGGCGAGGTACACGATGTGCGAATGGAGAAAATAGTCATTCCTGAATTCCATGGAGAGTTTAATCGGTGGGTTGCATTTCGCGACATGTTCGAGGCAATGGTGCATTCGCAGGAGTACCTTTCGACGGCAGCAAAGTATACGAGGCTGATGAAGGCATTAAAAGGCACTGCTGCACAGGTGGTAGCTGGTTTTCTACCCACAGACGACAATTATGAATCAGCTTGGAAAACCTTGAAGGCACGCTACGATAATAATCGGCTTATCGTTTCAGCGCATCTAAACATTTTCCTCAATATGGAAGCCCTGGAGAAGTAAACCAATATAGGCTTGCGTCGGGTCATCGATCTGACAAATGAGACGACGCGGTCACTGGCAGCCATGAAACGACCGGTAGATAAGTGGGACGATATCCTTGTCCATATTCTGGTGTCAAAACTACCGAAGGCGACCGTCATTCATTGGGAGATGGAACAGCGAGGCACAGAACTTCCACAACTGGAAGACCTATTGAAGTTCATCGAAGGCAGGGCACGTGGTCTCGATCATATGGTAAGCACAATGGTCGAAAGTGCGAACACCGCAGGCAATATGGCAACCCGGAGATCATCATCGAATCCAAAGGCTCATGTGCACACAGGCGCTATACCGAGGCTAACACGATCAAATTTACCGACGGCAGATCGTGGGCATTGCTACTATTGTAATGGCAATCATTACATAGGACACTGTGCATCATTAGAAGCGTTAAACCAAGCGGAACGATTTGGTAAGGTTAAGGACTCTAACTTATGCTATAATTGTCTCACTCCAGGTCACGCAACACGAGCATGTCTCTCCAAGAAGCGGTGTGGGAAGTGTGAAGACGCACCACACAATTTTGTGTCGCACTTCGAAAAGAACGCAGGCTGAGGCAGCATCTAGTATGAAGGCAGCTGCGTCCGCAGCATCATCACCACCACAGGCTTCAGCGTGACTAGGCAAAGCAGATAAGGCACCGGCTGTTGCATCATTCGTCTACAATTTCCGCACGACATTATTGGCGACAGCAAAGGCAGATGTACTGGATATTCGAGGCAACCGCATTACTGCACGTGCGCTATGTGACCCAGGCTCACAAATAACTTTCATCACGGAGCGATGCATGCAGAGTTACGAATGAAGAGGCAGAAATTCGATATGACTGTTGCTGGTGCAGGCGACGTACGAGGCATGGCAGTGTGGCAATTACGATCCCAGACAGAGGAGAATTTTTCTATGCATATTCATGCATTTGTTCTGGCGAAGATTACGGCGGATTTACATCTCATGTTGAGATAGTTAAAGAAGTTTTGAGCAGAATATATATAATGGGTTTGGAAATAAAATTATCTAAGTGCAAATTTGCTTATAATGAAATAGAATATCTCGGTTATTTAGTAAATTCATCCGGTGTGCGTCCGACTGTCGACCATATTAGTGCCATAAAAAATTATCCAGTATCAAAAACCAAGCAGGAGTTACATTCATGCATTGGCTTATTTTCGTACTTCCGCAAGCTTGTACCATCGTTCTCAATTATTGCTAGACCATTGTAAGATCTTTTACGCAAAGACAACGCCTTTGATTTCTCTAAGAATTGTATGCGTGCTTTCTGTGAATTACGTGACATGTTACCTAACTTCATTGTAATGCAAGTATGCGAGGCTTGGTTCAGTGTTGATGCAACGACAAAGTGACAATAGGTTCCACCCTGTTGCATAATTTTCAAAATCAACCTCTGCTGCTGAGTCAAAGTATCACATTTTCAAACTAGAGACACTTGCAATTATTTACTCTTAAAGACGTTTCAGGGTATATTTGGAAGGTATTCCATTTAAAATAATCACAGATTGTAATTCACTTACACTGACCCTAAATAAAAAAATTGTAAACCCACGAATAGCCCTATGGGCCTTTGAACTGGAAAATAATCATTACGTGATTCAGCATCGTAGTGGAGTTTCTATGGGGCACGCTGATGCCTTAAGCCGTGGTTTCCCAACCGAGGAACATAATGAAGTAAAGGCCCAAACTGATATAAAACATATGTGTCCCCAAATTGCAGTCGTTGATAGTGATGATTAAGATTTTCAAATTCAGGTAGCGCAAAGTCAAGATAAGTGAATAGAAAAGATGCGAACGAGACTTGAAACTGGTACAGTCGAGAAATTTGTGTTGCATGACGGACTAATTTTCCGCAAAGACAGTTTAGGCCATCTGCTCTTATGTGTATGGGTGAAATGGAGGATAATGTTATTAGGATGGTTCGCGAGAAAATAGGTCACTTAAGTACTGACAAGTGTTATAACAAACTCAGGGAAAGTTACTGGTTCGCTAATATAAGGCATAAAACTGAACTTTTCATACAGAATTGTATTAAATGCATTATATATACAACACCAGCTCGTTCTAACGAGCATAATTTATATTGTATTCCAAAGAAGCCCGTACCATTCGACACGATTCATATCGATCATTTTGGCCCCTGTCGTCTATTGCATCTAGTAGAAAGCATATTGTAGTTGTCGTGGATGCATTTACAAAGTTTGTTCGACTCTATTTAGTCAAGTCAACCAGCACTAAAGAGGTTTGCTGTGCACTGGATAAATATTTTAACTATTACAGTCGCCCCAGACGAATAATTTCAGATCGGGGAAATTGTTTTACATCCCGTGAGTTCGAAAACTTCCTCAAAGAACGCAATGTTGATCATGTTAAAGTAGCAGTAGCTTCACCCCAAGCAAATGGTCAGGTTGAAGGTGAACCGAGTACTAAAGTCAATGCTAGCCAAATTGTCTGAAGTCTTGCATGCAGATTGGTCGTTAAAGTTGTCCCGAGTTGAGAACGCGATTAATAATACGATGCATAGTACCACTAAGGAAACCCCCAGCAAATTATTATTCGGAGGAAATCAGCTGGGTGTAATTATTGATAAGTTGAGTGAACATTTAGTAGACAAGTTTAACGGGAATGATAATCGGAATTTAGAAAGAACTAGACAAGAAGCATTGGATGCTATTGCAAGAACGCAAGACTATAGAGTAGAGAATTTCCTGAGGCATAGTCGACCGGCTAGAGAATACTCCGTTGGTGATTTTGTAGTAGTGAAACACTTTGACACCGAGCCCGATAAGAATAAGAAACTTATTGAAAAATATCGTGGACCTTATGTTCTTCATAAGAAGTTGCCCAATGATCGATATGTAATTCGGGATATAGAAAATTGTCAGCTGAGTCAGTTACAATATGATGAAGTTGTTGAAGCAATTAGAATCAAAAGTGGGTTATTCCAAAAGATTTGACTAATACTGAGATGACTTACTACGAAATGCCACCCGAAGCAGATTAATTATTGGAATTAGTATATAGTTTAGATTGAGGACAATCTTAATTGTCAGATTGGCCGAGCTTTAATAATTAATTTTTATCTCATTTGTTCCCTCTATTGCCGAGCATCGGACAATCTTTTATACGAAAAGTTCGCCATCTGTTGGCGAGCACTTTATCCTTTGCCTGACAAAGAACAAGAAGATCGAAATTTTTTTTATTCATTTTAAAAAAGAAAGTATCGAGACACGAAGAACCGCAAGAATAAATTATTGAAAGAAAAGAAATAATAAAGAAAAATATACATATATACAACTTAAAGTGCATTAATAAAGATTTTTATTTCAACAGTAAGTATTTTTTTAATATTTTTTACCATTTTGAGTATTTTTTTTTTTTTATGAAATTGCCCCTTCCACCCAAACGGGAGGAAATAGACCCCCACCCATAGTAAAAAACGCTTGTATTGAACTGCTCTACAAAAAACCCTTATCAATTTTTAGCACCTAAGCTATCGTACTCTCCTCTAGTAATCCATTTTGAATTGTTGTTGCAAAAATTTGCAAAACAAAATAAATTATTATTATTAAATTATTATCCAACGTTAAATTAGTTTAAGATCTTTGTTTACTATTTATTATTATATTTATATGTTATGTTATCTTTAAAATATTTTAGAAAATTAATAACTGTTGATAGGTTAAAACGTTGTGTTGTGTTGTTTCAGTGGATAACGTTGATCGTGTGACTGAAAATTCGAATGCGAAAATTGGAATATCCGAACTTCACAACCTTTTCCTGGATGAATGATTTTGTGTGATTGAGTGGATAACGTAGGTGGATACCAAACCTTTAAATGTCGAAGGGGTTTTGATTCTTCAATTCCCGTCGGCATTTTGGAATTTCGGAACTACAAAACGTTATCCAGTATGAATGATTTTGTGTGCTTGAGTGAGTGAACTGTATGTATGTGTTGTGCTGTGTAGGATAGTGTAGGATATTAAAAGTCAAGAAATGTTTTTGATTTTGTATGTGAAATTATTTTTTATTTATTTTAGTTGTTTTTCTTGTACATTTTGTGTTGTGTCGCTTAAAATGTCCTGTTTTTTGGTAGCATTTTTTGATGGAAAATAGCAAATTTTTCCGAGTTACCGTTTAAGTTCTCCGGTTTCGGTTGTTGACGTAGCCGTTCGAGTAAGTCCGCCTTTTCCGGGATGTGTGTCGTTGATTAGTCTGAGTCGAGTTACAATGGCGGTAGTCTCTCACCTTTGATGAGAACTAAGTCTCCGCGTCCTTGTTTCGGCTTCGTCTTGTCCACTTCGGGCGCTGTTTATCTAGAATATATGTCCTTCGCTCCACTCGCGCACGAAGTAGTTGATAACCAATTGAACCCGCTTGTATGGCTTCCACGGCAGTGTCTCCTTAGGGAATTTCGGTTGTTGTTTTGCCGATTGCATCTACATACCTTTACTGGACCTCTGTCTCTTTTTTTAGCTTGTGCAAGGCGGTTCCGTACAAACCATTTGCAGTATGCAAGACTGCGACAAAGCTTCGTAGTTCTGATTGACTTATTAAATACTGTATAGTGAGGAATCCAAAAATATCGTGTGGTGTATCCAATATGGTATTCTTTTCGTCAACTTCTGCCATCTGACGAAGCTCCATGCATTCCTTTAAACACTAGAAATGCTCCTTGTGTTGTGTGGGGTTTTCCTGGAATCTTCCTTCCAGTTAATGAAACCTTCGTAAGGCACCTAAATTCGAGGCAGCAAACCCAGGCTTACATCCGGTTTTAAATTGTAGCGATAACTCATATCGCCCATCAGACAATCTTCTTACGTTGATATTATGCTTTTCACATATTTCCTCTTCCGCAGTTTCCTTAGTTTGAAAGGCAACTCCTCCAATTCCCAGGACCTTCGCAGCTGAGTTGTTATCGAAAACCTGTAAGAAGCTATGGACAGGTTCTTTATTTTTCGAAATTGTCTTCCCAAGGAGAAGCCAACTTAACTCTGCTTCCTGTGCAACTGGCGATGTTTCATCATCACCACGGATAATGGATGCTAAAATAAATTCAGAGTAAACAGTCCCAGGTTTATCGAATTGTAAATAAGCTAATTTTAAACAGTGGCTTAAGAACATAGGTTGGGGTATTTGTCTCAAAAGTTATATACCGTAGGAAGTTCACTTCAAGAACAAGAAGACGACCTGACAGATAGCTTGCTGTACGACTTGATGCTCCAGTCTTTTTGAAGTTGGAATGGTCTCGAAGAATCTGCTCCAGAACACTTTTCTGATCTGCACCCGTTGACAATTTAGACATTTTAAAGGTTTTTTTCTGTATTAATTAATCAATATGTGTGCGTATCAAGTATTTATTAGTTTTATTAGATACAGTTTTCCTTTTTTTATATTAATTTAATTTTTTATTACAGGAACTAACGAGGTTTGGTCAGTTTATTACCACCTGGTGGCAATTGAAGTTAAAGAGTTGAAAAATTTATGATTGTGGTATAAGTGATAAGTGGCTTGCACTTATGGTAAAGCTTAGAACTTCATATAACATTGAACATTTTAGGTATGTGAGAAAGCTTAGCAATGAGACGGTAGGAAATTACTTTATTCTATGATCCCATCCCTTTGATCTCATTCTTTGGGCCGAGGTTATGAAAGTGGTTTTTCAAACTTGGGGGAACTCCCATAGTGTAAGGGATAGATAAAAAAGGGAGTTGGTGTGAAAGATTGGAGTCACAGGTTTTGAGAAATATTGGGGCTCCCAACTGAGGTAAGGGCAAGATCAAAGATTGTGAGAAAGAAGAACCAATGAAGAAATTGAGAAGGTACTGCAAATGATCGTTTAAAAAAGGTTGTAAAATAGTTGGTTATAGTCTGTAGGTCGATAGAAAATGTAAAGTATTATCAACCGAGAGATGGAATAGTAATTATCAGATTTTATTTTGCATATGACGAATTGATAAAAATACTTAGGATCTTTGATAAGATTGGTCTGCACAGTGCTGAGAAAGCATTGATAGGAGCAGTTATACAGCTGATAGTTAGAGAAGTCAGAACTAGAGTTGGTGCAAAGAAAAATAAAAATAGGAATAAATAGGATCGCAATGAATAGACATTCCTTGGATAAACTAACGTTTGATGCGGTTAAAAAGAATTAATCATCCAATAGAATCCACTTCCGCAAAGGCAGATAAATGTCACCAAAGATAAGGATTTTGTCGACAGAATCACATAGGACAATAAGTTGGTCAACCGCTTTAATAGCAAGGATATGATGGGTTGGGCCGACAGAGCCGATAAAACAAGGTGAGACAGGAGACATTACGCCAGTGTTCGTGTGTAATATTGGCATCATCTATGATGCATCACCAGTGGCACGATTTTGGATCCTATCTAGTAAGTGCAAAGAGGTCTTAGGAACATCTGACCTGATGTGGGCATTGTACTCCAGTTATGGATGGATAAATACCTTATATACTGAGGTAAGGTCAGAGGGGGTGCAATATATCTTACATCGCTTGAGGAAAAATAAACATTTCGCTGCATTTTTGGCGATATCGAATTTGTGGTCATTCCATCGTAAGTTGTCGTTGACACACATACCGAAAATGGAAAGCTTTTCGTTTTCAACAATGCAAGTGCAATTCATGGATAATGGCTTGGTATTTAAATTTCGTTTTTGTGATAGCAAACAGCATTGCTTTTTGGAAGCATTCAATTCCACTCTGTTGATAGTTCTCCAATTAGTTATACTGCTGCTTAACATACGCTGTCGTTCCCGTTCTACAGCCAAAGAAAAGGGACGTGTGTCCGGGAACGAATATGAGAAGCAGTGAGTACTGTCGTCAACAAAGGAACATATTGCATTAGAAGCGGTAGACAAGAGATCAGTGACAAAAATTAAAAAGAGTGTCGAAGAAAGAACGGTGCCATGAAACATTTCTTATCCAGTGAAGAAGAGAGTCGTCAATCCCAAATGCAAGCATTTTCGGCGAAAAAGCCAGATACCAAATTCTGTCAAATGCCTTAGAAATATCAAGTGCACCAAATAGCTAATTTTTTTTCAATTTCTTTTTTACTGAGATTTATTTTTTCATTGTAGGTTATAATGCGCTTGTTTTATGTGATTTTTATTATTATTTTTTTTTATTATTTATTAAATTTTTATTTATTTACTTCTTTTGCACGACACTCTCACATATAATGAGTTTTTACGAGTTCAGCTCGGCTTTCGATATAAGAAAAGAAAGAAAATAGGGCCGGTGGCCCGTGCAGTCAATAAAGAAGGTGATCTAGAAACGGGACTTAAGATATGCGAGTTAATAAAGTAAAGATATTTGGCTCCAGTCAAAATTGGAACGAAGTTGTCAGTAGTTGTCAGTCACAGGCATTGGTTAAATTAAAAGAAACTCGTTAATGTTGCGACTTGGATGAATGAGGGGTAATTGATGTATTTGTAGCGGGTGAAGGGGGTTACTTGGTGATATACAATAGATAGTAGAGGAAAAATTAGGAAATATTTTGGTTTTATGGCTTAGGAAGGGAAAGGGGAATGGATCTGGGTGATTTTTAAACAGGTTAATTAGCTGAGACTGTTAATGAATGCGTTGGGTTGTATTAACGATTTTACTGTTGTAGAATATTTAACTTATAAATTGAAGTTAGAATTTATTGTAAGAAATAATCCGACTGTAATATTCTGTGTTATAATGCGTTATAAATTTTCAGTTTTAATTTCAGTTTTTAAATAAGGACTTTTAATTGACATCTGTTCTAGAATTGGTAGATTATTAAATAAAATTAACAATGCTATTTTTTTTATAATTCCGAGCGCGCACCAAGGGGATATGAATACCCTTTTACTGATCTTTCTCCAGGGCGCGGGTGGGTGGTGTAGTAGTTTGAAGCTCAGGTGTAATAGGTTTCAATATTTTTCCCAGAGGTGGTTGTCAAACAATGGGTCTTAGTACGTGCTAGTTGTTAGTTCATTACATTGAGCCCAGCCAGCAACCACTCCAACATCAATGTTATGCCTTCATGTCAGAGTTGACGCCGACAGGATTTTCAAATAACTACATACAAATTCTATGAAAAGACTTTTCCAAAGAATTGCCTCGCATGGGATTCGAACCCGTGACCCACTGATTGAGGAGTCTATGCATATACCACTACACCACGGCCACCCCCAATTTATGTATAATAATTATAATTAAAATATATTGTATAATAATTATATATTAATATAATTAATTAATTATTAATTTATATAATAATTATATATATTATAATTATATAATAATTACTTCATTTTATTTATACATTTTTCATATAATTTCTTTTAATAATTGTACCTATTATTTCACAAGCAATCCACACCACGGTGAAACCTGTTCACCATAAATACTCTGTAATACAAAAATTCAGCAAGCTATAACACTCACAATTGCTTGGTAATATTCTGTACTGGTCACCCTCATGGCACTGATAGTATAGCAAGATAGTTGTCTCCTTTTGTTGCCTTGTGTGTGTAGATCGTAGTACAAAGAAGACATGACTTTGAGTCATGTCAAAGTGAAATTCAATTGAAGAAAATGGACGCGTATCGGCTTCGTGTTTCCGCATTATTCTTGCTGTTGTTGTTTTTTTTGTGTTGAAAAATAAGTATATTAATAGCCCAATCGGTTTTGTTACATTTTCATGTGAGCAAATTATTATTTATTTTACAGTTTCAGGTGACTAGTTGGTCGTTTTCGTTTGTTTTGCGATCACGATGGGAGAAGTGTGTGTGATAGAGCGTGATTGTTTTGTATTATATTCTTTGGAGAGTTTTAAGATTAAATGTTCTATCATATTTTAGATTTGCTTAGAGACATTATATGTATGTATGCTTGTTTCATGATTCATGAGAGTTGCTGCTAAGGTTTTCCCCAGAAACATTTTTCTTGAATGATAATTATATTCAAATTTGATTATTAATATATATCTTATTGTGTTGAATTTAGTTTATTTATATTTTTATGTAGCACTGACTGAATTATGTTGTGTTAAGTTAAGATATTCTATTAATTTTTTATATTTAATTTGTGTTGAATATATTTGGCTTTGAAAAATATTTCTGTACATAATGTGTTGACAATTGTTCTTATTTCAGTTTAAATTTGTGGTTTAACTTTGTTCTGTTGATTCTGTTTGGAATCGTTGTATAAGTGATTGCCTCCTCGAGCTCAGAAGGACCCATTTGACAACTAAATCAATCCGCTAGTTTTGTTGTGGCGCGTTGACCTTCTTGTCAGTATTGCTGGACATTGAACAAATCTTCGATTTTGGGCATTTCAATTTCTTACTAGATTCTCCGGTCCGGAATGAATTTTATTATGCGGCCTGAATTCTATTCCAGCGGAAGCAGCCTTTTGTCCTTAATTAAAACTAAATCCCCTTCCTTTATTTTATCGTTCAGTAATCGAATCCATTTTGGGCGTTGGTGTAATCGGGCAAGGTATTCATTGCTCCATCGCTTCCAAAAGGACTCGATTCCGACGCTCTAAATTCGAGATTTTGTCCAGCTGACGCGGGGGACTGAGGAGCAGTTTAACTATGAGAAATTTCCCAGGAGTCAAAACGTTCAAGTTGTCGGTGTCTTCTGATAGAAGACACAAAGGTTTTGAATTCAGACAGGTTTCTCTTTGTGTGAGAAACTTCACTTTGAAGTGAAATTTGGCGGCCTTCACAACCTCCAAAGTGTGAGAAGCATATTGAGCTCTTCAAATGTCTGGTTTCCAACCACACTTTTGAAGGAAATTTGGCCGCCTTCACTCCCGCTTCCCAGAAACCTCCAAAGTGTGCGGAAGCAGGGGGAATTAATCTCCACCTGGTTCCTTCGTTGGCTAGAAGTTCTGCCACATTTTTCCAGTCTAACTTAGCCTCCTTAAGTTGCCTCTGTAGTTCGTCGTAGTGTTTGACTTTTGAAGTAACCTCCTTTAGCCCGCCTGTCAACAGGATTGGTGACAATCCGACGCTTTGTTTTGTTTTGACATCTATTTCAAAACACCATGTGTTTGTTTTTGCGAACATGCAAAAATAGCAGTATCGTTTCGTGATCCGATTCTTGTTTTTGCGTGTCAAAACTTGCAACCTGCAGGCGGCACGTCGGTTTTTGATGAACCACGGCCAGGTGTCTCAAAAACGGTTACCACGGCGTTCTGCTTTGTGAAAATTCGCGAGTTAGCTGAGATAGCAGGCTCTGTTTTATTCTTCGATTAAGAAATTTTGCTACAAGCAATGCTCCGCATAATTTTCGCCTGGGCAATATAATTGACTCCAATGGTTCTACCTTTGTTATGACCTTCAACAGGTGCATGTTTATTTGGTTATTTTTATCTAAAACGCTCAAATAAATGGGCGCTGCGTACGCTTTTTCCGAAGCGCCCTTCCATGACTTCTCAGCTTCTTTGTGTTTTTGTCAGTGTTGATACAACGACATATGATATTTGAACACTTTCAATAGCTGGTAATTCTCGGCGAAAGGCTATCCATTCTCATTCCAATGCAGGTGGAATCGGTTTGCCCCAATCAAAACCTCTACCCCTAGGATTTGCTGATATATTTTTGCTTTTATGATGCAAGGTGACAACCAGCCCATTGAATCGTACAGCTTAGCTACCGATGACAATATGAATCGTTTTGTGATTTCATCTTGCATCTGCCCTGCTACTTGCAACGTGAATATATCTGGAGTTGACATCTTGACATTCGTATTTTTTATAAATGATAGCGGAAATCCATAGCTTTTTGATTTGCCGGAATGTTCTTCAATATCTTTTCAGAGTTGCTGACTTGTTTGCGTAAGTGAAATCCTGCAGTTGACAACATTTCCCTTACGGGTTTTAATTTGTGTTGCACTTCTTTTGTGGTATTAGCTACACTGATGACATCGTTGATATAGGTTTCTACATTGGTGTCGGTGGTGGCTAAGGGAAATCGGTGTGTTTCATCTTCTGCTAACTGAAGGAGTACTTTAATGACCAGATATGGAGCTAATGCAGTACCAAATGTGACCATGTTAAGATGATAAATTTTCAAATTCTGGTCGATATTCTTCCTTCACACAATCAGCAAGTAATTCGCATCATCTGGATTTACTCGGATCTGGCGGTACATCTTTTCCACACTCTCAGTAAAGGTAAACCAATGTCTTCGCCCCTTTAATATTATGTCAATAACATTTGTTTATATTTTAGGGCCCACCATCAACTTGTCATTTAAGAAAAAGTGCATCGTGCATACCAATGGCAATCGAGTAAGCCTACAACCCAACAACAAGTAGCAGTGCGCGCAAATCCTTATCCACAAACAACACCAGGTGGCCATGAACCACACACATTAAGCAACCCAATTGCCAGGAAAAACAAATTCTACAGGCGACTGGCAGCGAGAAAAACCGTTTCACGAGACAAGGAAGAAACACACAAAGAATAGGAGCCGATAACATTCGACTATTTCTCCATGAACACACATCTGACTAGACGATCCGATCTGACACGACCGACATCCGTGCAACGTACGCGTTGTACACAAATTGTGTACGACGAGGGTCAACCTCTCGTTATTAAGTATTTGTTGTTCAACCAGAGCGTTTATTTAATATACAGTCCACTAATATGCTAAAGAAAATTTATTTAATTCAGTGCGTTTTATTTTGAGCTATCCGAATAGATTGATCCAATAGAGCCAAATCAGACAAGAGCTAGTGCAATTTTCAAATATCTTTTTATTAGGCTTTTTTTATTTTCTGTGTAATGTTCTCTCTGAGCAACTGTGCAATAAAGGTCATATGTGCGACAAATAAAATTTGTGTGCATTGCGTAATTAAATAAGCCAACGGCTTTCGAAAGTGCATACAGCAAATTTACATGCGAGCGCGGCATTGGATAACGTGACCAAGATACGCGAGCTCTCGCAGGCGCTTAAGGGATAGCCTGCAGGGGTGATTGAAAGATGGAGAATCACCGAAGACAACTATGTCCCTGCTTGGGTAAAATTAAATGAAGTGGCCTCGCGAAATGGTAAACGAGGCCAATGTGTACCTCAGTCCATTGCGGGCACTTGCGCTTGACATCACAACATGGGACCCAACCATTGTTAACATGTTGAAGGCAAGATTAGACCCCGAAACCAATCACGCATGGCAAATGAACAAAGCAGATTTACGTAGGTTTGCTACCTTAACTGAATTCTTCGATTCCTGGAGCAAAATGCGAGTATGATGGACTCAGCATTCTTTGATCTTACGCTAAAAGGTGCTGAGCAGCCAAAGAAGCGGCCCACTAGAAGTGCGTCTTGCAGCTGCAGAGCTTGGGCACCGCCGAAGTGCCCCTTGCGTAGAGCGGTACACCCACTTTATCGTTGTGAAGACTTCTTCCCGCTTTCAGCACAAGACAGAAACACAGAAGTGCGACAGTGGAAATTGTGCTCCAATTGCTTAAAAACTGGGCACATTGCGCAAAATTGTTCACAAAGAGCCCGTCGCAGATGCGGAAAGAAACATAATAGCGTGCACTGTGCAGAGCAACGTACACCCAGTGCTAACATGGCAGTTGCGTCAGCTTCAGAGCGACAGCAGCCGTCCATTACAGCCACGAAGGAGCAACACAGAGCATAACAATCAATGTGCGGCCTACATGTTAAAACCCAAGTAGGTAAGCTTATGCCACCAAAGTGCAATGGCTGCATTAGATCAGTTGGAGCAGAGAAGTGCAACGGTGCAGGACAATCAAGCTGTGCGGACAGCCAGAGCAGGCCAAAAGGACGGAGCAGAGCAACAGTGCAAGGCAGTCTAGCTGTGCAGACACACATAGCAGTACAAAGAGAGCCAGTACGCTTTTGGCAACAGCTCGTGTTAAGGTGAGAGTTGAAGTAGAGCGAACAATCCAAGCAAGAGCGCTACTTGACAGCAGAATCCAAGTCAATCTCGTCACAGAGCAGTGCGTTCAACGATTGGGAATTTTAAAGCGTAAGTGCAAGTTACAATTGAGTGGCATCTGAGCTGAAGGTAACGTGCGGCTAACAGGCGTTGAGCTTTGAGATGTTCACCATCAAAAAGATTTCTTCGTGCCTTCCAATAACAGACGTACCACAAGGGCAAACATTCGACCTCATCGGAATGCCGCTGGTGGATCCTGGATACAACAAACTAGCGATGGTAGTGCTTTTGCTTGGAGCTCAAGTATGGACAGATGTTATCAAGGGAAACATCAAGAAGCACCAGCCTGGACTGACAGCCCAGGATACACACTTCGTGTGGATTATTTATAGGTAGGTACGGATGAACGAGAAACAAGCATTATGAGCGATGGAGTAGTCACCAAATGATCAACTAGACAAGAGAATCAAGGGTTTCTGGGAAATTTAAGAGCTGAGCAAAGCAATAACGATATCTGCAGACGACAAATGGGTCGAGGATAATTTTCGAAACACACATTACCGGGCCCTATCTGGGTAATATGTCGTCATAGTACCCATATGAGAGCAAAAAGCAATCGTGGTAGCCACTTCCAACTTGAGAAGTTGGAAGAAGCGCGAACAAAGAGCTGAAGGAAAAATATACAAAATTCATGCGTGACTACGTGAAGCTGAATCACATGAAAGCAGTGAGCAAAGAGACGAGATCAGACGAAACTACATATAACATTCCTCACCACTGCGTTACAAGGAAGTTTCGAGTTGTCTTTGACGCATCGAGCAAAACCGATAGTGGCGTTTCACTAAATGACGTTCACCTTCCAGAAGTTAAGCTTCAGGAAGATCTAGCAGTGATAATCATGCGTTATCGGTGTTTTAAGGTGACAATTATTGCGGACGTTAAAAAGATTTACAGGTTCGAATCAACAAAAACCAGTGGAACCTATAGAGAGCATCCAGATGAAGAGCTTCGTAAATTTTGGCTAACGGTAGTAACGTACATTATGAAATGAATGCAATGAAACAGTGTGCAGAGGATCACAAAGATGTGTATCCCCTGGCACTTGGAGCAATAACCAACAATTTCTACGCTGATGACATGCTAACAGAAGCAGATGACGAGGAGCAAGCCATCGTATTGGGAAAGGAAATAATGTCATCGCTATGAATAGGCGAGTTTGAGCTTAGGAAATATATGTCGTCAAGTAAGAAAGTGGTATCAAAATTGTAAAGTGCAGAGAGTGATCCATACTTGGCTTGGTTTGCAATTCCTTCACAAGCGAGATTAAATTCAAGACGCGCGACAGAGTTGGTAGTCGCCAGCTGACCAGGCGAGCTGTTATTAGCGAAATGGCAAGACTATACGATCCCAACGGATATCTTGCACCTATATGAATGAGAATCCTTTTGCGAGCTTTTACCACACCTGGCGCAGATTCGCATGTCTAGATGGTTGGGCACAGAGCGAACCAGCAAAATACAACTCCACGGCTTTGCTGACGTATCAACAAGAGCATATGGAGCGGCCGTCTATTTGCGGTCTACCTTGAGCAACGACCACTCGAGCTGCAACCGGGTAGCTTCAAAAACTAGGGTTGTGCCCTTAAAGACGATCTCCATACCCAGACTGAGGTTATGTGCGGCCGATCTTTTGTGCAAGCTTACGGAGCAAGCCAGCAGTTCATTGAATATCCAACAGATTCTTAAAACTTATTGGACACGTTCTGCAGAACTGACTCAAGCTGTAAGCCATAATCCATCAGATGCAGCAGCACTTCTGGAAGAGGTGGAGTGCGGAATACATCCACACAATAAAACAGCAGTTCGAGTGGGGAGAGCAGCGCAACAACATAGCAACTGGCTATTTAGTGCTAGTCAAGCATGAGAACGAACGAGTCACCGCAGTTCATCAGGACAGAACAGTTTTTGCTTTACTTTATGTTGTAAGCCGTTCTTTTTTACGTCCATTTCTAGAAACTATCTACATTCGCTTAAGGGGTAATTAACAGTCAAGACGTCTAAGAAAAAGGATTTTTCAAGAATTTTTCCTGAGAAAATTTTTAATTTATTCATTTAAAAAGTTTAACCCACATTTTTTTAATTGTATTTCAAAATTATTTAATTGTAAAAATAGTAATTTTGAAGGCTTCTATAGCTGATCTCCAGGAGCTCCTCTCAAAAAAGGCGTCTTGCGGTAACCACGATACCTCTGAACTAAATCATCTTACATAAACATACCAAACGGATAATATAATGTAGTTATTAATCGAAGGAATAAGCAAAATAATTATTTTTTTTGCGAAAATGGCGTTTTCTCAAGGAAAAAAAAAACGATTTTTAACCAATATTTTGGCCTCAATATGTTAATAAAAAATATAAATATACATATAATATAAAAAGCCTTAAATTAACTACTAAAATATATATTTAAGAAGCTTGTGTTAAAATTCGAGATTGATCGAGAAATTTTGGTCACTGGTTATAAAAACATGGCTTTGAGAAAAATGGGTTTAAAATTTGAAAAGCAATTTTTTCCTACTTACATTAAGTCGTCTATTCCAGAGCCATATAAGAAACCCTCCGCTCCTTCGGCAGGTTCTTGTAATTCTAGTTGGTGTTGTCTGCTTTTGTACCGCTACATTTCTTACATAGCTTGAGGAAACCTAAACATTACACAGCATTTTTGGCGACATCAAATATGTAGTCATTCCAACGTAGGTTGTCATTGACATACACACCAAGAATAGAAACTTTTTCATTTTCGACAGTGCAAGGCGTCTAAACAGCATTGTGTTTTAGAAGCATTAGATAATACGGTGTTAGTGGTTTCCCAATTAGTCGTGCTGTTAATATCAGAATTTAATGAGCTTAAAATACACTGGCGTTCCCGTTCTTTACCCGAAGAGCAGGTACTTAAGTCACTTAACGAATATGAAAAACAAAGAATACTGTCGTCAGCAAAGGAATATACTACAATATATTGAATTAGAAGTACCAGACAAGGGATCGTTGATGAAAATTAAAAAGAGTGTCGGAGACAGAACGGAGCACACCAGCATTTATTTTGTGATTATTATATTTGAAATCATTCAAGACAGCTTGAATTTTATTTCGAAGCGTAGTTTCTAATCGAATGAAAAAGAGAGTCGTCAATCTTAAATGCAGGCATTTTCAACAAAAGAGCCTGATGTCAAATTCTGTCAAATGCCTTAGAAATATCAATTGCAACTATCTTACTTTCATCAGATTGGTGCAGGTTAACTTTGGTTCCACTTTTCGGTCATTAAAAAGTTTTCGTGTTTCAAGATATTTCATAAGCTGTAGATTTATCACATTGGAAAGAAGGAGGACCAAAAATTGTTACTTTTCTAATATCGTAGTTGAGACATTGAAATTGCGTTTTGTGGTGAGATGTTGGAAATATTTTACTTTGGCTGATGGTGTGCCATACCTCTTATTCAAAAAACTCAGAGATCCAAACAACATCTGCCCCTTTGACGAGAAAGGTGGTGAAAATCTAATTCGTTGTACGGAATCGGTATATCCCGCTTTGCAACTCTGAAGATGTTCATCTCGTGTTAAATTGTGTGACAAATTTCCGTGAGGCGGCGGCAGAAGTAGTTATATTACCAAAAGATTTTTCGATTGAAGAGCTAGTTCGAAGATTCGAAGGTTGGGTTGTTGTAACAGTGATTAACCTTCGGTTTGTAATAATTCAGCCAAAATTTAAATATTTTAAATAAATTTGTTGTGTTGGAAGACCATAAATTTTTTGACATAGTATTTATTTCAATGAGGTTTTCCAAATCATTTAAGACTGTTCTATTAATTGTGAGTTCGTCGCTTATCTTATTGAATTTATCGAATATAATGTCAAGCATGAGCTTGTACTGCCTTGAGCGTGGATGATTATTTGTTGCAGATTGGATGTGGATGACTGGAGATGAATATCCTTTCCTTGTTGAAATTCAACTTTGCGGAATCAATAGATATAGTTTCACTTAACACTTTATCGATGTGACGCTTAGATAATTCTTCATTTCTGGATCTTGCTGATTTCAATCCTATTAAACCAGCAATCTGTTTTTTGATACTCTGATCAAAATCCTCCATTCTAGACTGTGTTTGAAGAGGCACTTAATTGCAGGGAGCACATGTCAGTCGTCACAGAATGTCGAAAGACAAACAAATGTCTCGTACGGGCGGATAACTTGTTTACGACCTTTGGCTATCGAATAAAGACAACGATTGCATTCTGGAACGTTAAAATTCTCCTCATTACGCCAGATTCCTCCAACTGAAACCCGAGTTCACACAATATAATATCGACATCCTGGGAAATACCAGCCTCCAACAAAAACAACTGTCATCTTCCACTCTGGTAAGCCAGCTGAAAGTACTCTTTAATCAATTGTAGAATTGATGTTAACTCCAGCTGCGCGAAGAAGCCTTATATCCTGGAAACCTCACAATGACCGGATATTGACGGCTATATTCTAAAGTAAAGCAAGAAAAATCACCATCAGATGCTGTTATGCTGCAACTAAAGACTAGGCTGAGGATGAAAAGGATGACTTCTATAGTCAATTAGTTGCCGCCTACAATGAAATATGGCTGAAACTTGGAGACGGATCGACGACGGTACAGCAATCAAAGCTCGCATTGCAGCCGCTTCAGCAGTAGGGAAAACCGAGTTTTCCGAGTTTTACAAAACCAATATTGTGTGAAGAAGAAAGAAGGCCGGACACAATGGCTTCAAGGACAGAAGAAGCAACAAGCAAGTGTGACAGTAGCGCTGTCTACAAAATTATTAAAAAGTGTAAATGGTAGGCTACTGATTTTGGATGAGGTACAACTCACTAGATGGAGAGAACATTTCACTACGGTCTGAAAACTCTTAGACGATGGAGCTATGGTCTCGAATTCGAATGAGTTATCCGATGCAACAAATTTCCGAGCATCGGGCCTCCCAGTAAGACCGAAATAATGGCATCAATCAGGTCCCTCAAGAAAAACAACGCGGTAGGTTTTGATAGCATTCCTGCCGAACTATACCAAGCTGTGCCAAATACATCGGCGGATTTGCTATAGCATCTCATATGAAGAGCGTGTGATAGCAAAGAATTTCCGTAGGTGCGAAAAAGAGAGATAATCATCAAGATACCTCTCCATTTCCAGTTTCAAGTTCAGATTCAAATCTCGACGTCGAACAGGCAGACTTTCGCACTTTATCCTCCTACATCTATCATATAAACATCTTACGGATCATTATAGAGCAATTCATTGAATATGAGTCTTTCTGCATTTACTGTTTATCGACTTCAATAAGGCTTTCAACAGTTTTAATCGAGATGCTTACACAGAAGCATCCCAGCAAAACCCATTGCTATTATTAAAGCTACATACGAGGGTGGTGAGTGTCTCGTTTTGCACAATCGTAAGATTACTAAGGATTTTGAAGTTCAAAGTTGAGTACGTCAGGGGTGTATAGTGCAATCACTTCTGTTTTTGGCATTGACGGAAGGCAACAGTGGAATTCGATGGACAATGGCATCTTACCTTAAATATCTTGACTACGCTAACGATGTTTGACTGCTTTCACATCAGATAACTGACCTTCATTTGATGCCCTACATTAACACAGTCAAAACGAAAACCATTAGCACTTCCAACACCCGAGCTGAACTTACCATTGGCGGACAGGGGGTCGACAACTTTCTATACGTAGGAAGTGTAGTTTTTTTTTCTCTAAAAACTTAACACTCAAGTGGATATGACTACACTTATGATGCCAAAACATGGGTTAAGTTTTTTCGGAAAATGGGACAAAAAGAGAAAGAAAGATGTTTCTGCTCAGTAGCTATTTCGTTCCATGGGTGGCGTCCAATATTCAACGGGGAGACTAAACTATTAGTGTAAATTGACTCGATGTTGTATTTAGGCAAATAATCATCTCACGAGATTTTAGTTGCCTGAAAAAGGGTCTTCGATCATCCCGAACCGTCTGATTGCGACGCCTTTACACTATCACTTGAGCCACGACTACCATTTGGTCGCGGCTAACCAGAGTGGCACCGAAATTTATGTGCAGCAGAATCAGAAAGACTAAAGCTGCGTTTGGAATGCTGTCTAAAATCTGGAAAAGCAATGTTTTCAACTCAAGAACGAAACTGCTCCAACGTAGAATCAGTACAGCTTTATGAGTGCAGTACTTGGAAGGTCGAAACCACTGTAATAAGCAAGCTGCAAACCTTCGTACAAAGATGTCTGAGAATCATCTTGAGGTTTTTTTTACCCAATCGTATCTTTAATGCACAGCTCCATCAGAGAACGGGCCAAGAACTTAGAGACATTACTATATGGAGAAGAAAGTGGCATTAGATTAGATATACCCTACGACGCGAAGATAGGTCCAATGCGAAGTACGCCATGCAATGAAATCTGCTTATTTAAGCAGGGAAAACAGCGGGACACCCCAGACATACCTGGAGCAGAACAGTCGAGGAGGAATCAAGCTCTTTAGAATTGAATTGTTGGGCATTGTTGACGCCCTAAGCCCACCGAGGGTTTAAAGGGTTTTACATCACATTAAAGAACAGCAGATTAACTTCCTGTGAAAAAATTGCGAGAACCCGGAAAAACCGCTAGAAATCTCTCGTCTCCAAAAAGTTTTCTCAAAGGACTCTTCTAATAGCTCAGGTTTGTTACAAAAAGAAGATGGTATTTTCACAGATAGTCGAGAGGAAACTCTAAAATTGTTACTAAAGGTTCATTGTCTAGACTCGACCCTTTTAAAAAAAAAAAACATAGCATGTAAATTTTAAGGCCTCATTCATTTTACAACATCAGAATTAACATATCAAACGGAATATTCCCAAATCTTCGAAAAGATCAGGTGTAGATTCTGCCCACTCTAAGAGCCTTATTTAGATAAAGCTTCAACCGGTGATACATTCCATAAGCCTAGAGGAAGGTTAATGTAGTTTTTATCCCAAGACCAGATAAACCTAGTGAACTACCTAAATCTTATCGACCCATAAGTCTTACATCATTTTTTCTGAAAACCATTGAAAGACTTATCGATTTACTCATCAGAAACCTTCTCAACCTTATCTCTATACTCTCACCAATATGCATACAGAAAAACAAAAACTACGGAAGGCACTCTACTAAATCTGGTAACACAGATTAAAGAGGCCTACCGACAAATATAGATTACAATACAACTTTCGCCGCTCTTATGATCACCGTTCATTGATAACCTACTAGTATAACTTAGTAATCTTAGTTATCAAACAATAGTATATGTTTCACAAATAGTGAAGGGCAAACACCGTAAAGACATTTTTTTATAAGACTGCTCTAAAGATACTAAACGTCTGGTGTATTTGAAAAAATCTTTCAATCTTTCAAAGTCTATACTTGTTCAGTTCATTCGTAAAATAAAACTGAGCCTTGTCCACGTCTTACTTACTTAACTGTACTACACTTACTTGTGTACTCCAACGAAGTATTTTAGAATAGTTCTTGATAAAAACTAAATTGGAGTTTACATGTTAATAACAAAATTACCATAGCGAATAAAGCCATGTGGGCTTGCCGTCGTATGTATGGTAAAACCTGGTGATTAACCCCAAATGTAACTCATTGGATATAAAAAATGATGATACGACTTATCATCACCTACTTATCAGTAGTATGGTGGAACAAAACAAATGAGAAATCTGCCATACAAAAACTGCCTGGGCTCATCTCCTACATCAGCTAGAGAAGGCTTCATTGGTTTCACGCCATTCCATCTCTTTGTAAAAATATGGCTAGGCTACTACAAACATGAGAGATTAATCCCGGAGCGTGACTCGATCTGAGCAGTAAACGATCGCCTACCTAAGACTCTGTGTTTCATCATAAGGTTCAATACAGTGATCTTAAGTTAAGAAGCATGGATCTCTAACCTTATAGGTATCAAGTGGTATACAGTATACACCAGAATTTCGCAATTGCTTACAAAAAGTTCCAGTGCATTTGAAGCGAAAATACATGCCATTTAGGTGTGTGCAAATTTCATCCTCTCTAAGGGAATGAAGGGCGTTCCCATCCGTATACCAATAAACAGTCAAGCAGCCATAAAATCATTAGGCTCTTATTTCATTGACTCCAAAGGCTGGTTAAATTTCTAACCGGACACTGCCATCACCTGCACAAAATAGATCTTATTCAGGAAACTGAATGTCATTTTTGCATAGAAGACGACGAAAATGCGAACCTATTTTATGTGAATGCATGGCTCTGAGCGCCATAAGGATACAATACTTCCTCAGAAGAATGTTAATCCCTGTGGAAATTCTCAAAATCTCCACCTTTCGCAATTAAATTAAAAGAGTAGAGTCTCTCTTGGCTTAGTAATGATGATTTTGTAGTACAAACTTACGGAAAAAGGCCGACGGTTCAGGTGGTCTGGACAGTGTGACAAAGCATTTCGAAAACTCAAGCGGGAACTGTGCAATGCCCCCATCTTGGGTTACCCCATACCCGGAAAAATGTTAATCGTAGATGCAGACGCTAGGAATGTTGTGGTCAGAGCTGTTATCCCACGTCAAGTATAAGTGGTTGAATTTAACAGCAAAATCCTCTCCAGGCCGGAACGGAACTACTGCGTAGCTCGACTTGAGTTTCTGCCAAAGAAGCATTTACATAAGTACCACTATTGACAACAGTTCATTCACCGCACAGACGACGCAGTTTTGAAATTACTAAAACGATTAAGAAACCCTGAATGCCAAGTTGCGAGATGAATCGAACAGTTGCAGGACTACGCAGGAAGATTTCGCTTTGATGTCGTACCTAATCCTCATGCGGTTGCCCGCTAGTTTCATCTTTTCTCGAGTGTGCGCAATCGTTCACCTCCTTGGGCTCCAAGGAGTATTTTACCGAACTGTTTGATCTGCCACCAACCACTCCAACATAGTGTTATGACTACATGTCAGAGTTGACACCGACGGGATTTTCATATAACTACATACAAATTCCATGAAAAGACTTTTTCAGAGAATTGCCTCGCAGGGGATTCGAACCCGCGACCCTCCCTTTTCATTTGGGACAGCAAACATTTAGGGAAAAGGCCCAGCGATGCCGATGGCTATTCGTTCGAATGGTGCTCCGACATTTTATTGTTGCAGTCGTGCCTGTGGCTTTACTTTTGGGCCCTTGGTAGCCGCACACCTATGCACTTTCTGCAGCTATTCTCGACATCTTGTTTAGCGTTTAACCAATAAAAACGTTTCTTTACCTTTTTCAACGTCTTGTTTATCCTCAAATGGCCTCCTGAGATTTCGTCATTCCGTATTTGGTGTAGTACTTGGACCTTTGCATGATTAACTGCATACGAGATGTTGTTCCATCCGCAGTTTCAAATTTTCTATTCAAAAAACCATCTTGCACACAAAGCGATTCCCACTGTGCCCATTATGCCTTCAGATCTTGGCTCCGGTCCGATATCTCCTGCCAGCTTGGTCTTTCCCCGTGTTCTTTCCAGGCCATTATTGCGTTAGCAGTGTTTACATTTCACTCCGCGCGGTCGACGAGAGAAAGTATCTTGCTGTAATATGCAACCAATTTCTCTTGACAATCATGAACCTCAAACGAGTACTTCGTGGTCTCTCGAACACTTCTTTTAGATTTTCTCGATGCTTCTCTAACGTCCTACTTATGACGATAACGTCGTCCAGATACACTAAGAATTTTCCCTTGAAGACCTTGTAATGTTCGTTCCATTAGTCGCTTGAAGGTGGCTGGAGCATTGTACACTCCAACGGCATCACTGTAAAGTTCTAGAGACTGCTTACTGCAGTGAATGCAGTTTTCTTAGGGTCCGTACGATTTATCTCTACTTGCCAGTAACCGCTCTTCAAGTCAAGAGTTGAAAACTATTTTGCTTCAGAAAGTGTATCCAATGTGTCATCGATTTTTCAAACTTTTGCTGGAGAATGTTCCAGAAGTAATCTGGATTCTTTGGTTCAACCCTTTTTTGTTGAAGGTCCTACAGGCTGTTCTTTCGATTGTCTAGATTTTTATTTTGTTCACCCAGCTCTTGTTCGAGACTATTCTTCTATTCTTCCAGGTTTTTCTTTTGTTTATCAATTTTTTGTTCGAGGCTGTTCTTTTGTTCGTTTAAATTTTTCTTTTGTTTGTGAAATTTGTCCTCCAGATTCTGTTCTTCCATTTTCGACATGGAGAAGTTTTATCATTGCTACCATGTCGCTACCAGTAATCATTTGATCCTCCTCGTCAAAGTCAAAGGAGTTGAGGTTTCTCTGGTTCAACTCGTGTTTGAGATGTACGAAGGTCAACTGCAATATTTATTGACCCATTATTGTTTTTTAAAACAATCACAAAACACTTTTGTTTTTTTGTTTTTTTTTTACCCACAATAAGTCCTATCCCACTTCTGACACCAATGTAAAATGTTTGTGTGGGTACAAATAATAGAACTTGTTACTTTCAATACAATTTATTTTATATAGTTACAATGGACCTTGGACGGCACAGATTCAAAATATGTTATTAGAGTATAAATACCCGCATCCCCAAGGTATGCAAGTGAGTTCGTCTATTGAATTTGAAGTGTGAATTAAACAGTGATTAAGAAGTTTATGTAAAAGATAAAGAATAGCGAATGGGTTAAGATAAGCGATTAAATTGTGAACTGTAATTGTATTTAATAAAGCGATTGTATTGAAGAGGAATAAACTCATCATTTGTAGCCAAACAAACATTTTACAATATATATTGTATATAACAATATGAAAAAAACATTATGAAAAATATTAAAAGTATTTTTTTAATTGAAAGCGAATATTATGGTAAGTATCGCTAGGATAAAGAGTTCTTGAAAAATGGTAGATAGTATAAATACCAGTATCCCAATGAGGTAAGGTTAGTTCTAAAGTTCTAAATTTGAAAGCTGAATTGCAAGCAGGCGGTTTAAGTAAAAGTGGTGGTTTAAAAAAAGATAAAGTGAAGTAAAAGTGGTTGAGAAAAGCCATTGAAATGTTAATTGAAATTGTACTGAACAAAGCGATTGTATTGAAAGCAATAAGTTTTATCATTTGAAACCACACAAACATTTTACAATATAAATAACGAAATTAAATTTGACTTATTTCCAGTAATATACAATACAATATATAATACACAAAAGTTGTTGTTGCTCCCACTTTCTTTCATATCCTGAGATTGTGGATTAACTTTTATTCCAGTAAATGTTTTCTCGATTGAGTATAAAATATTGACTTTCTTTTGCATTACTATTTGTGGTATTTTATTATGCCTTGCAAATTTGGTCAAAAAGTTGACAGACCTGGCGCGAAAATCCAGTGCTCAACTGTGTAAACTTACAACAAAGTGACACTTTTTACATAAAAAAGAACAATATTCCTTATTAGTGTATTATGTGAGATAATCTCCATTATCCTCTCTTCAAAAAGTGAAACAAATCCAAAACAGTAACCAAACAGCTGAGGTGCAAGTGCTTTTGTCTCCCACTAAAAGCCTTCCATCTCAACCTGCTGATATAAACATTATCTTTGCAGCTGTAGTCATACTTGATACTCTATATAAAGAAATCAAAGAGCTTAAGGAATTTGTCTCCAATGCAATGCTTCGTATCGGCAGTCTGCAAGAAGAAAATTATCTTTTATGCACGAAAGTCAATTCTCTTCAGGGTGCAGTAAATTTCTTACAACAAAAATCTTTGGGAAAATTAGTTGAAGTCATTGGAGTTCCAATTGTTGATAACAGCACAGCTTTAGACTCAGCTGTTAATCTTTGGTCGAATGGTTTGAGTGTTAGCGTAACAGCGGATGACATTGAGTCTTGTTTTGTGAAGAGCGCACTGCATAAAACTAATGATACAACAAAAACATAATCGATGAAAAAATCTTGAAACTATACGCATCAAATTCAAATCGTTGGAAGTAAAGCAGAAAGTTTTAGAAAAAAAAAAAAAACTAAACTAAATACGAATGTTCTAGGACCTCGATCAATTGTAAATCCTATTTACAATATATAAATGAAAATCTCACCAATTTTAGTAGAGCAGTTTTTAATAGAGCCAAATTAATTAAAGCAAAACAGAGTTTTCCCTGCTTGTAGATTAAAAGAGGTGTAATTTTAACGAAAAAAAAGAAAATGTGATAAAACCTTAAAAATTAGCTAATTTGGACAATATTTCTTAAAAATTACTATATGCATACGAATACCACAAACCTTTTCATCGAGTACGAAACTGCTGAAGGTACGAGTACTCCAAGTTTTTGTCAATATGAAAAAGAGCGTTTTACATTCGTTAAAGTTAGAGAAAAGTTTTTTTTTTATACATTAAAAGATTAGAAGCCTATGTAAGAATTTTGATTTATTTTTAACTCACTTAGAGTCGTTTGCTTGTAAGCCAGATTTGATCCTTTTATCTGAGATATGGGTCTATGATCAAGAGAGTGATCTTTATAAAATACTGGGTTATAAATCCTATCCAACCTGTAACAATTCATATGCGGCAGGAGGTTTGGCTGTTTGTGTAAGTGAGTTTTTGGATTGTGGTTACAATTGCCTCAGTCTAGAAAGTGCAGATTTGATTAAAGTTTCTTGCTTAATTAATTCAAAAAATTTTAATTTTATGCTATTACAGACTACATGTAAAAAGAAAATGTTTATTTTTAGAAGAACTCGAGTCTTTGTTAATAAGTGAAAGTTGTAAAAATCTATTCATTCTTGGTGATATCAATCTAGACATTTTAATTTATTCTCCAGATGTCTTAAATTACATTTCGGTACTGTCTTCCAAAGACTTTGAATCTTATTTCAATAAACCAACTAGATTAGCTAAACCTACACAGACTTGCATTGATCATATTTTTGTGACGCTAGAGCAAGGTTCTAATTTATCCCTCTATAGTTCTGTTTCACATTTCAATATATCAGATCAAAGAATGATAGGCTTAATTCTCCAAGGTGTTAACAATCAGCAAAGGCTGAAATATATACCTTTTAGTAATGTGACTACAGTGCTCGAACATCTTAAAGCTCGCTTATTGCAAGAATCCTGGACTGATGTTTATCATGAAGATAACCCTTCAATTGACGTTGATATATTCAAAAAGATCTTAAATTTTCACATTAATTTTAGTTTAAGACGTGGAGGCGTCTCAAATTGAAAAGGCCGAAGATATGGAAGTCCATAAAATTATTGAAAAAAAAGTATATATGTATATATATATAATAAAAAGTATGAACTTGCAATTAATTACAAAAATAATCCTAATAATGCCCATTTACGAGTTCTGTATAGTAGAATTTCAAAAGAAGTTGCATCTGAAGTTCCAATTTTCAAAGAAAACTTTTATGTTAATAAATTTTACTAGGCAAGAAAAAACTTAATGCAAGAATGAACAATAAATTAAATTGTATTTTAAATAATGGTAGAATTATTCAAATTCTCACTGACATATCTAATGCTTTTAAAAAGGGTAAAAAAAATACAAATAATTATAGGCCAATATCTCTTCTCCCTGTATTTTTCAAAAAATTTTGAAAAGTTAATAAAAAGCAGAATTATGGATTTTCCAGAAAAATCTTCTTTTTTCAGCGAGAAGCAATCCGATTTTCGAGCAGGGAAATCAACAATAGACGCTCTTCTGACATTTTGCAGCTTTATTTATGTAAGTTTGGACAGCAAAAAAGTGACTACTGCACTCTTCATTGATATCACGAATTCGTTTAATACTGTTGATTATTCTCTATTAGTTGCAAAATTAGAAAAAGCCGGTTTAAGGATTTTATGCATGCTCATTCATATCAGAGCAACCGTTAACAAGTCGTAAAAAGAGCTGACTATGTTAGTAATTCACTTAAAATTGATATTGGCGTACCGCAAGGCTCAGTTCTTTTGTCAATTCTTTTTTTAATATATTGTATATTAATTCCATCTTAAATTTAAAATTCAAATGTTTACGAACAGGATTTGTAGATGACATAGCATGTTCTTAATTTAATTACTCTGCCTGTGAATCATTTGACAACATTAACTATGACTTGGAACTCTTAAGACATTGGTTTAGCCAGCACAAATTGGTTTTAAGTGACAAAACCAGAATTATGTTCTTAAACCCATCTCTAAATATTGTCCTATTACCTTCAATTACTGCCAACAGTATTTACTTAGCGCTGATACATGAATGATCTCTACGGTACTATAAATGCTAAGTGCAGATAAAAGCTGCTCGGATCAATGCTTTAACATTGAAAGTACTACAGTCTTCAAGTATTTGGGTCTAAAATAGATAGCAAAATAAATTGGAGTTCACATTCTGCTTCACTCAGAGTATATCTACTAAAAACAACGAGGATAATGTACCACCTGAGGCTATTCTGCTCCAGAAAGCTACCAGGAAAGGTGTACTATGGACTCGTACAGTCTAAGTTGCAGTATGCCTTAGCTTGCTGGGGTGAAATTTATGGCAACAAAATCCAAACTTTGATTGTTGTCCAAAAGCTTATCATCAGAATTACTTGGGAAAAAGGCCGACTTGAAAATAGTTGTTTACTCTTCGTCAACTCAAAGACTCTTGCTCTTAAACATTTGTCCTTTTTCAAAGTGTTACATTTTGTGAGGTGGTTATTCTCTTAACAGAAATCCAACTTTTATTGGTATTCGTAGTTATAACAGCTTTCTAGCACTTATTCCAGCTTTCAACATTGACGACTTTCTAAACTAGCACCCAGACTATATAATGCATTGCCGCTTAAACTAAGCCAAATAAGATCTTGTATCCTTTTCTGTAAAAAAGTGAAAAAATGGCTCTTTAATTTTGATTTGCACGTAATTAGTAATATTATCAATGTAATTATCTAATCAAAAACCGAGTTTTCGCCAAAAAACGCAAAAACTACATCAAAAATACAGATTTTCCCATTCATTTTGGATAAACTACAATTTTTTAAAACACAAGTTTTTGATAAAATCTATCAATAACTACTTGCAATTGAATGTTTAACTAACCAAACAAACCTTTTGGAGCGAGTTCAATAAATTTTAGCGAATTCACAAACCTTAAAAAACAGCTGGCAAGATACTGCCAGTTGAAATTTAATTAAAATTCTAAATCAGAATTTGGTTTTCAAAATTGAGATGGTTCCGTTTACTTTTTAAAATGGAAGACTGAGATGAGAAGTCTATCAATATCTTCATAACTTGCTCAGCTTTATTTCCATGAATGGAAATTGTTATTTAATGTTATGTGCGTGCAAATTAATTTTTTATCCAAAACGTAAATATATAACAGCTGATGTTGAAATAATTGAAATGAGAAACAAAAACCTGGAGCTTTCGAAAACTTTTAGCCAAAAACCTGGTTTGTGATTCGGTGTGAAAAGGCTATAACGTTGCTTGTATCTGCTATTATGTGTACTGCTTCGATTCTATTGTTCTTGATTAATGCATAACTTATTGCTTTCTATCTATGAGTATGTACCTCTTTTCAACACCTTTTTTTTATTTATAAAATGATTTGCTTTATTTTGGGATCGGATACATTCGACACCAGTATTTACATCTGCTTAATTGATAATCAAAGTATACTAATGTCCCTTAATCATATGTCTATGTATATAACATTTCAAATTGAATTGTTATCACATTAGATTTAAATTTTAAATAATAAAATTATGTAAAAAATAAAATAAAAATGTACATATAGTTAGGATAAGATACAATTTATTATTTTCTTATTGTGAAATAATGAATAAACTTCCTTACATATTCCGTACTCATGTTTTTAGCGAAGAATAGTACACATAATGTATAACTGTTATACCAATTGAATGGGTGTGGCGACATATTAATGAAGCTAAAAAACTTGATGCAGTCATAAACTAAGAACCCATAGTTACGGAATGGTATCGAAACGGAACAATTTTATACTTAAACTTATAGGGTTAAACTTATTAAATATTGAAACCAAAAGTAGGTAAATGACACACCTAATTGAGAATACTCAAAATTCTGTTTTGATATCCATATGAATGCGAACAGGGTCATCTATGTTTCCATAGCAGAAGATTTTGATAGCAGAAGCATCAACCAATACTAAATCGAGAATAGAACGAATTTTCCAGCAAAATGGAATATGTATGAAACGTTTTAAAAGAAAGCATAGCTTGATTGGCAACCTCAGTTATGTTTTTTGCGATAATATTAGTTATCATTTCGATTCACTAGAATTACTTTCTTTTGTAAAACATGCAACCGTTAAATCACTTCGGGTGAGAAATTTAACTTTAACTGATAGCCCTAAAACTAACTATGGTATTACGAATTGCATACGCTTTGGAATAAAATTGATTTTTGTTTATCAAAATAGAATTCAAAAGTAACATATATTAACTAACCTGCTATTGCAAACTTAGCAAAGAGGTATTTATACATACCAGCAACTTCTGTCAACTCAGAGCGTTGTTTTTCGACAGCTGGAAGTATAGTAACGTTCAAAAGGGCTTCATTACTTCCAAAAAATATAGACCTGTTGGTATTTTTATATCAAAAAAAGAAAAATACTCCAAAAAATAAAAGCTCCAAAATTGTTCCAGCAATAAATTAATTATTAACACCCAAAGTCATCAAAAATCGTTTATTTTAAATTCAAGCAATATCATATCATAAATTTAATTTAATAAAATATCTTTGAAATAATTATACTTTATTTTATTTTTAATACATAATTAAGTACATTACACATTTCCAAGTGTACTTGATACACGTTTCGGAGCATACGTGATAGTTCACGCAATAACTAAATACACGTGTAGTCCGTGTATCTGTGTACACGTGAATAAGGGGGCTCTAGTTTTAAGTAAACGATAAAGAAAAGTAAAAAGGTTGAGATAAACTATTAAATTGTGAACTCTAATTCGATTGAATAACGCGATTGTATTGTTCCCACACAAATATTTTAAGTTGGTGTCAAAAGTGGGATAAGACTTATTGTGTGTAAAAAAAAAAAGTGTTTTGTGATTGTTTGAAAAAGCTATAACGGGTCGAAAACTATTGCAGTTAACCCTTGTTCAACTCATATATATATATATCATAGGATACATACTCCTTTGACGTCAAAGAGTAAGAACAGATATGAACGGAATATTATATGGCTGCGATGATGAAACTCCTCTTGTTTAAAATGGACGAAGAAAAGAAAAATCTGGACGAACAGAAGAACAGCATTGAACAAAAATTCGATGAACAAAACAATAGTCTAGAACAAAAACTGGAAGAATAGAAAACCGTTCTATAGAAAAAGTTCGAAGAAATCAATGACAAATTTGAAAGAATATGGTAGAGAAAAATGTTTACGACAAATTCGAACAAATAGACAGAAAAGTTAAGCAACGGGCAAAAGAGCTCGATACAGTGCGAAAACAGAAACTCCGAGAATATTCTTTAAGTGGTCCAAAAAGAAAAGAGTTTAAGCCTCGCTCATTCGACGGCCAGACCTCATAGTTTACTTATAAGACGCAGTTTGAAATAGCTGCTTGTGCGAATAACTGAGACAATGAAAAAAAGTGCTTTGCTCTAGATTGGCCTTGCACGTTCCAGTAGCAAGGCTTAACTACAAGCTATCGGCAAACGGTTTGGGGAGAGCCAGATGCAGTAGGCTTACAAGGTCCAATTGCAAAACCGAATGAAGCGTACTTAGTGGTACGTAAGCTGAGCGAACAACTTTTGGATATGAGAATGAACCTATTCGAAGCAGAACCATTTTATGAATTTCACAAAAGGATGGTTACATTATAATTATAGCAATATATGTCAATAACATAATTTTTGCATAAAATAGCACAGAGTTAATGAATTATTAAAAGATAAATTGAAAACACAAATTAAAATTAAAAACTTGGGTAAACTTAATTGTTTTTTTTTTTTTTTTTTGGCATTAAATTAAGTCAAACGACAAATGAGAAAATTACAATGAATCAAAGAAAATACATCACCAAACTCCTTAAATGCTTCAAGATGGATGATTCGAATCTATTTAAGAATTCCGTGCCCGACCACCAGCACTGTGAAAGAATACTTAAGTAGCTTACCTTACCAAAAACTATTGGTCGTTTACTTTATTTAGCAGTGTAGACAAGGCCAGACATATCATTTGCTGAAAGCGTAAATCAGTTTAAACAGGACTATTACAGATAACATTGAACAGTTGCTTAGAGGATACATATCGCAGAACCGGAAATGATGTGTGATACAGATACTGACTGTGAAACAAATACAGATGATAGACGATTATTCATTGATCTGTGCTTATGCTTTATGGAGCGGCTGTGGTTTGAGAAACAAGGAAATAAATGACCGTTTCTCACAAGCGCGACAGCTGGGCATATGAAGATAGCTGATTCAGTTAAGGGAGCAATGTAACTTCAAAAACTTTTGCATGAAATTCGTTTTTCAAGCAACTTTCATATTTATACGTGTATGGTATGAAATGGGGTATCATTGAACTCGAAACTATGAGTATTTTAATTATTTTAAAGAAAAATGAGATAAGATTTCCCGGAACATCCTGTGTAAGTAAACAAGTAAAAAAAATTTTGTAAAAAGAAAGCTCTGGTTAATTTCGAAGTCTAGTCTGATACTTTATATTGACAGTACTTTTATTGTTCAGTATTTTCTCATATCACTTTATCAACCCATATTGTATCGCACTTAATTTTTTTGAATTTATTTATCTGTTTACATTTATGCTTCATTTCACTTTTAAATCTAAACATGTAACATACCATATTTCATAAATGAAGGAATGCCTTTAATTACTACTGTGCTATTATGAATAATGTATTGTAGTTAAAATATTCCGCAACATGATCAAATGTTGATACAGATTGTACATAATTTCCCCTCATTATCAGCTGATCTTTGCTCATTACTCATGAACATTATATTGTATTTTAGCGTAACTGAACTATTTTTTCTTATCGTGTGTTGTTTTACTTGCTCTGTTAAGTTGGTTATTGGTTATTGGTTTATTATTCAATTTAAAAAATATTAAATTGACAAAACATTTACAATATAAAATCGATTATATTATATTATATACACACTACTTTCCGAAAACAGATAATTTTGATAACTGAACTCATTGCTTTGTCAAAGCACAAGCACAATATTAATAGCTTCTCATTAAAACTAGTTTAATATTATAAATTTTGTTGTTTTTCGTGAATATCATGATATGACAACGTTCAGCTGTATTACGAAAATCAGCGTTCCGTGAGAAATGTTTTTCGTGCGATTCGAGGAACTTACGGTGCGCATAATCGACCTACTGAAACCACTATTGCCAATACCATTCGTAAATTTGAGTCCCAGTTTATATTAGTGGATAATACTCGACCAGTTAGACCACATCTAGCACGTAGTGAAGAGACTATAGCAGCTGTAGCTGAGAGTGTACGCGAAGACCGTGACGAATCGATTCGTCGTCGTTCTCAGCAGCTTGGCTTGGCGTATTCGACAACTTGGCGTATTCGACAACTTGGTGTATTCGACAACTTGGCGTATTAAACATTTTACGTGAAGATCTCGGCTTAAAAGTGTACAAAATTCAACTTGTGCAAGTATTGAAGCCATGCGACTTGAATTTGCTTCATATTTTCAGTGATTGGGTTCTGGAAAAAGTCAACGAAAATCCAGTGTTTTATCGTGAAATTTTATTTAGTGATGAAGCCCATTTCTAGCTCAATGGATACGTAAATAAACAAAATTTGCTTTTGTACGAAGAGCTACCATCACATCCATTAAAAATAACGGTCTGGTGACATCATTGATCCATATTTCTTAAAAAAATGAGGCAAATCAGAATGTTACCGTTAATGGTAACCGTTATCGCACCATGTTAACGAACTGTGTGCTTCCTTAAGTTCAAGCATATGGTCTCAGTGAGCTCTGGTTTCCACAAGACGGCGCTACGAAACATACAGCGCGCGAAACAATGGACTTGTTGAGAAATCTTTTTGGTGAGCACTTAATTTCACGTTTTTCTACGGTAAATTGGCTTCTAGATAGTGCGATCTTTGGACTATTTTCTGTGGGGATATGTAAAGTTTCAGGTCCTTAGGAATAAGCCACCTATGATTGACGCTTTGGAAGCCAACATTACTCGTGATGTTCGCTATGCTCGAACGAGTCGCCCAAAATTGGACCTTCTGAATGGACCACCTCAGACGTAGTCGTGGCCAACATTTACATAATACCATTTTCAAAAATGCCATGAATTGTTCCTTTAACTGATAATAAACATTTTAAGTTCACTTTCAAATTTATGTGTTTTATTTTACATTATAAATCACCCTATATTATTATAGTTTATGTTATATTATTGGGTCTATAACTTCGTGCGGTTTGCTAAGAGATGGCGTAACTTGTATTATTCCATTGTTATTATTCCATTGAAACATTCGTTGGAAAGCTACTGTCATTGTACGTCATTTCAGTATATGTCATTCATTTCAAGCGTAAACAACAATAGCTTTTTTTCACTCAAATATGTCGAACTTTGTGCCTGAAAAAGTGTTTTTGCAGGGAGTTCTTCTTCATTGCCTTAATATGAAGAAAACTTCTGCCGAAAGTCATCGTATTTTGGTAGAAGTTTATGGTGAACATGCACTAGCTGAGTGAACGTCCCAAAAGTGGTTTGCACGATTTAAAAGTGGTGATTTTGGCTTGGAAGACGTTAAAAACGTTTAAAAGCAGCTGGATATATTCAAAAGCAAGGAAACTGGGTTCCACATAAACTCAAGCCGAGAGACGTCGAAAGGCGGTTTTGCATGTCCGAAATGCTGCTGGAACTGCACAAAAGGAAGTCATTTTTGCATCGGATTGTTACTGGTGATGAAAAGTGGATCCATTACGACATCATATGTGAAATGATGTCGCAAAAAATCATATGTGAAACCCGGCCAACCAGCCAAATCAACGGCAAAGCCGAATATCCATGGCGCGAAGGTGGAATCAGATGGGTGTGCTGTATTATGAGCTTCTAAAACCGGGTGAAACCATCAATAGACAACGCTACCGAACACAATTAATCCATTTGAAGAGAGCAGTAGCCGAAAAACGCCCGGAATATGCGACCAGACACGAGGCAATAATTTTCCATCATGACAACGCTCGGTCCCACGTTGCTATTCCAATTAAGAACTATTTGGAAAACAGTGGATGGGAAGTCTTACCCCACCCGCCTTATAGCCCAGACCTTGCCCCTTCTGACTACCATTTGCTCCGGTCGATGCAGAACGCCGTCACTGAAATACGGTTCACATCAGAGCAGAATATAAAAAAATGGCTTGATTCATTCTTGGCTGCCAAGCCGGCGCAGTTCTTTTGGGATGGAATCCACAAATTGCCAGAAAGATGGGAAAAAGTCATAGCTTCAGATGGGCAATACTTTGAATAATATATTGTACATGATTTTCTTAAATAATCGTTCAAATTTTGGAAAAAAAACCGCACGAATTAAAATATATACCCAATATATTTTATATTATATTATATTTTATATCATACAATATAATATTTTATATTATATTGTATTTTATATTATACTATATTTTATATTATATTATAGTTTATATTATATTATATTTTATATTATATTATAATTTATATTATATTATAGCAATATATATATATATATATATATATACATATTAGCAATTTCATTCATTTTTGTAATGTATATTTTAAGCAACAATAATGGGACCTGTAAGATGAACTTCATAAATTATCCTGTGTTTTCTTAACCACTTTGTTTTTTTTTTTTTGTGGGGTGTTTTTCTTATAAATTTATTTTCCAACAGATTATCCATTTAAAGCGCCAAAAGTGGCTTTTACAACTCGTATATACCATCCAAACATTAATAGCAACGGTTCGATTTGCCTCGATATTTTAAGGTCCCAAAGGTCGCCAGCACTGACTATTTGAAAAGGTGTTATATTTGTAGCCTGTGAATTTTGAGTAATGCAATAATTCAAATAGCCAACTTTTTTAAATGGATAATTTTTGTTAAAAAAATCAAATATTATTTTTAGTTCGTGTCCCAAACTTTAAGTAGGAATTGTGAATCCGAGTGAAACGTGAGCTAAAGTGCAATATATGTAACACATGGGCTGAAAAGTCGTTTAATAGTAAAACAAAATTTTTACAAAATTTAACTTTATTTATCAATATAGTTGCCTTCGGGGGCGATACACTGATTGAAACGATTTTTCAATCTTTCGATACCAGTTTTGTAGTACGATTTCGGTTTAGCCTCAAAATAGGCCTCTGTTTCGGCGATTACTTCTTCATCGGTCTTAAATATCTTTCCGACGAGCATTCTTTAGAGGTCTGCGTAAAGGAAATAGTCGCTGGGGGTCAAATCTGGAGAATACGGTGGGTGGGGAAGCAATTCGTAGCCGAATTCATTCAATTTTGCCATCGTTTTCATCGACTTGGGACACGGTGCATTGTCTTGATGAAACAGCACTTTCTTTTTAAATACGGCCGTTTTTCTGCGATTTCGTACTTTAAACGCTCCAACAACGCAATGTAAAAGTCGCTGTTGATAGTCTGCCCCTTTTGGAGATAGTCGATGAAAATTATTCCATGTATATTCTAAAATACGGATACTATAACCTTGCCAGCCGACTGTTGAGTTTTTGGTCATTTTGGACGAGGTTCGTCGCCTCCTCGCCACTTAGCTGACTGCCGACTTGACTCTGGTGTGAAGTGATGGAGCCAAGTTTCATCCATTGTCACATACCGACCCAAAAATTCGGCTTTATTGCGGTTGAACAGCTTTAAACACTCCTCTGAATCATCAACATGTTGTTGTTTTTGGTCGACTGTGAGCAAACGCGGCACCCACTTTGAGCAGATCTTTCGCATGTCCAAATATTCGTGTATGATATATTCAACACGCTCTTTTGATATCTTTAGAGCCTCAGCTATCTCGATCAACTTCACTTTACGGTCATTCGTAATCATTTTGTGGACTTTTTTGATGTTTTCATCTGAAACAGCCTCATTTGGACGTCCACTGCGTGCATCATCTTCGGTGCTTGTATGACCAATTTTAAATTTTTCAATCCACTTGCGAATGGTTCGTGCAGAGTCCAGGTAACACTTACCAAGCCATTTCTTTGCATCGGCTGCATTTTTTCCCATCAAAAAGCAATAATAAATCAACACACGAAATCGCTTTGAATCCATTTTTGTCAAAATAACAGGAGTTGCTTCACTCACAACGCTATATCTCGAGAACTAATCGACCGACAGCTGTAAAATTTACTAACTGGCACTAACTGAAAATGGTATGGATTCATTAAAGTGGTGCCCTCTCCTAGAAACGGCACGGACTATGTATTATTTATGTATATTTAGATGATATGTTCAGGGTGTATGTATGTATGATTGTTTTGTAAAGTGTGTTGAATATTATCGAATTTAGTTGACTGTAAGATTTATGTATGTTTAAGATATCTTCATAAGAAATAAAGTAAAGTTGTATTTATTTTATAAAAATGCATACATAATTTATTCGGAAACGATTCGCAGGTTATTGTGTGGTGTATGATTGTGTTTAAGTATATATATGGTATATATTTATATATTTTTTGTTTATCTTTAAGAGTTCAGAATGACCTGTGTTTACCCTTGAAAGTAGTTTAATTGAATAGAATACCATTATCAGAGCAGGTTTTATTTTGGTTATAGGTCGCCTCATTTCTCCGCTTTGCGTTTTTATTGTGACCGCGCGAGTTATGTTATTTGTTCTTGGATGAAAGTCAGTAATCCGGGTCAGCCTCCATTTTGATGGTGGTAATCGCTCATCTTTCACCAAGATGAGATTTTCGATCTGGGGCTGATGGATGAGCTTGTGCCATTTGGGTCTTTTTGGAGCCTTGCGAGATTTTCAGTGCTCCATTGCTTTCAAAATCTTTGATGGGGATGCTGAGTTTTTCACCATCTATCCAGGTAGCCCAGCTTAGCATAAGTCAAGTCTGGGTGAGGTACGTTGTTGAGTGGTTCACCTATAGGGAAGCGTCCTGGTGTCAATGGTTAGAAGTCATCGGGGTTGTTGGTCATTGGACAGATTGGCCTCGAATTAAGACACGCTTCTACTGTGTAAGAAGCGTGTTGAGCTCCTCTAAAGTGAAAACCTCTGAGCCAACAATTCGCCTTAAATAATATTTGCTGGATTTCACTCTTGCTTCCTCCAAAGTGGGTAGAAGCAGAAGGAATAAAATTCCATTTTGTTCCAACCTTCGCAAGTATATCGGCGACCTCCTTCCAATCATTTTATGCAGCCTTCAGCAAATTTTGCAAGTCCTTGTCAGCTTCCACGAAATTGGTTCCGCAGTCGCTGATTAGTTGTCCGATAATACCTCTTCGCGCCGTGAACCTTCTAAACACCGCTATAAATGCTTGAGTGGTAAGATCACTTACCAGCTCTATATATATAGCTTTAGTAGCAAGACAAATAAATATAGCAAAGTAACCTTTAAGTACCTTTCACCCTCGTCATTTCCAAGCCTCAACTTCCATTGGGTCCGCGTAATCAACCCCAGACTGTAAGGGTTGAACTACATACTCTGGGAGCTGGTAAACTGTCCATCATTTGTTGTGCTATGGGTATATTGGGTGTGTAAATGGGTATTTTGTGAGTTGTTATTGGGCAAATTTCCAGAAAAGTGAAGCAGTGGTGTGGCTGTTGGCAAAAATAACAACGAGTTCGACTTAGACAGTGCTGGGTACTCTGACTATAAGCGACACAATTTTCGACAGTTGTTTTTTCGCAAACCTATATCCATCCTAAAAAAAACGATTACATGTACATATGGATTTTTGTTGCAGACCTTAGACCGAAACTGTTCCATTTCTTTTGGCCTAATGTGAGAAGAACTGGTTTTTGTTTCTAAGCTCCTACGGTTGTTTCCCTTTTTTCCCTTTTGCTCGTCTACAATCTCAAGTGCCCTAATTCTCGCTTCAAGGAACTCCGAAAACTCCTGGTAAGTAGGTAGAGATTTATTAATCCCTAACTTTTCTTCCCACAACTGTTAAGTCATTACAGGAAGTTTTTGCAGCATACAAGAAATGAGGATTGAGTCCCATTGCTCAACCGCAAGACCAAGATTATGGAGTGAATGTCGACATTCTGTGGTTGTATCCAATAGCTTCTTAATCCCTGTCGGAGTATCTTGATTCTGGTTAAAGAAAAGCTTAAGCTGATCATTGACGAGCATGCGTTTGTGATCATATCTCGAAGTTAAAATCTATGCTTTCTCATAATTCCCTTGTGTAATTCCTAAATGCTGTATTAACCTGTCAGCCTCATCTGTGATAGTCAATTTTAGAAAATGGAGTTTTAGAATTTCAAAAAGAGACTCGTTGGTATGGATAGAAAGCACAAAAATGTCATGGAATGATCTCCAATCTTCGTAACTCCCAGAAAACTTAGGTAATTTAATAACAGGCAATTTTAATTCTTTAAAACGGCCTTTAGTTGTTTCTGCAGAACTCACCATTGCTCCTGAATGCTTTTCTGTTGCTACTTCGGTTGTTGCTGCCAACTTGTCAATGCTTTTCATCAGTGCAGACCGGTAATCCACATACAAATCCTTTTTTTCCAACAGCTTTCCCAATTCTTCTTTGTTTTCAGTATCCTTTGATGAAACTGCCTCCTTGTTGTATTCGGAGCTAGTATTAAAATTGTTGCTCAAGATGCTTATTCGGGCGCTGAAATAGCTTTTTGTCCGTTGTGCCTCAGGCCGCTTCCCAAAATTCGTAAAATCCTTTTGTATCTGAGCGAAGACATTTCTGCCACAAAAAAAAAAATTAATTCGAGGTAAGAAAAAAAGATTTGATTATCTTATGTATTAAATTGTACTTACTTTCTTATTTAATTGCAGACTTCCGTTTCAAGAAACTCTGATTATCAACAAAATACACAGCGGTGTTCGCACCGTAATTGTTGCGGTTGATGTTAACGGTTATTTACACCGTATGTTGGAAAGCGGTACGCTTTCACCTCACACCGGTATTTGTACCGTAATTGTTGCTGCTGGTACCAACGGGAATAAATGCCGTACACTGAAAAACGGATATTCTTGATTCAGGATCTTCCCCCAAACAAAAATAAAAAATAAAAAATAATAATACTATAGCTGGAAATAAGTTATCCTTAGTTCCACTGTTAATGTAGCAATTAATATTTAATGAAATGTATGTATTTAACACTGAATTGCATTAATCGACGCGGGAAACCGATTTGCACTTTTATGTTATGTCTGAAATTACTTGTTAATTTTTGTTCATTTTATTTTTTATGCCAATTAATGAATAATTGTTTTTTTTTTTTTTTAAAGTTAAGAAGCCGATTCACTTTTTAGGATAGAAGGAGTGACAGAAGACAACCTTCTTCTCCTAAGTTATAAGACTTAATACTTTATTTGATTTCCTATTTGACATTTTAAATCATGTCTGTAATGGCCTAAGCAGAACTCGCCTATATCTGCAGAAGACAAAACTGCTAAATATTATGAACGATCTCTTACTCTAACTATGGCTGATAAGCAGCAGTGATAAGATCCCACCTCATAATATTTGTACACTGTTTGAAATTGTTGAAAATTTATACTCAATCACTGTTTTATTTTTTCCTTAATTTCTTTCGAACTGTTATTTATGGTATGTTATCAACACTATAAATAAGAGTTTTTGTTTATTGACTTAAAATTAATGATAAGGAGTGCTATCCAATTTTCATATTTTTTAATTTTTATAATTTTCGAGATATATAGTAATATAAAAAAAATGGAGAAAAAACTTACTTTGTCTTTAAGGTATCTCAAAATTTAACCATTGCATGGTACAATTTTCAACTCTCCATCCACTACATAAATTTTTAAAAATCTTCCTTAAGGAAAGGACGGAAAAGTCCTACATGTGTATGTACATACGTATGTGTTGCTTAAAATTCAATTTCGGAGACGCAGTGTAATGATAAACCAGCGAATCAGCAAACTTTAAAAAGTTAATTAGACACGATTTAAACGGTGCCAGTCAGAGAAGCATTTATATGATCTCTCTGACAATTCACTGCTGGTGTTAATATCGAATATAATTATATTGTACTGAATATATATACCAGTTTCAAAATAAACTCGATTAAAGCCAAAAGTATTTTAAAAAAAATTTCGCTCACAATAGTCAAGCTAATAATTTTTTGCAAATTAATTTTCTAATTTCGTCCTCAAATTTGTAACATAAACAATAACAGCGGTTTAGTGTTAAAAATGTTTTCATTCTTTTTTTTATTCAAATATAATAACAGAATTATAAGAATTAAAATATCGTCTAAGTAGCGTTCTTATAAAATTGAATAAATTAAGTCTGTATTTAAAATATTTCCTATTATTATCACAATCGTTATAATATGATATTATCCACATTGATATAATATATTGCAAAATACTCTTATATTTAACTATAAAATAAACGTCTTTTCTTCTACAAATTATAAAAAGTTATAAACCAAATGTGGCCCAATAACGCCGCCGGCATGCAAACTGCATTAAACAGTTATTTTTTGTGGATGAAGTGGTGATTCATGAAGCACATGTAGGTTTTCACTCGACCAATAACGCATATTGACAGTCCAACATCACACAACGAGTATGTAGACACAAATTTTTCCACTAAACTTGTTATTGCCTGTCTACTAGAGCTAGAATTACGACCGAAAATTGGAGTTAACGCTCTTAAAGTAGCAGTCACCGACTCTGAATATCTGTAAAAATTCTTATATTTTTGCAGACGTTGCTCGTTAGTGTACTTTACCACGATGAAAATGTTGAGTTTACTGAATAAACTAACAGTGACAGTTTGATGATTAGTGAAAGAGTGCGTTCACAAATTAAATTCAAAGTTGTCAAGTCGCTATTGGAAAACCCTATATATAACTGTGGTGTTTTTGGTTCTACCTGTTATACACATTATTCGTTATATCGTATACACGATCTTACTTTAATTGAATGGATGTCGCACATTTTAATAAAGTTAAAAAACTTGGTGCAGTCATAAACTAAGCACCGATAGTTACGGAATGGTATCGAAATGTAACAATTTTATACTTAAGTGTACTTATTAAACATTGAAACCAAAAGTAGGCAAATGACACACCTTATTGAGACTACTCAAAATCGTATTGTGATATCCAGATGAATGCGGGAAGGGTCATCTTTGTTACCAAAGCAGACGATTTCGATAGCAGAAGATTTCGATAGCAGAAGCATCAACCGATACTAAATGGAGAGTAAAACGAATTTTCTAGCAAAATGGAAAATGTAAGAAACGCTGCCTGGCGCAGATTGTTCTCGAAATACGACTTTGGAGTATAAATATCAGCACCTCCAAGGAATGCAAGTGAGTTCATCAGTTGCTTTTAAAGCGTGAATTTCGACACTGATTTAGTGCTTGAAGTATAGTACATTTTTGGCGTATATTTAACTACACGTTTACACCTGAAACGTGTGGCGTGTTACACGGCACCATAGACACAGGGACACGAGTAAATTATGACAGACACGTTATGTTATGTATATTATTTTGAAAATTTTTAAGTTTTAAAAGAAGGCATAGTTTAATTGGCAACCTCAGTCTTTTTTTTTTTGCGATAATATTAGTTATCATTTCAATTCAGTAGAATTACTTTTTTTTGTAGGACATGCACCCGTTAAATCACTTCGTGTGAGAAATTTAACTTTCACTGATAGCCCTAAAACTAACTATGGTATTACGAATTGCATACTTTTTGGAATAAAATTGATTTTTGTTTATCAAAATAGAATTCAAAAGTAGCATATATTCACTGTTTTTTATTTGCAGGGGTTACATAGAATTTTTAATGCGGAAGAAATTTTGATTTCTACCGATAACAGATGAGAACATTAATTGCTCGTTTCTGAATTCCTTTATTGGTTATGTACAAATAAGTATTAATATTTTTTTTTTTGTATCCATATTAACAAGTATTTAATTGGGATATCCCTTTATTGGTTATGTACAAATAAGTATTAATATTTTTTTCTGTATCCATATTAACAAGTATTTAATTGCGATATCATAATCTTTAATTTTAACATTAACAGTAAAGAAGTGAACGATGAAAATTGCCTCTCGGGAACATTGGAGCTCTTTTGTTCCAAAAAACGCAGAATTCATCAAGCTTTAGCCAAAATGATCGCGTTTAACCAAATGCCTCTTTCTTTCTGTTCAAGTACAAGTTTCCTTGCATTTATAGCTGTCATGGAGTCAAACTATAGATCCGTGAAAGATTAGCAATCAAAAAACGACTGCGATATTTGAAAAAAAACGCAGAAAATATTTTAAAGGACAAGATCGCGAAGGCTTCTAGAGTATCATATACATTCGACTGTTGGACCTCGGCAACACAGGCATCATACATAACAATGACAGTACATTTAGTTGATAACGATTGGGTACCACGACCTTTTACTTTTGAGACAAGTGAAATGGACAAGCGGAACACAGCCAAAAATCTTGCAAAGGAGATGGAGAACACAATACAAGACTGGAGTCTACGTGAGAAGATCATGGCAGTGTGTCACCGATAATGCAGCAAATGTCGTTAAAGCTGTTGAATTTCTGGAACAAGTACAAGAATAGTTTCATTTAACATGTGCTGCTCATAGTCTTCAATTAGCAATAAAAAAAATCACTCTGTTTTGAGTATATCCAAAGCTTGATTGAGAAAGCCAGTAAAATAGTAGAACATTTCAAACATTCGAACGTTGCAAAATATGCAACTTATCTGTACTTTCAGTCTTACAATTCTGTAGCACGAGATGGAATTCAATTTATTTAATGCTTTAGCGATTGATCAAAAACCGAAGTGCAGTCATAAATATTTTGGCAGATCGAACAGTCACATCCTCTGCAATTGCTATAAAACGGGAAATTTCAGGGATGGTGGGGCTAGGATTTCGACTTTCGAACCAGTCTCGATCATCGAAAAATGGAGGAAGGTGGTGCCAAGCCAGCAAGGCTTAGAGCCATTGATTTTAAATGATAGCACGTCAGAGTTTAAAAAAATGACAGTTAGTTGATTTGAGAAAAAATAAAACAGTGGAAGAAACAGTTAGCTGCATCACGCCAGTTGAGTTTCAAAAAGGTGACGGTACTGAAAACAAGCATTCCTCTATTAGAGAAAAAAGAACAAAAAAAGAGTTTATTTATATATTTTATAGAGGAACTTGATTAAAAAGTAAATACAAGTTTATTAATTTAAATCTATATTTTTCCATCAGTGATTAATGCGATTTTTCCATTACTTCCTCTTGGCTGCTGAAACGCTTTCCCCGTAGTGGTTTTTTAATTCGATTTAACAGAAATAAGTCACAGGGAGCCAAATCAGCTGAATTCGGTGGCTGTTGGATAGTATTTGTTGCATCATTCGTCAAAAAATGATGCCACTGTGCGAAGCTGCGTTATCATGGTGCAAAATCCATGAGTTTTCTGCCCACAATTCTGGTCTCTTTCGGCGAATTGCTTCACGCAAGCGTCTCATAACGCCCAAATAATACTCTTTTTTTTACTGTCTGGCCTTCTAGCAAAAATTCATGGTACACTACATCGTTGTAATCCATTGAAACCGTGAGCATTGCCTTCTTTTTTGACTGAAAACGACCTGGTTTTTTTGGTCTCGGCTCATTTGGTGAACGACATTAACTTGCCTGATGTCTGGATTGCGTGTCCTACTTAAAAACCCACGTCTCGTCTCCAGTAATGATCATTTTGATGAATGTGGGATCGGATTCAGCCTCGCAAATCATCTCTTTTGCGACATCAACACGGTTTCTTTTTTGCATGAAATTGAGATCTTTTGGCACCAATTTTGCTACTACACGACGAAAACCCAAATCATTAATAAATAATAAACATAATAATAGGCAATGTTTAAGTCCACCGCTATCTCTCTAATGGTTAATTTGCGGCTATTGACCAACATTTCTTTACTTCATCAATGTTTTCGTTGGTTTTCGATATCGATGGTCTGCCACTGCGTTTATCATCTTCGACTGACTCACGACCACTTTTGAACCGTTCGTGCCACTGGTAAACGATCGCTTTCTTTAAAGAATCGTTGCCGAAACACTTTTTCAACATTTCCAACGTTCGCGCACCATTAAATCCGTTTTTTACGTAAAATTTAATACAAGTTCGTTATTGCAAATTTAAATCCATTTCTAAAATTGTAAAAAATCGCCAACACACAGAGATAGATGAACTCTTGACTACGTCACTTTTGCAAATGTCAAGCTATGAGGCTAAGATTTAGAGGGAATGTCAACTACAGATGTACGAAATTAACAAAAAAAAAAAAAAAAAAAAAAAAAAACAGAACTCAAATTGGAATCATGGGACCGCCACACGTTGGTTATTCAAGTTGGTATATAAGCATCCCTTTCTTACTTAAGAAAAAACTACAAAAGGAATATGTATTGTATAATATATCTCCACTTATTGAATGTTATTTATATATTTTTTTGTTTTGAAGGTTATTTATATTTATATGCATAGATTAGGAGAAAATATTTATTTGAAAATTATTTTGTTCATATTTTAATATGAACTAATAGAGTTCGAAAAATGCGGTTTTTAATGAAACACGTCTTTTCGTTTTGATAGTACAGCAAAAGAAAACTCATTTTATTCATACGGAAATTCCATCCATTTTTAAATTTTTAAACTGTCATACAAAATTTTTGGATAACAATCGTAGGCTTACGTTACGTTAATCAGTCTACATTTAGGTTAAAATGTTACATTTGTTTATTTAGTTTAGTTAACGTTTGAATAAAAATAAAGTTTATAAATTCTTTAAAATAAAAGAGATTGTATATCTGAACATTTTCCCGCCCGGTGGACGATTTTCGTCCGCAAGTGTACTCAATTGCAGTTGGAGTATGTTTTACTTCTTTTGAATAAGAGCTCTGTGTTGTGTGAATTCGAGTGTGTTGACTATCTTCATGTAAATAAAAAAAATCGTGTATAATAATAAGTTTGAACATTACATGTAGGTGACAGGGATAGCAACAAGACAATACGGGCAACAAAAGGAGATGGAGTGCGTGGACTATGTTTTGTATTGTAAAACTGCAATAGTTTGTTTTGATCATTGGTCATAACTGGGTCAATTTTAATCGGTAGTGTTATTGTTTTTTGTTTATTTTTCCTTTTTTTTGTGTTTTGTGTTTTCCCGAAAATTCTTCTTTGTTTTGGAATTGTGTACACCGGCGCGAGTACACAATCGAGTATCCATATGTGCTTTCGTGTGTATATCGATATACACTATTCGTGTATCGCGAAAGTGATAACCGTGTGCAAGTGCTACAAAAAAAAAAAACCAAAAAAAAATTGTAATGGGAAAATCCATTGATATATAGGGTTTTCCAATAGAGACTTAATTTGTGAACGCACAACTTTCACTGTCAATTTATTCAGTAAACTCAATATTTTCATCATGGTGAAGTACACTAACGAGCAACGACTGCAAACGTTCTCCGATTGGGTTCTGGAGAAGATGCGCCAAGATGATGAATTTCATCGTAAAATCATCTTCAGTGACGAAGCTCATTTTTGGCTCAATGGGTTCGTCAATAAGCAAAATATGCGTTATTGTTCGCGTGAAAACCCACATCTGCTTCATAAATCACCACTTCATCCACAAAAAATAACTGTTTGGTGCGGTTCGCATGCCGGCGGCGTTATTGGGCCATATTTTTTTGTCGACGATAACGATTGTCACGTTACTGTGAATGTCAGCGTTATCGCGCCATGATCACCGATTATTTTTGGCCCGAATTGGTAGATATAGCCTTGGACGACATGTGGTTTCAACATGATGGTGCCACAAGCCACACAGCACACGCTACAATCGATTTATTGAAGAATAAGCATGGTGAGCGTGTTCTATGAAGACATGGGCCAGTCAATTGGCTGCCTCGTTCGTGCGATTTAACGCCGCTTGACTATTTTCTATGGGGCTACGTTAAGTCATTGGTTTATGCCAACACGCCGACGACGGAAGAGCTCAGAGCCAACATTGAACGCGAAATAGTGGCCGTTTCGGCCGAAATGAGTGGCCGAGTCATTGAAAATTGGGTCCAACGAATCGACCGCTGAAAACTTGCCCGTGGTTGCCATATGAACGAAGTCGAATTCCATTCATAAATGTTTTGATTTTACTTCAAGCCAATAATAAAATTTTTGAAATATCTCAAATGGTTTGCCTTTTATTTAAAAGAAAAAGTTGTCAAGTCGTTATTAGAAAACCCTATATTTCCCAAGAAATTCGGTAAAATTTGTGATGTGTTTTGTACGATAACTGTTTTCCGCGTACGCCTTTCATAGTTGTGCAGTGCGTTGATGTGCGACGACATTTTTCGCGTACTGTTAAGTATTCCATGATGGCCGTATTGCCTGCCAACGTGTGTGTGTGTGGATATGAATCCGCTCTCTATAGAATTGTTGCTGCAATTTGCAAATGTAAACAATTCCATCTGCTGTAAGTTTTTATTATTATTATTTTTTTATTATTATTATTATTATTTAAATTATTATTATCTAAGGTTTGATTAGTTTAAGATTTTTATTGTATTATTATGTGTTATTATGTTGTATGTTTTTAAATTATTTTAAAATTATTTTAGAAATAAATACCTGTTGATAGGTTAAAGTGTTGTGTTTTTAGTGGAGAACGTTGATCGTGTCACGAAAAGCTCGAATGCCGTCGGGATTTTGATTATCCATTTTCCGTTCGCATTTTGGAATTTCGAAACTTTTCGACGTTGTCCTGTGTGCATGATTTTTAGCGATTGAGTGGATAACCTGGGAGGATACCAAACCTTCAAATGCGGGTTTCGATTCTTCAATTCCCGTCGGTATTTTAGAATCTCGGAACTCCACAGCGTTGTCCAATATGAATGATATTGTGTGGTTGAGTGAGTGGACTGTATGTGTTGTGCTGTGTAGGGAAACCTAGGTTGAAAATTTTATAATTATTTGTATTTAATTAATTAATAAATTATTTTTAAAAGTAAATAGAAATGTGTTTGATTTTGTATGTAAATCAAGGAGCAACGTTGTAAGCTCCTCAAATGTTAACGTTTCTGACCCTAAAGCTCTTTTCAGGTGGTGTTTTACCGATTTCACCACTGCCTCACATAGTCCTCCGAAGTTGAGAGATGCTGGGGGAATAAAACTCCATCGCGTGTGTTGTTGGGCTAGTGACTCTTCGACAGTTTTCCAATCGACCTAATTTTACTTAATTCTGCCTCAGCACTTATGAAATTAGTGCCACGATCACTATATAGTTTCGTGCATATCCCTCGACGGGCGGTGCATCTTTTGAAAGCGGCTAAAAATCCTTGTGTCGTTAGGTCTGAAACTACTTCCAGGTGCACTGCCTTCACCGATAAACAAACAAAAATTTAGCACCTTTGCTCACGTGCTTTCCAGGTTTTGATGTTAAAAGGTCCTGGAAAATCAACAGATCTTGAGAATGGCCGTGCCATGCAAACCGTTGGTTCAGGTAAGTTTCCCATCAATTGTTGCATGGTAGATGCTTTGTGACGGAAACAAATCAGACATTCATGTACTAATTTCTTCACTTTTCTCCTTAGCGCAAATATCCAAAAGGCTGTGCGAATGTACGCCATCATCAGAGAAACATCACCATGGATGGTATTTTTGTGTGCATCTCTAATGATAAGGTGTGTAAGATGATGATCTGGTGCCAAAGTAGATGGATGTCTTTATTCGTAGTCCAGATTTGAGCTCTGCAGTCTTCCTCCGACACGTAGAATGCAGTCAGCATCAACATACAAATTCAAATTTAAAGTACGTTTAGGATATACCCTTTTTGCAACATTCATTTCAGGAAACATTTTGTTTTGTGAAATTTTTATTAATCTCCTCATTGATTCGTTGATTTCATTAACCTTTAATGGACCGCTGTCTTTTTTCCTATCTATCTATGCCAGAATGCGACGAAACATCAATTTGATGGTTTCGTCACTCTCGTCATTTTGCTGAGTGCAATGGAAAACGTTGGTGATACCCTCCTTTCGTCTCTCAAGATCAGAGTTGACCTTCGTTAGCTGAATTGGAACTTCAAAGTCACATTTTTCTCGCAAGAATCTTGGACCTTTCCACCAAAGTTCATTTTGTTTTATTACTGACGGCAATATACCTCGAGGTGCTAATTCAGCTGGATTGTGTTGTGTAGGAATACGTTTCCAAGCGCTGCAGTTCGTCAGATGTTGAATTTCTGCGACTCGGTTGGCAATAAAAGTTTTCCATCGGTTCGGCGGCGATGTAACCCAGGCGAGAGCAACCGTGGAATCTGTCCACGCGTGTATCTCCATATTAGACAAATACAGTGCTTTCTTCGTACAATCGAGCAAAGTGGTCAACATAACCGCTCCACAAAGTCCGAGCCTTGGTATGCAAAAAGTGGTGAGTGGTGCCACTTTCGTTTTGGCAAACATCAACATAGCGTGTAGCATCACAAAACTCGTGGAGCTGTAGCCTTGTCGTGACTTGTTTGACGTCTACCCACCGTGTACTTTTCATGTCCTGTATCTGAGGAAGTTCTTGCTGGAACGTTCGCCATCGCTCTTCTAGCTCTTGAGGCATGGGTTCATCCCATGTCACTCCTTGGCACCATAACTCTTGCATCATAATTTTTGCCTTGATCATGCATGGAGCAATCCAACCCAATGGGTGAAAAAGTTTTGCGATTGATGATAGCATGCTTCTTTTCGTCACGACCTTATCACCTGAAAAGAAAGTTTTAAAGGAAAAGAAATCTTCGTTCGGCAACCAGAGAATTCCTAACGCTTTTACTCCATCAACCTTTTCGAATGGTAATGTAAATCCTACTTCTCGTTGATCCGCAGGAATATCCAAAGAATATCTTTTAAATTACTTGTCCATTTCCTTAAATTGAACCCGGCTGACTTTAGCACACTCCTAGCTTCATTTCTCTTCAGTATGCCACCCTTGATTGAGTCGGCTCCTGATATGAGATCATCAATATACATCTCTTCAAGTACGGCTTTAGCGCCTAGAGGAAAATGCTGAGCTTCATCTGCCGCCGCCTTATATAATGTTCGAATAGCCAAGTATGGAGCACTGGCCGTGCCAAACGTTACTGTCTCCAGTCTAAAAATTCTTAGTTTCTCCGCAGGATGATCACGCCAAAATATCAGCTGGTAATATGAATCGTCGATTGGAACTCGAATTTGGCGATACATTTTTTTAACGTCCGCTGTAAATATAATTTTATGTAATCGCCACTTTAAAATTAGTTGAAAAATATCGGTTTGAATTTTAGGTCCCTTCAGTAAATGTGAATTCAACGAGGATCCATCCGAACATTTAGCTGCAGCGTCAAAAACAACGTGAAGCTTCGTCGTTGTGCCTGACTCTTTGAATACCGCATGGTGAGGAATGAAGAAATTGTGTGGGGTATCCAGTATTCTTTTCATCAACCTCCGTCATCTGTCGAAGCTTCTTGTATTCATTTAAGCACCTAGAATACTCTTTGTGTAGTGTGGGGTTTTCCTATAATCTTCTTTCCAGTTGATGAAACCTACGTAAGGCACCAAACCCAGGCTTACATCCAGTTTTAAATGGCAGCGATACCTCGTATCGCCCATCAGCCAATCTATTAGTTGTCTTGAGATAATGCTCTTCACACACTTTGTCTTCAGCTGTCTCCTTAGTATCGAATAGCAACTCCTTCAATTCCCAAAACTTTCGCAGCTGAGTGTCTGTCAAAAAACTGTAAAAAGCTGTGGACAGGTTGATTATTCTGTGAAATTGTCTTCCCAAGGAGGAGCCAACCTAACTCAGATTCCTGTGCAATTGGGGAATTTTCATCACCACCGCGTACAATAGATGCCATAATAAATTCAGGATAAACATCAGCTCCCAGAAGAATATTAACAGTCGTAGATTTATGGAATTGTGGATCCACCAATTTTAAGCCCTCGATGTGTTCCCAACTTCGCAGAGCTAAAGGCTTGGACGGCAACAGACCAGCGACTTGAACACATAGGCTCGGGTATTTGTTTCGAATAGTTTTACCAGCGACCCAAAGGTAAGACTTACATACCGTTGACATGAACCCCTACTGATTTTTCCCAATCTAGATACCTCAATGAACGTTCGTAGCTGATGAAACCCTAATAACTGGACAGCGGATTCAGTAATAAACGTTGCTTTCGATCCAGGATCGACTAACGCCCTAAAATGAAAATAATTACCATTTGAATACCTGACTCTAACAACTGCTGTTGCCAAAAGAACACTTGACTGATGAACTCCAGAAGAGACAATTTTGGGTTGTTTGGTATTTATTTTTGTCTTAATGTGGAAAGTTTGTGTACCTATAGTCGTATTTTCATGATTCCTTGTAGATTTGGAATGTAGAATGGTGCTTCTGCTTACAACAATAGCAGCACACACTGCTTTAACATTGGTTAGTCTTGTGGCTGTATGCCAAACAGTTCCAACAAACCACGATTCTGTCCACTGACTTAGATCGTTCGCAGATCTCCAAGTCAATGAACTTTTTACAAGTCCTTAGAGAATGTTGACCTTTACCACAAACCTGACATGCAAACTGTCAAAAAACTGTCAAACGCTTGTGGTCGTATCTGGCGACAAGCAGTTCCCATGATTTGTCATAGTTGCCAGAATACAACCCTAAATGCTGCAACAAACGAGCAGCTTCACCTGACAGAGAGGATTTAAGGTAGTGAAGTTTTTGAATTTCACCCAGCTTTTTATTTGTGTGGAAAGCCTGCCATTTTGTGTACGAGCCCTCGAATTGCGGAATTTGAATTTGAGGTAACGAAAGCTCATTACGAGAGGCACCTGCTGATTCACTTTCCACAATCTTTTCCTTAGTAGCTGACTTGGCATTGCCGATATCATCGACCAATTCACCACGGTAAGTGAAATATGTTTCTTGTAGCAGATCGAAAATTTCATCAAAGTCTTCCTCTTCCAGACCTTCTTCAACATCTCCTCGTCGAATTTTTGCTTGATGCTCAAGTGCGTCCTTGAACTTCATTTCGAGAACAAGAAGACGGCCTGCTAGATAGCTTGCTATACGCCGTGTTGGTCCAGTCTTCTTGAAGTTGGAGTGGTCTCGAGGAATCTGCTCCAGAACACTTTTCTGATCTGCACCTGATGACAATTTAGTCATTTTAAAGGTTTTTATTGTTAAATTAATTAATAAATATGTGTGGGTATCAAGTATATTGATATTTAATTGCACACAGTTTTTTTTATATTAATTTAATTTTTTATTACAGCAACTTTCGACCTTTGGTCAGCTTTGCCCAGCTGGTGACAGTTTAAGTTAAAGTTGAAAAATTAATTTTTACACGGCGCGGGAAATCCGATTTTTGCACAACCAAATTTTTTAAAAAGAGAAAGACAAGGGGCAAAAGCTTTACCGCGAGGAAATATATGTATGTAATTACTACTTTTTATATTTATATATTGGGTATATAATTTAATTCATGCGGGTTTTTTTTTCAAAATTTGAACGTTTATTTAAGAAAAACATGTACAATAGTATTATTCAAAGTATTGCCCATCTGAAGCTATGACTTTTTCCTATCTTTCTGGCAATTTTTGGCTCTCATCCCAAAAGAACTGCGCCGGCTTGGCAGCCAAGAATGAATCAAGCCAATTTTTGATATTCTGCTCTGATGTGAACCGTATTTAAGTGAGGGCGTTCTGCATTGACCGGAACAAATGGTAGTCAGAAGGGGCAAGGTCTGGGCTATAAAGCGGGTGGGGTATGACTTCCCATCCACTGTTTTTCAAATAGTTCTTAACCGGAATAGTAACGTGGGGCCGAGCGTTGTCATGATGGAAAATTATTGCCTCGTGTCTGGTCGCATATTCCGGGCGTTTTTCGGCTACTGCTCTCTTCAAACGGATTAATTGTGTTCGGTAGCGTTGTCCATTGATGGTATCACCCGGTTTTAGCAGCTCATAATACAGCACACCAATCTGATCCCACCAAATACAGAGCATTACCTTCGCGCCATGGATATTCGGCTTTGCCGTTGATTTGGCTGGTTGGCCGCGTTTCACATATGATTTTTTGCGCTTGGGGTTATCGTAATGGATTCATTTTTCATAACCAGTAAAAATCTGATGCAAAAATGACTTCCTTTTGTGGCGTTCCAGCAGCATTTCGGACAAGCAAAACCGCCTTTCGACGTCTCTCGGCTTGAGTTCATGTGGAACCCAATTTCCTTGCTTTTGAATATATCCAGCTGCTCTTAAAAGTTTTGAAATGGCTGCTTGAGTGACGCCCAAAGATTCTGCGAGCTCTTCTTGTGTTTGGCGACAATCTTTATAGAGTAATGCTTCCAGTTCTGCTTTTTCAAACTTTTTTGGCTGCCCAAGCCAAAATCACCACTTTTAAATCGTGCAAACCACTTTTGGCACGTTCGCTCAGCTAGCGCCTATTCACCATAAACTTCCATCAAAATACGATGACTTTCGGCAGCAGTTTTCAGTAAAGAAGAAGAACTCCCCGCAAAAACACTTTTTTCAGGCACAAAGTTCGACATATTTGAGTGAAAAAAAAAAAAATTGTTGTTTACGCTTTAAATGAACGACATATACTGAAATGACGTACAATGACAGTAGCTTTCCAACGCATGTTCCAATGGAATAATAGCAATGGAATAATACAAGTTATGCCATCTCTTAGCAAACCGCACGAATTAAGTTATAAACCCAATACAAAATATATATATTCTCTGTGCACTTGCATGTTGCACTTGTTCTTTGTACTTGCACTTGCACTTGCACTTTTATAGCTTTAATTGGTTAATGTTTTAATTGTTAAATTATCTATCTGGTTAGGACCAAATGTTGGGGTGTGTAGGGTAAATCTTTGCTAACTGAGTAGGGTAAGAATAATAGAGTTCGAAAAATGCGGTTTTTAATGAAACACGTCTTTTTTTTACTGTACTATCAAAACGATAGTACCTACCTGTTACAAGTTACGCATTTTTTTTGTTTTTGATTTAAGATAATTTATCGAATCGTTGTATATGTTTTGCTATCCCCTTTTTTTTGTTTTCTTCAATTGAGATAGCAAAGTATTGGTACATAATTTAGTTTGGCTACATTACACATTATTATTACACATACTATATTTATGTTAAACATATACTACACCGCTTTTATTATCCCAATAATTTAGTCTCTAGTTCGTTTTTGGTAGCATCCTATTTAAAATGGATGAATCTGAAAACGAAAGACAGAAAATGAGAAGAAGCAGCGTATTTGAACCAAATCGTATACTTACTCGTGCACAAGTTTCCCATAAGACAACAGATGCGTTACCAAAAGTGCAGCACAGTTCAATTCTGACAATTCGGCTGTTAGAGTGCCACCAGCGACATTAACTGCATCGCAGATAAACAATGAGGGTAATACTCCCGCTGGACCACTTCAACAAATTCCAGCAGTCACGGAAAATTATCCTCCGTCAACATGTTCGTTCTCACAGTTCCCACCTCCTTTCATTTCTCATATGAATAGTATTGGCAATTCAGAAGAGCGAACTACTTTTCGGATTGGCCATATCTGCGTGAAGCACTCATGCGTCAATTACGCAATGCGAAGTCAGACTTCGAGATAATGAGAGAACTTATGGACCACAGGCAAGGTGCGGGAAAGTCGAACGATGAATTTTACATAGCGATCGCAATACTTAGATCACAAATGACCATTCAAGACCCAGAGTTTGAAATGGTTTAAATAATTAAATCAAATTTAAACGTGAGAATCGGTAAGTTGCTTTATCCAATAGCAATTTTTACCCTGGACCAACTAATTTTTAATTCGAGAAAAGTACTAATTTAAAAATAATTTAAGTAGTATAAAGTACGAAAATCTGGAAGATGGCACGTCGGAGATTAGAGAGATGGCAGCCGTGAAGTATGGTGATCCGCGGCCGAAACCGACAAGAAATTTTGCAGAGCCAAGAAAATTTTTTTGCTGGAACTGCAGGGCCGAGGCGCATACCTTCATGGATTGCCTTCTAGTAGTAGATATGCCTTCTGTTACAGTTGTGACAAGAGGGGGTAATAACCCCTCTATTAAATGTCACCGATGCAGCCCGTAAAACAGCCAAAGGAACGTGATGTCGGCGGGGAAGTCACGTTCGACGCAGTTTACCGAATAAAGAATCAAGGATGTGTCATCACCCAGATAGAAGAAGATAGTGAAGGAAATGAAGGGTAGGCTAGGGTACTAAAGAGGGACCAAAAAGAAAAAGAAGTTAAAGAGTCAAAGAAATCGGAAATAAAACGCCTGCATGTAAAAATACAGGAATATGTTAAGGCAAGACATTGAATTATAGGAGAAAAAAGGATACTAAGAGAATTTTAAAAACTAGGAAAAGATTTAAAATTAGAAAGAGGTGAGGAGAGCAATAGCGTCAGCCATAGTAGACACATCCTCTGATCCAAGGCCTTACGCGAAAATAAAAATTGGACAAAGGGAGATATTAGGTTGACTGAACAGCAAGGCCACCATAAGTATATAAGGGAAAAATTGTAAACAGTTAGTTAAGAAAAAGGATTTACCTGTTTATTCTTTTAAAAGCTCTGGCATTAGAACAGCCGATAAGAAGAAACAAACCATTATCGGTAGAGTCACTGCACCAGTAAGGTATTTAGGTGGGAAAAATACGATAACTTAATCCCAAGTCATTGCCAGGAGTTGTACCTAGGGATTTATTTTTAAAAGGCTTTTCAAATAGCGCCAGAAATTATAAGCTCAGATACACTACTAGGTGATATAAATGATACAGAAAGTCACAAGTTATCGGTTTTAGATCAGTCAAAACCGATAAAAATTTCGCTGTTTTACCCAGCATGATCTCATAAAAACATCGTTGGAGGAGCATGTCATTAGCACCGTAGAGGCGGAACTTGTAAAGCAACGTCACTACCCTGTTTCCCCAGCCATACAAGATCTCCTGTATGTTAACATAGAGAGTCTGTGTGTCCGCCCATTGTACTCATACGAAAACCAAATTTAAATCGACTTTGCTAGGATTCTCGTAAGGTCAACGAGCTTACAAAAAAAGACGCTTACTCTCTCCCCCATATCGACGGGCTTCTCAGTCGGCTACAGAACAACTACTTTATCAGCAGTGCCGATTTAAAAGATGTCTTCTGGCAGATACAACTGGAGAAACGGAGTAGGGAGAAAACTGCTTTAACGGTCCCAAGGAGACTCTTATACCAGTGTACTGTCATGCCCTTCGGGTTGTGTTATACGGCCCAAAAGATGTGTAAGTTAATGGATAAGGTCATCCTATCTCGTTTAAGAGAAAGAGTCTTCGTCTATCTCCATGACTTGCTCATCGTATCTCCAGACTTCGAGACTCATCTCACATTGCTCGAGAAGGTCGCGTTGTGCTTGCGGAAAGGGGACCTCATCATTAACTTTTTTTTTATAATACCGCGCGCGAAAGAATTGGAAATGAATACCCTTTTACTGGCTTTTTCTCCAGGGCGCGAGCGGGTGGTGTAGTAGTTTGAAACTCAGGTGTATTAGGTTTCGATATTTTCTCCACTACACGACGGCCACCCCCTTGACTAAGTCGAGGTTCTGTTTCAAGAAACCTCTTTACTTAGGCTAGAAAGTTGATGGTGGGAAGCTTAAGACCGATCCGGCCAAGGTTGAAGCTGTCGTCGATCTACCAGTCCCGAAAAATTGAAAGCAAGTACGCAGTCTACTCGGCCTCTCTAGTACCATCTAGATAATTTATCAGGGATTTTTCAAACTAACCTTTTCGGATGACTGATGAAGCTTGAGAGCCTTCGAAACACTTTAGACTGCATTAGCAACCACCCCAGTACTCATTCACCCCGATTTTTTCAAGAGATTCTTTATGCAGTGCGACCCTTCCTATTTTGGAATAGGTGCAGTCCTGTTCCAAATAAACGAAGCTAAAGAAGAATGCCTCATCGCTTACTTTTCCCAGAAGTTGAATTCATGTATACGCAATTATAGTGTGACAGAGAAAGAACGTCTAGCAGCGGTACTAGCCGTCTAGAAGTTCAGATCCTACGTGGAAAGCATGTCATCAAGAGCTAATAGAAACGATACGATGAGTCCACGGTTGAACACAACTGGAAGTTATGGATCCGGTCGGATCTCACAGAGGAGTTAATTTCCCGAGCACACTATCCTCCGCAAGCTTCAGATGGTGTTATTGCAAAAACAATACACCGAATCAGGCAATTCTTTGATTGGCCAAATATGACAGTCCAAATTTGTCGATATGTATGTAAGCCTTCCGAACTCATACAACGTCCGCCGATGTCAACAAATTTTTGTACTGATCGTCTATTTCAGAAATTATACCCCAGATTAAAAACCAGGAAAAGGTTTGTGTTTGTGGTCCTCTATCATCTGTCAAATTTTATTGTTTTGAAAGCACTTAGAAGTGCAAGTTCGTCTAGTGGTGTTCAGTTTTTGCAAGATGTTTTCAACATTTTCGGTGTACCACAAGTAATACATTCGGACAACTGTAAGCAGTTCTTGGCAAAAGACTTGCAAAATCTTCTGGCAAAACGACAAATTCGACACCTGAGAACCTCCAATTACTCGCCATAATCGAATGCGTCTGAGAGTAAATAGGTCAATAATCACGGCCATAAGATCTTACATTACGGATGACCATCCTGATTGAGATCTTCACTAAAGTCACATAGGTGAATCGTTGAGGAGTTCTGTGCATAATTCAATCGGTGTACCACCATACTTTGCTTTATTTGGTATAAATGTTATGACATACGGAAGCTGCTATAAGCTGGCTCAACGACTCAATGCTGTGAAGTACGGAGAACTATTAGCCCTCTCAAGACAAAATCGATTGCAGTGCTTGAGAAATAAAATAAAGCAGAACATCAGGAAATCCTAAGAAAGGAGCGGTAAAATATATAACATGAGAACACGAATAGTCCGATTTATACCTGGCCAAGGGGTATACAGAAAAGAAATCGTTTTAAGTAACACGTCCAAGTGCTAAACATCTACATTGTGTCCAAATTATGTTAAGTGTCGTGTTGTCAGAGGAAAAGAAATGACATAGAGTATTGACAGCAAAGTAAAGTCACAAAAAAATAAGTATCCCGAAATAAGTATTTGAAAATATTTAATATTTAATTATTTACTTGTTTATTTATTTATTTATTTATTTATATAATCGTATATATAGGTAGAAATAGAGAGATTGAAATAGGATAAGGTATTTATTTTTTTATGTATGTCTATCTTCTTATGTATTTATACATTTATACACTTATTTATTTAAATACTCATCTGTTTATACATTTATATGTTTATATATTGATTTATTTATTTATATATTCATTTATTTATACATTTATTTATTCATATATTTATTTATTCATATATTTATTTATTTATTTATTTTTTATTTACATATTTACTTACTTATACATTTATTTATTTTTATATTTATTTATTCATTTATTTACTTACATATTACATTTATTTATACATTCAAACATAGAAAGTTATTTATCGTGCATACTTTTTATATATAGAGTGTATTTGCACATGTTTATGTTTATTTATATATGTATGTATATTTATAAATTTCTTTATTTAATAATTTATGTGTAATATTCACGTTCTGTAACATGCATTTGGTGTTAATTTATTTTGTTATTGATTAAATTCACTAATATTTATCACTAGGTTTAGGACTTGCACAGCTGTTTTAAAGAGTTCATTGAACTTACGCACGTATGCAGACATGAACCTGAATATGTTTGTCAATGTGTCACGCCCGGCTAATAACAGCGTGATCATCACGTTCAATTCTCCCAATCTAGAGAGCTCTCTCCTTTCCGTCATAAAAACTCTGTAAAGTCCAGAGTTTCTTTACATCTCCCTGCAATAAAAGAAGGAAATATATGAGTAAAGAATAAGAAACTAATAATTGCATATCAAAACATCTTACTTCTTTGAAGAAAAAAGAAAATTTTTTAATAATAACAAATGATAACACGTCAGAGGCTAAAGAAATGGTAGCTAGATGATGGGAGGGAGAAAAAAAAACGGTGGGACGGATAGCTAGCTGCATGACTCCAGTTAAGTTTCAAAAAGGTGACGGTAGCGAAAACAAGTATTCCTCGATTAGAAAAAAAAAAGAAAATTTTTTTGTGGAAAGTAAACCGGTCAAGAAAAAAATAAACGGAAGAAATCGAAACTATGGAACGAAACTAAACATGAAAAAAATTTGTGCCGTCAAACAATTTATTACATTTTTTTATACAAATATTGAAATCCCCAAATACCCGAAAAAAAGCAGAACAATTAAAAGAAACCGTGGCAAAACCACCAACATATATTATAAAGGGGGAAAACTCATTGATCAAGTCGGATATTATCTTGCAGTGTTGTGTATGCGAGCAAATTGGAGATGAGATAAACAGGTAAGACGACATCCGCTCATTGGGAAAATCTTAAAATTGGCCACCGGATTTCCATGTTGGAAAGGAAAAGGCCAGCGCTGTTCAGACCACAGCGATCCACAACATCGTAAGTTCTGAGGAATTAGCAAAGCAATCATGCTGATCCACATCGATTCCAAAATTTATTAAACATCTTCTCGATGACCGTAACTTTATTATTCAAACAGACCACAAGCCCTTAATCTACACATCCCAACAAAGCTCGGGTAGGGCATCACAAAGACGATTACGCTAGTTGGATTTCATTCGGCAAAGATAACTCAGTGGCAGACGAACTATCACGTATATACGCATTAACAATGCCTTGCAAAATAGACCATCGTGAACTTCACACACTACAACAAAAAGATACCGACATGCAGGCAGATACGTTTTCAACGGCTTTTTATACACATTGGATTGCACGCCATTTGCCACCAACTGAACAAATGGATTGAATCCCTTCCAACTGTGCTACTCTAATGGGACTTAGAACATCATACAAGGAATACATTAGAGCATAAGCAGCCAAAATGCTAAATGGTTCCAGTATTCGGTGAGTTTTCTTGAACAAAGATCTTTCTGTTAATCCACAGACATTCGTCGAGAAGCACCGACTATTCGACAATTCGGACCAACGCAAACAGCACATCACACCAAGAAGGAAATATTTATTCTCCCAGACCTCTGTACAGACAAATGTACGCATGTATTCCTTCGATACGACGCTGTCAAGGAACCTCTACATCAACCGTATTCTGGACCATATCCAATCATCAAAAGAATTACCGGCAGGCTATTCACGATTCTTGCAAATGAACAAACAGTAAATATATCTGTCGACAGACTTAAACCAGCGCATTTGGACACGGATCCGAATATTGAAGAAGAAGTTGACCCGAAACCGAATTGAAAACGAATTGTGCCTTCTTCACTAACGAGGAAGTTATGTGATAACACACATAATACATTTACATCATGATGTCGCTGCAATCATCTTGGAGAATTAAAAGTGATAGCGAACACACCAAACAAAAACAACATATTCGATTCAATGTTCTTCATGTTGCGACAGCAGATGCCTTTTCAGTATTTAACAACTTATTTATTGGTTCCAATAATTTGTAATAAAGTAAAATTATTAATTTATAAATTTATGTGAAATTGTCGTGTTTATATTTCCGACAATCGCCACAATACAATTTTGAACATTCTTAATTAGGTGTTCATTTACTTTTCGTTTCAATATATAATAAAGTTAACCCTATACATTAAAGTATACCATTTTTACATTGCGATACCATTCTGGAACTATGGGTGCGTAGTTTATGACTGCACTAACGTTTTTTTAGCTTATTTTAAGACAATTAGATCACTAGATCGTAAATACGATATAACGAAAAATGAGTATAAGAAGTAGAACCAGAAGCACAAAACTTACTAGGTGGGGTAAAAAGTAACCTTCTTGGGAATGAAAAAAAATTTTTTTAAATGTTTTTTATTTTATTCAATATAGTCCCCTTTTAGTTAGATACACCTATTCCAGCGATTTTCCAAGTTCTTGATCCCGTCCGAAAAGTGATTTTCCGCAAGGTATGCAAAATACTCCTCCGTGGCGTCGATGATTTCCTCGCGTGAGCTGAACTTTTTATTGATGAGCCATCTTTTGACGTTTGGGAAGAGATAATAGTCCGAGGTAGCCAAATACGGTGGATGCGACAGCAATTGGAGCTGTAAGTCATTGATTTATGCCGTGGTTGCGATGCTCTTGTGCGCCGGTGCATTGCCTTACAAAAACAAAATTTGTTTTCGATTCATATGAGGTCGTTTTGCAGCGACTTCGGCCTTTAATCGCTTTAATAATGCACAGTAATACTGGCTGCTGATGGTTTTTCCTTTTTCGAGGTAGTCCACGAAGAGTATGCCATGACAATCCAAGAAAACCGAAGCCATAACCTTTCCGACCCATCGATCCTCCATCGGCCGCTTCGTAGCACTCGTGCCGTCTTCAGTCCTTTGCCGGGCACTCATTCTGTTCTCTGGTGTTCAACAGTTACCAATCGACGCCAAAAGTCCGCCCGATTCCGCATCATTTCGAAGATGCATCATGCATCATGCTCAACATGATGCCAAGCACGTCAACAACAATCTTGACACGTCAACAACAATAAAGACAGTATCGCACTGAAATTTGGCATGCCTGCCTAAATATGAACGGACTTCAAGACACCATAACCTTTTTTGCAGTAGAAGTGCCTTCTGGCGGTGAAGGAGGTTACTTTTCATTCCACCTACTACATATTATGTGTACCATTCTCCCCTAACAACATGAGTACCGGATATCTAAAGAAGTTTATTCATTATTTCGCAATTAGAAAATAATAAATTGTATCTTATTTTACTTTGCCGCCCTTGACAAGGAAGCAATAAAAGTATGTATATACATACATAAATGTGTATATGGATATGAGTCAAATTTAAATTTCATTGTTTATATTGTAAAATGTTTGTGTGGTTTCAAATGATAAAAATTATTGCTTTCAATACAATCGTTTTATTCAGTTTAATTTCAATTTACATTTCAATCGCTTTTCTCAATTACTTATACTTCACTTTATCTTTTAGTTAAACCACTTTATTACTGCTTGTAATTCAGCTTTCAAATTCCACTTTAGAACTAACTAACTTCACTTCATTGGGATACTGGTATTTATACTATATACCATTTTTCAAGAAATATCTGTCCTTGTCAGCTGTCCATACTTCTTTACATTTTGCGAGGATATTCACTTTCAATTCAAAAATATTTTCCATTATTTTTCATAATGAATGAGTATCTGTTTTATACATATTGTAATATGTTTGCGTGGGTACAAATCATAGAACTTATTACTTTCAATAAAATCTTTTTATTCAATCCAATTTAATCGCTTATCTTAAACTCTTTACTTTTATTTAAACCACTTAATCACTGTAACTCTCACTTTTAAATTCAACTGATGAACTGATTTGCATACCTCAGGGATGCTGATATTTATACTCCAATGACATAATTAGAGAAGAATCTGCGCCATCCAGCATTCCATATATTTTTCAATTCGCTAAAAAATTCGATTCTACTCTCCACTCAATAATGATTGATGCTTCTGCTCTCGAAATCTTCTCTTCGTCCCGAACAACTTTGTCATTCGTCGTTCTGTTGAAATGACACATTCTGCCCAAATGGACCACACTCAAATATCCTCGATCACCACGCTGAAACTGGTAGACAATAGGTAATGCGGGTTATTACATTGTATGGACCTTCCCTATCCTGTTGCGATTTTAGTTATTTTCCTTTGTTATGCAGAGGATTATATAGCCACACCAGATCTCCTTCGTACCCAGTCTTCATGCGGTTGCTCGCTAGCTTCATCCTTTCTCTGGTGTTTTCATGCATGTCGTTCACCCCCTTGGGCTCCGTAGGTGAGGATCAAATTTTATTTCACTTGGCAACCGAAGTGTTTAATCAAATTAGATCTCGGATGGTGTGTTTCCGGTTGAACTATGGACCGCGTTTCGGTAGGCCATTAAGAAGTGAGGTATGTGTCGATCCCACATACCACAGCCCAGCGATGTCGACGGCTATTAGTTCAAGTGGTGCTTCGACATTTTATTGTTGCATTCGTCCCTGTGACTTTATCTTGGGGCCCTTTGTAGCCGCACACCTTACGCAGTTTTTGCACCAATTCTCGACATCTTGTTTAGCACTTAGCCAATAGAAACGTTCCCTTACCTTTTCCAACGTCTTTTTTTTATTCCCTGAGATTCCGTCATGTATTTCATGGACCTCGGCATGATTAGCTACGAGAAGTTGTTCAATCTGCACTTTCCCATTTTCTCTTCAGCATACCATCTTGTACACATAGCGAGTCCAACTGTGCCCAATATGCAATCCTCGTGTTCCTTCCATGCCAATATTGATTCAATGTCATTATCTGCCTGTTAAGAGGAACAAATTTCATCTGCTCTCCAACCCTCTGTTGGCTCGGTCCTGATCATGCAGATAGTGGCCTGTTTTTTTCGCTTCTTTTCGGTTGCAGTGTTCACATTTAACTCTACACGGTCGACGAGAGAGAGCATCAGCATTTGAAAGGAGTTTTCCCTTGCGGTTTTGCACTTCAATATCGTAGCCTTGCAACTGGTCGATCCATCACACAACTTGGCCTTCATGGTTCTTAAATTGAAGTAGCCATTTCAGAGTAGCCAGAACGAACTTTTGTCCATAGGGGTACTTATCGAAATGCTTCGTATCCAGAATTAAAGCCAGAAGCTCGCGCCGAGTTATGCAGTAGTTCCTTTTAAGTCTAGAGAATACCTTGCTGTAATATGCTATCACTTTCTCTCGAACATCATGCCCCAAAGTTGGGGATTTGCACAGCTGGCGCTTGAGTTCTTGAAATGCTTTCTCACATACTCAAGACCACTTGACCTGTCCGCCTTTTTCCGTAAATTGGTGCTGGTTTTTCCCAATACCAGCGAAATCCATTACGAACAACCTGTAGTACGTGGGAAGTCCCAAGTAGCTTAACAGTTGGTGTTTATCTTTGGGGGTGTTATATTTATAAGAACTAGTTCGATTAATACTTAATCAATAAATAGTAAAAACAGTATCACGATAACTCGATTTCTAACATAAGTAAGGGGTGATTCATCGTAAAGTTTGACTTTCAATAGGCTTTTCTTGACAGATCACACATCACCCCTATCAAACTGCTTTGTCATTCTTGTTCAGTATCGTTCGGCATGTCATCATGGAAGGACTCACACCACAACAGCGTATCCAAATTGTTCAGCTGTATTACGAAAATCATCGATTTGTCGTCCTTCTCAGCAGCGTGGCTTGGCGTATTCGACAACTTGGCAAATTTTACGTGAGGATTTCGGCATAAAAGAGTACAAAGCTCAACTTGTGCAAGAATTGAAGCCAGGCAACTTGAATTTGCGTCATATTTTCAGTGAATAGGCTCTAGAAGAACTCAATGAAAATCCGGTGTTTTATCGTGAAATTTCGTTTAGTGATGAAGCCCATTTTTGGCTCAATCAATACGGTAATAAACGAAATTGTCATATTTGGGCTGATGAGCAACCCGAAAAGTACCATGAGCTACCATTATATCTATTAAAAACAACGGGGTGGTGTGGTTTTTGGGCTGGTGGATTCATTGGTCCATCTTTCTTCAAAAATGAGGCAAATCAGAATGTTACCGTCAATAGTTACCGTTATCGCGCCATGTTAACAGATTATGTGCTTCCTGAAATTCAAGCACATGATCTCGGTGAACTCTGGTTTCAACAACACGGCACTACAAGCCGTACAGCGCGTGAAACAATGGAAGAAATCATTTTTTGGGCACCCCACAGGGGGGGGGGGGGTTGCCGTGGTGTAGTGGTATATGCATACACTCCTCAAGCAGAGGAATCCCGTGCGGGGCAATTCTCTGAAAAAGTCTTTTCGTAGAATTTATATGTAGTTATATGAGAATCCCGTCGGCGTCACCTCTGACATGAAGGTATAACACTGATGTTGGAGTGGTTGCTGGCTGGGCTAAATCTACGGACTAACAACTAGCACGTACTGGGACCCACTGGTTGAGGATGCACTTGCTCGTCCAGTCCAGTTTGACAACCACCACTGGGAAAAATATCGAAACCTAGTACTCCTGAGTCTCAAACTACTACACCACCCGCCCACACCCTGGAGAAAACCAGTAAAAGGTGCGCGCGCGGGATTATAAAAAAAAAATAAATAAGTAAAAAAATAAAAACTTTATTTCAGGTTTTGCTACGGTAAATTGGTCGCCTAGATCGTGCGATATCACACCTTTGGACTATTTACTTTAGGGATTTGTAAAGTCTAAGGTTTTCAGGAATAAGCTAGCTACGATTGACGCTTAGGAATCCAACATTACTCTTGTTATCCGCAAGATACCAGTCGCTATGCTCGAATGAGTTGCCCAAAATTAGACCTTCCGAATGGATCACCTCAGACGTAGTCATGGCCAAAATTTACATGATATCATTTTCAAAAATAAAAGCCATGAATTGTTCTTTTAACCGATAATAAAAATTTTAACTTGGCTCTCAAATTTATGTATTTTATTTTACATTATAAATTAAACCTTACAGAGAGACACCCTATATTATACACAGTATCATGGGAACTCACTTTCTAACATAAGTGTGGAGTTTTCTAATAACGACTTGACAACTTTTTTTTAAATGAAAGGCAAACCATTTGAGATATTTCAAAAACTTCATTATTGGCTTGAAGTACAATCAAAACATTTATGAATGGAACTCGACTTCGTTCATATGGCCACCGCGGGCAAGTTTGCAGCGGTCGATTCGTTGGACCCGATTTTCAACGACTCGGCCATACATTTCGGCCGAAACGGCATTTCGCGTTCAATGTTGGCTCTGAGCTCTTCCGTCGTCGGCGTGTTGGCATAAACCAAAGACTTAATGTAGCCCCACAGAAAATCGCACGAACGAGGCGGCCAATTGACTGGCCCATGTCTTGAGATAACACGCTCATCATGCTCATATTGTGGCACCATCCTGTTGAAACCACATGTCGTCCAAGTCCATATCTTCCAATTCGGGCCAAAAATAATCGATGATCATGGCGCGATAACGCTGACCATTCACAGTAATGTGAAGATTGTTATCGTCGACAAAAAAATATGCCGCCGGCATGCAAACCGCACCAAACAGTTATTTTTTGTGGATGAAGTGGTGATTTATGAAGCAGATGTGGGTTATCACCCGACCAATAACGCATATTTTGCTTATTGACGAACCCATTGAGCCAAAGATGAGCTTCTTCACTGAAGATGATTTTGCGATGAAATTCATCATCTTGGCACATCTTCTCCAGAACCCAATTGGAGAACGTAGTTCGTTAGCGTACTTTACCGTGATAAAAATGTTGAGTTTACTGAATAAATTGACAGTGACAGTTTGATGATTAGTGAAAGAGTGCGTTCACAAATTAAATTCAAAGTTGTGAAGTCCCTATTGGAAAGCCCTATACATACTTATGTAATAATTAAGATCTTTTGGTTAGCTTTAGAGTCAGTTGTTGATTAGCTCTACTGATACGTACATCTTTTTATACATACAAAACCTTTTTGTTGGAAATTAAATATAATAATTTAGAAATTAACGAATGGTGTATTGTTATTATTGAAAAACATAACAAATCTGGCGACGAGGATTAAAGCGCGGAATTTTACAAATAAGAGAAAAAATGTCTAGTCGTTAAGTTAGTCATATTGAACCATTTGTGTCGGGTGCGAATTTTAAAGTGTGTGAGGACAGAATTTTAAATTTTTTACATGACGAGGTAAAAACTCCGTTATTTATTACATCTGTGGGAGCTGAAATTAATGAAGTTCTTCTGTCGCTAACTATACCAGACCTGCAGAGCGTAAAGGATTTCAGCATCCTGATGTCAATGTTGTGTAATTATTTTTCACCAAGAAAAAAAAACGAGCTGAAAGATAGGCATTTTATAAAATAAGGTGAGCCTATTTATGATTTTATTGTAAGGTTAAAATCATTGGCTCAAATGAGATGACAAAGTTCAACAAGCACTTTTAAATGATGATTTTTTATCATTCAAAAAATATTGTCAAAAAGCACTTAATAATCACAAAAAACTTAAAAATCTTTGCAGTCGGTCCCGCAGCATGCAGTTTACAGAAAACCCAATAAATTCTATAGCAACAACAATCAAACAAGTCACAGAAACGCACCAAACACTAGACAGCTAAGAGCTTCGTTGAATTAATCAGTAAGGCAGTCAAGTCATGAGACCGTGAGTACAGAACTACGAGCAACAGATGTGAGAAAAACCATAACCCAAACACGTGTACGGCAAGAAACTGGGAGTGCTTATAATGTCATAGAAAGGGGTATACCTCCACCGTCTGTACAAAACAAAACCGGGTAAATGCTGTTAACACATTAACAGGGGAAGGAGATATTCTCAAATTTCATCAATACAATCGATACATCTAGCCAAGGTCCTGTGCAATGCGAGTAAATGGGTAATCCGTTTCAGTTGAGGTCAACAGCATCTATAATTAGTGAAGATGAGTTTAAGTTTAGATTTTCTAATATAAGTATAGATTATGCAGATAACAATCTTTGTACTATTACAGGTAGCCCTATTAAGGAGCTTGGGAATACTAAGGTTGAAACTAGTCTTGAAGAGAAAATATTCACATCAAACCTAATTGCAATTGCTAGCAATTGGCCAAAAAAACCATTGTTGAACATGGCTAGATATAATTTTTCCGCAATTGGGAAACATGTTTTCATTTTCAAAAGTACATTTAATAAGTGAATATTCCAATGTAATTAGTGAAATTAAAGAAAAATTTCCGGTTGTTTTGGCTAAAGTCCAATTGTCGGGTTAGCCGTAAACCGTAATATAGTTTTAAAAGAGTGATCAAATCCGATGTTTCATTCGCCATACCTGTAAAATATAGATAGAAAGATAGATAGATATATTTTCTTTTATTATTTTATTATATACCATATACATATCTTACAGTATTGGTAAAATTTTTTACAAGACCAATATAGAAATAATGTGGTGACATTTTATATTTTCTATACATGCAATATTAAAAATAGTGTCAAATTCCAATTCAATGAACTTTATTATTAGTATATTAAATTTGACGAGAGTGACAAGTCTAATTTCCATTGCAGTAAAAGTTATAAAAAATAAATAAATAAAATTAAAGAAAGTAAATAGAAGAAGGATTAGCAATAAGTATTAAATATACTTTTGAATAACTGATGGATACAAAAAGAAGAATAGTTTACACCAGAATGTCAGAGAAAATAATTTTTATATGACGCAAATCATAATCAAAGAGCCAATTCCTTACAAACTTTTCAAAACGTCCAAGAATTGATATTGTTCTAATGTTTAGAGGCAGCTTATTAAATAATCTTTGCAAAAAATTAATCTGTAATTTAAATTTCCTGGTCTCTAAAAGAACATTTTTAAAACTTTGAAACAGTATAAATTACGAATAGGAAGAATTTTCAAATCGCAAAACAATCGGAAACTAGGATGCTTTTTGCAGATATTTTTTAAAACCCTTTCTGCAAGACTAGTAAAGGCTTAATTCTATTCAAATTTATGCCCACCCCCCCACCCCAACAACAAAATATTCCGTATTTTAATCTCTAGTGAAGGATACCATAGTAAAAAGCTTTCATTAAGTACATGGAACAGAGGTTTTTAAGATAGTAGAAGCTTCGAAGAGTGAGTCAATTGTGAGTCCAAAATATTTGAAATCGTCTACTTTCTCAATTAAGAAGCAATTATCACTGCTATTAATACTGCTGCAAAAAGTTGTATGCTGGTTGGAAACACAATTGCAGATTTCTAATCCATACCTTTGGCATTCTGATGCATGAAAGTGAACGTCTGCATTTATACTTATTGGGTATACTTGAGTCCTGTTTGATAAGTAAGATCTAAACCAGTCCAACATGAATCCATGAAAACCAACTCTTTCCATTTTATTTAATAGTATTATATGGTTGACCATGTCAAAGGCTTTTGAAATGTCAACAGATAAAGCAGCAATGAACTTTTTACTGTCAAGGTTAGTGAAAATATTTGAGCAAAAATTAGAAGGGCGTCTTCGGTAGTTTTACCTTGCTGAAAATCAAATTGTAGCCTTATTCAAATAAGATAAAATTCTCTTTCTAATTACTTTTTCAAAAACCTTGCTAAAAAATGGCAAAAGAGTAATAGGCCTATAGTTTTCGATATCATCTACAGTACCTTTTTTATATAGCGGAACTACGTCAGTACATTCGAGCGCATCGGGGAAGGTCCCGGAAAATATACTACGGTTAAAAATGACCGCCAGCACATCAACCACGAAGCATGAGCTACGTTTTAATAATATGTTCGAAATACCATCACACAAACGTGAATTTGTGCTTTTAAGAGAACCAACTTCTTTCAAGAGCTCCAAAGCAGTAATAGGTTCGAAGGCGAAACTTCTTTCTGATTGATCATCACAACTTCCTAAATTGGTATATTGAGTACATCTTCTTTGAGCTCTTTGTGTTGGTAGGAAAGTTGCTGCTGACGCAAAATATCAATTGAATTCATTTGCAATGTCAAGTTTATCAGAAAGTTTGCAGTTGTTCATATAGTCGTTGGATTAGTCTAATAGTGGTTGTTCCAAAGCAAAACGGAAGCATTCGAATTTATATGGATTGCAAGGTCACAATTAACAAATTCATTTAAACAGAGCATTATCCACTGCTCAATATCCAACATATGGATATTGACATTTTGTGTCCTTAACCTTACCAATGCATATCAGCAGCTAGCGATTGTCAGGAATTACTAACCTTTAACACCTTAAAAGGGTTTCATCAAGATTGACGTTTAACTTTTGGAGTTTCGAGTGCTCCAAGCTTTCAAGCTGTCATGGATCAGGTTCTAATTGCATTAAAAAGAGTATCCTGCTAGCTAGATGATATCCTCATCAGGGGAGAATCTAAAAGTGACTGCAAGTAAAGGCTTTTCGAAGTCTTGGAGCGGTTAGATTATCATAATATCCATACTAATATTGAAAAATCTAGTTTCTTACAAAATTCAGTCCAGTACTTGGGTCATAGTCTGTCTGTTCATGGTATTTGTAAAAAGGTAATAAAATGGTAAAAAATGTAGAATGTAAAATGGTAATTATAAAAAAATTATAATTTCAAATAATATTCTTGAACTCTATGATCCACTTAAGAAATCGCGGTGGCAACCGATGCTACTTCAGACAGTGTGGGAGCAGTCCTTTTACGTGTAGTCGATGTGGTTGAGAAGCCTGTAATATTTTCGTCCAGCACACTGTCAGAGCCTGAAAAAAATTACTTCCAGTTCCATAGTGAAGCACTTGCTATAATTTTGGCTTTAAAAAAAAAAATTCCATAATTATTTGTATGGTCAAAAATTTCTAATTTATACTGACCACCAAGCTCCTCGAGAGATTTTCAATTCAAAAAGGGAACTCCCCCGTGGCCGCATCATGCCTACAACATTGGGCAGTTATCCGTTCAGTGTATAACATACAATATCATACAAAAATGTAGCTCACTGATGATGCATGCAGATGGTCTCTCTCGCTTACCAATTAAAGAGGAGACAAATATTGAGACCATGGGTATACATTTTTTTTCGTCTGAAACAACCATCACTGATAAGAAATCACTTTTTGCTTAATTCTACAGTTGCTTCTGTTTACCAATTTTTAATGGGTGGTTGGCCAAAGGAAATACCAAAAAAATTGTTATGGGTATTTTAAAATAAAGGATAGCACGAGTACTATCCTAAGCTAGATAGCTTCTCAATATTTTGTTCGTTTGCGGAGTTGGTGTCGACAAACAAAAACAGCTTTGCTTTTTTAGAAGACATAGGTCTAATTCCCACTAAAACATCAACTCCGCCACAGTGTTGCAATTTACGGATGAAGGTTGAAAAATGCAAAAATATAAAGTTCGGTTGGATGTGGCGATGCTCAAAAAAAAAGCTCTAAAAAAAAAGGTGACAAAAATTGTAGGAATACAATTAACCCATCTATCGGCACATTTTTCCATCAGCCTTAATGTCGGCTAGAGATTCTCGAGGTTCTTGCGATAATTATCTTTTTTGTGATCAAAATGCCTGTGAACACGGTTTTTCAGGTAAATTAATTAAATCCTAAGTTACAACTTTGTGTTTTTTTTTTTAAATATTGTTGTATCTCTTTTTTTTTTTTAAAATTAGCATTTAATCGCTTGGCGCCATCATGACAATAAAAATGAACTAAGCAAATCTACTACAATAGATTACTTTAACTATTGTCGTGAAATAGCCGAAATTATATCGTCTCACGTTGATGTTAATATTGGCAGCAAAGAAAAAACTGTACAAATCGACGAAACTTTTCTTACGAAAAGGAAATACCACAAAAGCCGTATTACTGAGCAAATGACAATCGTGGTATTGGGGTTGTTTTGCAAAGAAGATAAGATCGGGCGGTTCTTTAAAGTAAACTCCAAATGTAAGGAAGATTTGTGGCCTTATATCCATAAATATGCTGACCCCAACACCTGTATATAGGTGTTGAAAAAATATTCTCTAGTTCCACAACACATGAAATTACGAACCACAGCAAAGGCGAATATGTTAACAAGACCGATGCAACCAACACAATTAATGATCTGGAGAATCAGAACAAGCTTCTGAAAAAAACAATTTTATGCCGAAAAACAACAGACCACCTTCACCTTCACTTTTTTTTTATCGAAAATACTGCCTTGAAAAAAAATATAAGGGCGACTTGGGCTCCCAAATTATGGAATTTTTGCTGGACGTAAAAAAAGTATACCCATGTTTTATCGATTATAAAGAAAGTGTAGGTTTGCAATTTAAGGACTTCGACCCTCCCACCGTTCACAGTGAGCACTTAGATGGTACTTTACCGACAAAAAAAAACCTCGGCTCCTCACCATTAATGACGAGCTCAATGAACTCGACGGTAACACCAGTACGGACGATGATTTTATTGACGAGACTTACATACCTTTTTAATATGTAGATTAAAAATCGACTTGACTATTTTTAACTAACTACTGACTTACTAACTATTCAGTATTACGCGGAATGCAATGCAATTCTACCTCCTCGTGGTGCATTCTGGGTAACGCTAAATGATTTGCAATACTTTACTTACAAAGATGATAAGTTCATCAACATTAATCCTCAAAGTGAGATCACCGTTAATACCAAAAAAAAAAAAAAAATTTATAAAAAAGTAGTTTTGGTAATTTTCAAGTTTCTCAAAAACTAACTGACATAAATCCATTCGGTTTTCGGTGTTCGATTCAAAATTGAAATGGGCATCGACCACAAGAATCCAATTTAGCACTTCATTTCACAATTTTAAAAAAATTGGTCCAAACTTCATTTTTTAAATTTTTTTATCAAAATTTTGGGTTTGCATGCGAATTTCTTGATACAAATAATATAACCAGAACTTTAGGGTTGAAGAATAGGTTTCTGACTTTCGGTACATTGGTACAGTACTTTATTGTAAGTGTTGCCGTTGTTTTTGAATAATTTTTTTTTCCATTTTAAGTCATTTTTTAGTTAAATTGCCCCTACCTCCTAGATGGGGGTAGGCGCCAAAGTTATCGTACCCTCTCCGAACTGTTTTCTAAAACTACTGCAGAAAATACTATATCCAAATTAAAAAAGTTTTTAACAATTTCTGGGTTTTCATCGGAACTAGTATGTCAGAATTGTCCTCTATACGGTTCTTTTTAACTTAAAACATATTGTGCCCAATAAAAAATTAAATTAACACATTCACCTGCCTAACACCCCCAATCAAATGGACTTACTGAACGTGCTGTTCAAAATATTTAAAATGTTTTAAAAAAAAAAATTAATAATTTAAAATCTTCTATTCACGAAAAAATAATAAATTATTTGTTTACGTACAGAAATACACCAACAACTTCAACGTCCAAGACACCTTCGGAATTCATATTTTCTTACAAACCTTTGTTTTATTTTGATATATATACTTCCTAACAAGATAAAATCTAAAATCGATTATAGCTCTAAATATTGTAGGAGGGCAGACAATGAATTAAGGAATACTAATTTAAGAACCACTTTTCAAGGTAGTACTGTATACGAGTACAATAGAAATGAATTTAAGCAATTTGCTAATTGGATTCCCGCAAGAGTATAAAAAGTTCTTAGTACACTTACACACTTTATTAAAATTAACAACTATGTTAAATTTGTTCATAAAAATCAATTAAGACTTTCTAGTTTAAATGATAAAATTTTCGTAGCAGATTCTTGTACAAGTAATTTTAATATTGTATTAAAAATTAAAGAAAAAAAGAAACATGAAACAAATACAAATATGAAATCTAAAAATTCTTTTAAGAGGAAAGGGGAAAAATGATTGCATTGATATCGAGAAGATATAGCGGTCTAAGAGAATTAAGGAAAAGGTCGATAGATATGTTGCGTGTTAGTATTGTAAAAGAAAATGAAATTTTGTATATTAAATTTTAATTATTTTTTTTTATTTGATTTACGATACTGACAGGTAGAAACAAATCGTACGGACCGTAAGAAAACTGCCTTCACTGTAGGATGTGGGCTCTGGTAGCTTACAGTGATGCCGTTTGAAGTTTGAAAAGAACATTGGAAGGGCTGCAAGAGAATTCCTGCCTAGTGTGTCCGGACGACGTTATCGTCATAGGTAGGACGTTCGAGGAGAATCGGAAAAACCTAAAGGAATTGTTTGAGAGGCCGCGAGGTTCTCCTGTGAAGCTGAACCCAGATGTACCTAATTCCATCCGGAAGTAAAATATCTGGGTCATATTATATCAGCGGAAGGAGTAAGGGCGGATCCCTACAAAATCCAAGCCGTGAAAAGTTGGCCTGTCCCTAAAGATAAACACCAACTGAAAAGCTTCTTGGGACTTGCAACGTACGACTGGAGGTTCGCTAGTATTACGAAGAGCCTGAACCAGCTTACAGAAAAAGGCCGACAGTTCAGGTGGTCTAGTCAGGTGTGTGAAAGCATTTGAAGAACTTCAAAGGCTGCTGTGCAATGCCCCCATCTTCGGTTATCCCACACCCGGAAAAATTTTCATCGTGGACGCAGAGGCTAGCAATGTTGGGGTCGGAGCTGTGATCTCCCAAGTTCATGATGGTCAAGAGAAAGTGGTTGTACGAGGGCGGTCCCAGAATTACCCAACCCAACAAAGAAAACACAAAAATTTTAGAAAAAAATTTACTTATTTTTCAACATAATCGCCTTTCAGCTCTATACACTTTTCCCAGCGATTTTCAAAAAGTTTGATACCCTTTTTATAATAAGAACTTTCTTGCTTCTCAAAATAGCCATTAACTGCCGACATCACTGGTTCATCGTTGGAAAATCATTGATGAGCCGTTTTTTCAAGTTCGTGAACAGAAAATAATCCGATTGGGCTAAATCTGGCCAATAGGGTGCAATTCAAACTTAAATTCATTAATTTTGGCCATTGCAATAACGGATTTGTGAACTGGTCCATTGTCTTGAAGAAACAACACTTTATTCTTAGCCAAACGTTGCCATAAGTTCTCATTATACTGGCCGTTGATAGTTTTTCAAGATAGTCAATGAAAATTATCCCACGCGTATACCAAAAAATCGACGCCATAACATTGCTTGCAAATGAAATGGTCTTTGCCTTCTTTGGAGCCGGTTCTCCCTTTTGAATCCATTGTTTTGATTATCCTTTTGTCTTTCGTCAACAAAGTGCACCCTTTGTTACTGTGAAACTTCGCTGAACACTCAATTGAAACATCTTCACAACACTGTTTTTGCTCGAGTGTGAGCAAACGCGGCACCCATCTTGCACACACTTTCTCATGTCCAAATTTTCAAATAATATGCGATGATTTTGGAATGCCTACAATGTCTGCTAGCACGCGCACTTACAGTCGACGATCATCCAGTACCACTTTGTGGATTTTCTTCACCATTTCTGGAGTCGTCAACTCATTTAGTCGACCACGGCAATGCTCGTCCTGGGAGCTCGTACGGCCTCGTTAAAACTCAGCAACCCAAAATTTTACTGTTGTAAACGAAGAAGCAGACCAGAAGCAACCAGCTTTTATATTGGTTGGTCTGAGGCCTTTCAAATAAAAGTAATGTATCACATAACGATGACCAATTTTCTCAATTTTCACAAATTCACTGACAACGGTCACTATTGATGGCTGTCAAACAGATACTAAACAACTTGGCGCTTTTAAACTTGAAATATATGCTTTATATACTGCGTACTTTCCAATACAGGCTTTTCCGATACGTATTTTCCTTGGTCAGGCCGGGTACTTCTGAGACTGCCATCATATATTACAGCAAGGTACTCTCTAGACCTAAACGGCACTACTGCATAACTCAGGGCGAGTTTCTGTCTTTAATTTCCATAAGTACCTCTACGGATATAAGTTCATCTTTGGAAAGACCACGCAGCTCTGAAATGGCTACTCCAATTTAAGAACTCTGAAGGCTAAGTTGCATGATGGATCGAGCAGTAGCAGGGCTATGACTTTGAAGTGCAACACCGGAAGAGAGTGTAACTTGAGCTTCGGAATCATTTTTGAAAAAATAAGTACCGATGATATCACCGGCGTACATTCGTATCATACGGTACATTTTTCTGGATACAATGACATCTGGTGAACTTCCTGGAGATTATCCTTTCTCCAAATATGACATCACTGCTTGTTTTTCTAGCCATTTAAGAGAAATGAGCCTAATCACTTAACAAATTTGGTAAACTTCTGGTTCATTGAGTAATAAATGGTCAATCGTCGGATCAATCAATCGGATCTTATTAGCCTTGAAACCAGGGTCTTTACGCAGAATTCGGGTCCTCTTCTACATAAATTTTCAGAGTCGCAATATTTTTTTCCGAACACATTATTGGTGTGTGAAAATTCAGTAGCCTGAATCAAATGTGAACATTTTTAAAAATTCGATAAAAACCAGGTTCTGATGGCCCATGATGTCTACCGTAACAGAGCTTCGATTTTGGAAATAAATTTTGAAATCGTTGTTGTAGCGTTAGTCTTTTCATGAAAAATAACAAACTGTACCAAAAGCAAATGAAGCTTAATATCTTAATGTGACTGTTGATTTGATATTAAATTCTTATTAAAAAGTCTGACACCGCAAAAAACAAAAGAACCTATTATATACCTCGTTTGGGTATATAAGAGAAAAACACTTATAACACTAAACCGCTGTTATTGTTTATATTACAAGTTTGAGGATGAAATTAGAAAATTAATTTGCAAAAAATTGTTAACTTGACTATTGTGGGCGTAAATGTTTTTTAAATATATTTGGCTTTTGTTTGAATATTTTAGTCCTCGATTGGATCGGGTTTATTTCAAATGCAAATGCTTCTCCGACTGTAAGCTGAAAGTAAAGGGTGGTTCAACCTAAGGTTTGATTTAAAATGTAAAATAAAACACATAAATTTGAAAACGAACTTACAATTTTTTTTATCGGTCAAAAGAACAATTCATGACATTTCATTTTTAAGAATGATATCGTGTAAATGTTGACTATGACTACTTCTTAGGTAGAACATTCGGAACTTCCAATATTGGGCGACTCGTTCGAGCATAGTGACTGGTATCTAGCGGATAACACGAGTAATGTTGGCTTCCAAAGCGTCAATCGTAGCTGGCTTTATGCTGATTGCTGAGACTTTACATAATAGTCCAAAGGTGTGATATCGCACCATCTAGGCGGCCAATTTACCGTAGCAAAACTTGAGATTAAGTGCTTACTAAAATGATTTATAAACAAGTCCATTGTTTCATGCGCTGTATGGCTCATAGCGCTGTCTTGTTGAAACCAGAGCTCACTAAGATAATGTGCTTGAATTTCATTTTAAAAGAAATATGGACCAATGATTCCACCAGCAAATAAAACACACCATACCGTTGTTTTTAATAGATGTAATGGAAGTTCTTAGGTTGCTTATTAGAAATTTTGTTTATTACTCATTTTGTATCCATTGAGCCAGAAATGGGCTTCATAAGTGAACAATATTTCATGATAAAACACATGATTTTAATTGAGTTCTTCCAGAGCCAATTCACTGAAAATATGAATTTTGTGCTTTTAGGTCAAAATCCTTATTTAAAAGTTGTCGAATACACCAAGTCAAGCTGCTGAGAACGACGACGAAGCGATTCGCCACGGTGTCACTTCACTACGTGTTGTATGTGGTCTAACCGTTCGAGTTATCCACTTATTTAAACTGGGACACAAATTTGCGAATGGCATTGGCAATAGTGGTTTCAGTAGATCGATTATGCGCACCGTAAGTTCTTCGAATCTCACGAAAAACTTTTTTCACAGAACGCCGATTTTCGTAATACAGCTAAACAATTTGAAGACGCTGTTGTGGTGTGTCTTTTCACGATGACTTGCCAAATAATATTGAACAAAAATGATAAGAGTCATGCGTGATCTGACAAAAAAGGCTTATTAAAAATCAAACCTTAAGATGAATCACCCTATAACTAGTCTTGAGTCGTGCTTTAAGGACCATCCTAGATTCGCTGATTCGCTGATTTGTCGATGCACTGAGTCTCTAAAGTTAACTTTTAAACAACACATAAGTATGTACAATTTATGTAGTTGAAGGTGAGTCGAAAATTGTACCATGCAATGCTTAAATTTTGAGATACTTTAAAGACAAGCAAGTCAATTTTGGTTCATAATTCACTAAATACAAGTTAAGTAAATTTTTCTCCATTTTTTATATTACAATATATCTTGAAAATTATACAAATTACAAAATACAAAAATTGGATTGCACTGCTTATGCTAATTTAATTCAATAAACATAAACTCTGAATTATAGTTATAAAACAGTGGTATAAGATAAGAAAAGAATGTGTAGGGTTTTCTAATAGGGACTTGACAACTTTGAATTTAATTTGTGAACGCACTCTTTCACTAATCATCAAACTGTCACAGTCAATTTATTCAGTAAACTCAACATTTTCTTCTTCAGTGACGAAACTCAGTTTTGGCTCAATGGGTTTCGTCAATAAGCAAAATATGTGTTATTGGTCGGGTAAAAACCCACATGTGCTTCATGAATCACCACTTTACCCACAAAAAATAACTGTTTGGTGCGGTTTGCCTGCCGGCGGCGTTATTGGGCCATGTTTCAATTGCTAGTTGATGCTAAGTACAGAAAATTTTTAAACCTTTCAATAAGATACTCTGCTTCATTATTTAACCGATGGATTTAATTTTTCTTCCCACAAAATGTTTTGGATGTGATTTAAAAACACCAAGGATTGTATTCTTATGTTTCGGAAAATATTTCACACCATCTGTAGTAGTGAAGTAACTTCACCCAAAGTTTGGAAAATTCGTCATTGGTTTGCATATGTAACTACGGACTAACTCCAATGGTTGCTTACTCCTCGAAACGTTTCGATTTAGAAAAGGTTGTTAGCATAGTTTTCTTTATATGGATATTTCACTTTGAAAATTATTTGTTTGTAGATATTGCTGCTTATTATCATCACTTATTTCCAAACCTAAAACCAAATTACTTTGGAGCATACCATATGGAATTTGACCATATTTTGCATGCCACTTTTGTAAACAGTTTCCGACTTCATCTGCTTCAGATATGTAATATAAACCGTTCTTTCTATTTGTAACAGGATTTTTCTAGGATTATTTGTTAAGCCGCAATTTTTAATAAACGTTACGATTAAACCTCTTTCAGTCGCTTTTGAAATCGATATTAAATTTGTTCTAAGATCCGGCTCATTCCCACTGTGAACTGGGACTGCAAACGTCAAAATGAACGAAAGCAAACATTTTTTTGTGTAAATAAAACCGATTATGGCGTATTCGTTTAGGCTATTTTTTGTGTTCCGGAGCACAAAAGTAACATAAAACTTGTTCCCTCATTTTTTCAGAAACAAAATTTTGTTTCTAGTTTTCATTTTAGAATCAAAATTTCTCTTTTGGTTTTGGGTCAAAATAAAGGTCAAATAGTAATGTGAGTCAAACTATCAGAGTTCTGTTTTCGCGCAATCAGCTGTGTTTGGCCAATTTATTATAAAATATATTTAAAAAATAAAAATCCGAAGAGTTTTAAGTGTTTTAATGGAGTCAAAATCTGAGTAAAAAAACGCGATTAAAATACAATATATATAAAATCGAAAAAAAAACGGTGTATGAAGCCAAAAAGTATATACAGGCATCTGGAAAAAAGTCTTTCACTGGTTCACAAAATGTTCAGGCCTACACGAATAAAGCGGTAAGGTTTATCCGCGATAAATGCATTCAATACATTTAGAAAATGGACATGATTGTAAAGGGAGTGTAAGAGAGCGCCGATAAAATCACAGACCACTTGAAATTATACAAAGAAGAGTTTGAACAGTCACTGAGAAACCACGAAAGTGGAATTAAAAATTTATTGGAGGCGATCGAAAATAGCAATGCACAGCGATTACAAGAAAACAAAAATAATTTAATAATTTGAAAGAAAGAAAAACTGCAATGATGTGATTGAAATAGGTGGAGATTCCTTTTTAAAAGTAATAGAAGCAAGAAAACTAAATGTTATATAGGAGCGGTGTAAAGTATATAATGGAATTGATATTCTGATTTGGAATAAATATATACCGAGAAGCTGAATGTTAAAGGGATGAATCGTGTATCAAATGCTTGGGTAAACACAAAACCAGTGAATGTCAAAAGGACGCTATACAAAAATGTGTAAGCCGCGTTCGTGAAAAAGAAAAACTTAATATGGGACTCGACGATAACCAGAAAATATTAAGCATATTATGTCCGTTATTCCAGAATAAGCTAAAAGCCAAAAATTAACAAATTGGATGTTTGCGATCAAAGTCAATTATATTTGCATAAACATTAAGAGTCTTACAAATAATTTCGAATGTCTCCAAATACTGTGCGATGGTTTCACAAAAGATACCGAGCGCGATGAAATATAGATATCATAAGGGGTTATAATGAAATATATTGCCCTTCAAACTCGATTAGAACCGGAGGGGTCACAATATACGTTAAAACGGATAGGAATACAAGCAATGTGGTTAAAAAATCAATAGATAACATGGCGTGGTTTGTATCATACGTATGTATGAACTTTTATTTTGGAATAACATTATCTGGAATATATAGATCACTTAATAATTCAGAAATATTAAAATGCTTACAAAAAACGAGAACAACACACTAAAAAAGAAAAACATAAAAGTTAAACCAGAGGAGAGGGAAAAAATATCAGATCACCAAAGTATAGAGATTATCATCGAAAATGAAACCATTAAGAACAAGAACAGAAAATCGTAAATATGTTTAAACATCGCATGAAAATATTTACACAGGAACTAACTAGAGTGGATACTACCATAAATATGAAATAGAAAACACTGTTTATGAAAATGCCAATAAATTAGACAACATTAAAAAAAAAATTTCTCAGCTAAATTCCTTATACAAAAAAAAAACCTGAAAATAAGTATTCAATCAAATATATGGTTTAGTAATGAGCTATAAGTTGTAAAAAAGAAAAAATACCACCATGCTAGATTTAGAACAAGTACAAAAACAGCTGGGATGAATATGAAATCATAAAGAACCATTTTAAGGCTAAAATAAATAAAGCAAAATGCCAATTTATAAGTGGAAAATGTGGAAATGTGGAAAACTAAAAAGAATTTGTTATTAAAATTACTCCCCAAATAATCCTTGATAATTGGAGTATACATTTAAGGTTATACTTTTCTTGAAATAATAAACAATTCATTACAAAGGGGAAATTTTCAGAATTCGTGGAAGGAGTCGATTATTACACCGGTATATAAAGTAATTTTAACCAAAAGTGCGAGGAATTTTGTCCGATTAACACATTAAGAACAATGGACAAAATATTGGAAAGTGTAGTAAAACGACAGCTTATGGCGTATATAGAAATAAGTAATTTATTTTCTGCTTTCCAATCGGGATTTAAAATAAAAGTTACTCTTGTGAAGCGGCAGTTATTCATGAATTGAAAAGTGGGTGAAGTAACAAAAAACAATGGCACTGTACCTGGATTTTAAAAGAAATATTCAGAATATTCTGCTGGTAAAAATGTCAAGACATGGGATAAGAGATAAAGAACTTGAATGTTTAAATCGTTTCGACTAACAAGGTCGCAAAGAACAAAGGTCAACAATAGGGTGTCAAATGCGATAGAATTCGACATAGGAACTCCACAAGGCTCAATTTTGGGTGCACTGCTTTTTATAATATACATTACTTATATGCCAAAAATTATACGTTAATGCAAATTTGTTCTTTATGCAGACAACACACTTATCTATACCGAAGGAAAGGATGCAGAATAATGCAGAGCAAAACTACTAGGTGATATTAACCGAATAACATTATGGTTAAGAATGAACAAACTGAATACAAACGAAAACGGAAGAAAGCGAAAATTTTTAACATAAACATAAATAATGAAAATACTATAGAAATAAATAATAATAACATAGAAAATGTAAATCATATCAAGTACCTAGAAATAATTATTGACAACAATTTTAGATTTGCTGAATATGTGGAATGTGCCTGCAAAAGAATTGTGGAAAAGATTCGTTTCTTTAAAAGGATACGAATAAAAATGGATTGAGTGACACCAATTAAAATATATACAAGTTGGCGCAAAATAACTCACCCTGTCGTAAGATGGTATAATTTTTGCAAATGGCGTCGTACGTCAATCATATTTGACATCTGTGAACTAGAAAGTTGCAGTATACAAACAGACAAGCAATGGAGCGCTATACTCCCCAAGAGTGTGAAACAATTTTGTCGATGTTTTTGACCAATAATCGGTCGGTGGTGTTAGCGCAGCGTGAATTTCGATGTCGATTTCCTAATCTCAACTCGAACAGAGTGGAACCACAGGAGACCGTGCAGGGCGTGGCCGCCATCGGACTGTGGTTGCCGATATCGCTGAAAACGAAGAAACATCAACCAGACGACGGACCACGCAATTGAGCATCATCAGACGGACCCTACAGCGAATTTTAGTGAAAGACTTACACATGTTTCCGTACAAAGTGCAAACATTGCATCAGTTAATGCCTTCTCACCGTCAGTAGCGTGTGAATTACTGTAAAGCTATCCTCAATCTCAATAACGAAGAGGACAATTTTGTGTCGAAAATCATCATGAGCGAGGAGGCGTATTTCTACTTAAGCAGTTACGTCAATAAGCAAAATCTTTCTTTCTGGGCTACTGAAAATCCGCGTGTGATGCACGAAGAGCCATTACATCCACTCAAAGCCACTGTGTATTGCGGCGTTCACGCGGGAGGAATGATTGGGCCGTATTTTTTTGAGGACGAAATCGGCGATACGGTCACTGTTACTGACGAACGCTACAGGGCGATGATAAACGACTTCTTACTGCCGGAATTGGATGTGCGGGGCTTGGTGAACATGTGGTTTCAACAAGACGTTTCAACCACACACACAGCACGAGCCACAATGGATATTGTGAAGGAAGCGTTTCCTGGTCGCGTAATCTCCCGTTTTGGTGATTTGGCATGGCCAGCTAGATCGCCCGATTTAACCATCCTAGACTTCTTTCTTTGAAGCTACTGGAAGTCTCAGACTTATGCCAACAAGCCTCAGACACTCGCAGCCCTTAAGGAGAATACGGTATTGGGCAGGAATCTGAACAGTTATCACCGGAAATCATAGAAAATTCGATAAAACGGGCACAAATGTGTATCAACTCTGGCGGCATCCACTTGAGACACCACTTAATAACAACAATTGTAAATGTCCAAATAAAGATTTCCATTACTCAAAATCATTTTCTTTTATTTAGTAAAAAAGTAATTCAAGAACAAAATTGCATGAATAGTTTTGCGCTACCTTGTATAACGCTTTTCCATGTAATTGAGACAGTAATTCGTAAGAATTGTTAAATTTGTTCAAGTCGATATGCCACTCATGAAATCATGCTGGCATTGAGAGATTTTGTTACACACAATAATATAAAGCCTTTTTCTACAATACAAATTTGAAAAAATCAAATTTTTATTCTGTTTCCAAAGTCTAGACATTCAACAATATGACCTTAACAGAATTTTTCAAAATTTCAATTATTTTATGCAACGGTCTGACCGGAACAAATAAACTTTAAACGCGTTTTTCTCTAAACTACTTTTTTCTAGTTGGTGTGCACGATAAACCGATTTATTTAAAACTTGGTGTGAATGTTCTTTGAATATTCTCTTATCACGCTCATGCTCAGAATACTATTTTTAAAAAATTCAGAATTGTTAAAAAAACATGTTAACAAATTTTTTTTTTCAAACGGCCGCCTTTTAACTTTTTTTAGGTTCGGGCTATAGCGGCATTTATGTATTCTTATTAAGAATCCGTTTGGCTTTTTTGTTTTAGTTCACCAGAAAGGTTAAAATCATGCACGCCAGGACACCATTTTTTTGGACCCCCCACATTGCCAGCTCATAACTTTGTGAATTTTGGGTTTTTTTCAAAAAGATTATAAGTAAAGTATAGAAAATAATCCTAGTTTGTATTATTAAAATATGTAGACTTTCCTTAGCCCTAATAGACTTTAGATTTGCTTTCAACTGATATCAAACCAATTGACTTTCCGTAGCAAATACAATTATATGTATTTATTACAAACGTGTAAATAGTTTTCGTAAATTATTATACACATACACTCATATGTAGATTGTTTTTAACATATATTGAGGATTCAGATATTTGCTTGGAGTTAAGGCATTTAAAATTCGAGTATTGTATTAAGAGAAAACAAAAAATTTTAACTAACAATACACCGAGGTAGCGCTCTGACATGAATTTTTATACATACGAGGTGGGTTCAAAAAGTAAGGTAACTTTATATTTTTATAAAAAAAAAATATTTATTTATTCTTCAATATTAATTGTCTCCTTTAAAGTAACCCTTTTCAGATATAGTACACTTGTGTCAATGCTTTTTCCAATCCTTGAAGCACTTCTTATAAACACTCTTTGGTATAGCCTGGAGCTCCTGAGCTTCTTCTAATTAAAATTAAGAAGTTTCGGGTTAAACTACGCTGACACACGTCTCATGCCTAAAATATCCAAAAAAAAAATTACATGACACGAGCCAACCAATATGGTGACATCCTCAGCAACTTCTCTTATAAACTTCGACGATTTTCCAAAACAATTTCCTTCACAGTTTCGAAATGGTCATCTTTTGTTGATGTGCTGGGGAGTCCAGGGCGACGTGAGTCATTGGCATCTTCTTGGTCACCTTGGAAGAATTTTTACCTTACTTAGAGCAGACATACGATGAGCCACTTTTTTTTATAATAACGCGCACGCACCAAGAGGATATGAATACCCTTTTACTGGCTTTTTCCGAAAGGTGGTTGTCAAACTGGAGCCAGTGCATCCTCAACCAGTGGGATCTTAGTAGGTGCTAGTTGTTACTTCGTTACATTTAGCCCAGCCAGTAACCGCTCTAATATCAGTGTTATGCCTTCATGTCAGAGTTAACGCCGACCGGATTTTCATATAACTACATACAAATTCTATGAAATGACTTTTTCAGAGAATTGCCTCGCATAGGATTCGAACCCGCGATCCTCTGCTTGAGGAGTCTATGCATGTACCACTACACCACTGCATGGATCATGGGAAACAAAGTAAGAAAATACGTAGAAGTCGGCAGGCAAGCTTATGGCGTTCGTATTTTAGAACTCGCTTCATCGACCATCTTAAAAAGGGAAAAACCAGAAAGGAAGGAAGAAGGAAAAAATCACAAAAAACGGCCTTAAATAAAGATGATAAAAATGCTCATTCGCCAAGGGCATGCGCCGTGTTACAAGTCGGTCGCAACGATGGCATAAATTTCACATCGAATTGCTTCCACATCCACCTAACAGTCGCTGTTCAAAAACTTAAAAAAAAAAAATGCTCACCGAAAAAATATGGCTCCGATAAAAAGAAGATTGCCGGAGCTGAAGCGTATTTTTAAGATTTGGACAAATCGTTTTACAAGAAAGGCATAGAAATGTTAGAGTGGCAGTGGAATGATTGAATCAAACTAGATATCACGAAAAATTGTATTTTTATATGTTAGTCAGTCTAATTGGAACTTTCGAGCGCGCTGGATCTCTGAGTTAATTGACTTCCCAGTGCAAAATTCGCGAATCAAAATTTGTAAACCTGGAAAATCCCCTGAAACTAAGAGCAAACACCTGTCCTCTAGTAAGAAATTTCGGAGAAATATGCCTCCTAAAACTTAAAACAACGTTTGGGTGTAATATTTTAGCCCTTCGCAAACCCTTCCCAATAGCGACCCTGATGAAATGGATGAAGTTATATCTCTAATTAAACCCATAAAACTGTACCTGCCATCACATTAAAACTTATCGTACTACATGTGCTGGCTCCTATAAAACTTCGAAAAACGAGCATGCAAGCACAAAGCCATTGATCTAACCTGCGTAGTTAGGTCAACATTTTTGGCGATGAAAAAAAGATCATCTAACCGGAATCTTTCACGATCGCATCCGGTTTTTGCTTCAACTCAAAAAATTAGTTGCTCTCACACACAACAAAGTTGTTAGCTAAAACCAATCTTGGTAAATTCATGACTGATTTTCCTTCACTATATATATATATGTTATTAATCCGCAAAATGTTCGCGTACTGTCTAAAACTACGAAAATCTACGAAAAACTTTCCCTATTTTGTCCACTTTAGTCCAAGAAATTTGTTAAGGCAAATTTGTAAAAATTGCCAAACCGCTTTTTTTATTTGAAACTGTCATTGCGTTTGTTTTTATTTCGAAATTTAATAATTTTTTTTTTTTTTTTCTGCAAAAATAAGTGAAATTTAACATAAATAGAAGATAAGCTGGCAATAAAAGTTTAAAATGGAAAAATGTTTGTAGAAAGTGCTTACAGAAAAAATACAATATATTGAAAAGCAGGCAGATTGAATGAAAGTGCTTCCCATACACCTCCTGACATCTTCAAATAGACAATACAAGGATAAATTATCGGAAGAGCTCATTCTGACGTGTCTAGACTCAAATAATCTGTCCTAATGTTTAAGATTTTGAATAAAAAACCGCTTATTATTAAAACTTTTTTTTTAATTCTTATTTTTTTTTTTTGCTTTTTACTTCTTGCAAAACAAAGTTGAATCAACTAAAATGTTAAGTTATGTGATAGGTAGAAATATTAATATAGTTACATGAAATGCTAGGTGTAATTATAACAAAAACGTAGAGTTTATAATTTTTTTTTAATTGCAACAACACTGATGTTGTCTTATTAACAGAAACTTAGCTTAGTTCTAATCTTGATTTTCAACTGTCAACTTATGATTTTAAAAGCTTTCGTGTTAACAGATAAGCTATGAGAGGGGAAAGTGTTGCTATTCTCATAAAAAGATCAATATAACACTCGCTTGTACCCAATACTAAAAATAAATTTATAGAAATTGTAACATTAAAAGCCTCACTTAAAAATCATAACTCGGTTACCATAATTTGTGCAAGTATTAATAAAAAGCAACATTTTCAGTACCAATGGTGACTATGTTATTGGAGTTAACTGTAAGCATAGAGACTGGGGTTGCGGGGTTGCAATAGAACGAATGCATGGGGTATGTACTTATGAACCTGATAGCTTTCGTAAAAGTCCATCTATCATCGACCTATTTATTTTGAATGTTTATAATCTTTTATTACAACCAACCACTCTAAATACACTCAGTTCAGATCCCAACCCACTTATTAGTAAACTTCAATGTTGCAGAGAAAATGACTGATAATTTACTAAATATAAAATATGCAAGCTGGGCCGTTTTTCGAAAACAAATAAACTTAAAACTGCATAAAAAATTTTCACATCATATTCATTTTTATTTATTAGATATAGAAAATGTAAACTGGGTCGTTTTTCGAAAACAAATAAACTTAAAACTGCGTAGCTTCTCTACAGACCTCGAAAACATCAATTGTATAGAAGATGTTGACTCCACAGTGCTGCAATCTTCACACCATATTCATAGTGCATTTAATGTTGCAGTTCCAAAAATTCAGAAAAAATTCCATAATATTAAACTTCTAAAATACATTTTAAATATAATTTATCGTTACAAAACTTTTAAAAATGAGATGAAATATCTTAATAAACAAATTTCAGTACTTATAAATCTTGAACGAAATAAAAGCTGGAATCACAAGGTCCAGAGTTTGAAAAAGAATGCTAAACCTTTATGGAATATCATATCTTCAAGATAATCAAGAACAAAAATAAACAGATTCCACCTTTTAAATATACAGTAAGCTTGATAAAGGGAATCAGTTCATCTCAAACTTTGTTAAAAATCACTCAGTATCCGAACACCTAAGTGACCCGGTCACGACAAGGGTTGTTAATGATAAAATGAGTGAGTTTAGTGTATCTAACGTAGGAAAATCGAGTTATGCTTTTGTTACTGAAGATGACATTACATTTTACCTTAAGAGCTTAACGTTAAAGAATACCAGCTGGTCTTGATGGGAATAAAAGTATATATGTGAAGGAATTGCCTAAATTGGAATAAGATATACTCAATTTATTATTAATGCAGGCTTCAGAATGACCTATTTTCTAATTGCACGGAAAGTAGCTTAAGTTATGCCAATTTCTAAATTTGGAAAGCCACCCAATCAAGCTATCGACCATTAAGCCTCCTTAGTGGCTTGAGTAAGATCTTTGAAAAAATTCTCAAAAATAAACTATTACAAATCATAGATAATAATAATATTTTACCAAACGACGAATTTTGATTTAGGTGCCCCTCATAGCACTTTTCATCAAGTCTTAGGAATAAGTAATTACGTAAAACATCAAAGATCGCTGACATTGTACACGGGGATGGTCTTACTTGACATAGAAAAAGTTTTTTATTCTATATGGCATAACGATCTTATTTTCAAAATGATTGGGTTAAATTTCCCACGGTTTTTATGTTAGCTTATTCAAAGATCTACCCAAAATTCTATTCATCGAAACAGTAATATATGTTGACGATACTGCCATATTCACATCGCATGAGCTCGCTTTCAATATTGAGACGAATTACACAAAATGGAAAATAAAATTAAACTGGGAAAAATACCAGCCATCTTTTTCACTCCAAAAAGAAAAACTTGCTCTCTTCCCTAAAATCACTTAAGAATAAATGATATGATATATAATATATGGAAGCCATACGTAAAGTACTTGAGATTTTATCTTGATTCTAAGCTATTATTTAACTACCATATCGCCCAAATCCTAAACAAGGCTAACATTAGTACTAAACTTTTATATCCCTTTATTAATTTAATTTATTTTCTTAGTCATATTTGGTACAATACACAAAGAGTTCATGAATTCGTTATTTAAATACTATATTTGTCAAACTTTAATTAACTAACTAATGTGTCTGTTGTAAATTTAGTTATTTGCTTATTTGTTTGTTAATTTATTTGTTTATGTACTTATTTAATTATTTTTTTATTTATATGTTTATAAACTTATTTAGATTTATTTATCTTTTTATTAACCAATGAATTTGTTTATGTTTTTATTTATTAATTTAATTGTTTTCTTTGTTATTAAAAAGATTTTAATTATCATTATAGTTATTATTACCATTATTTCTATATATAGTATATAAATTTTTTTCTATACTGCAGTTTAAGTATAACTTTTTTCCCTCAAAATGTAAAATTCAGATTCAGATTATCTATTTCGCAGAACTATAAATCATCGATTTCAGTAGGAAGATATTTAATATGATATCAAATCTCTCTGTAAGATAATTTGCGGTAACTTAAATCAAGTTAACTGTTGCTTTTGCTTTTACTGAGCAAACAATAGATTAATTAAATTAAAATTATATGTTAGTCTCGGGACTTTTTGAATCACCTGTTAAGTGATTATCAGAAATTATTCAATAAATTCAAGAGTTGAGAAAAATCAACGAAATGAATCGCTTGTACATTCAAAATAAGCGAGCGTTCGAAAAAAGTAAAGCATACATAAAAAAAATAGATACTTCTGCTTTAAAAAAAAAAAATCACTTGAAGAGCAATAGTTGACCTTTCATATGAAAAATCTCCGAACAGGAATTACTCGTGTAGTAAAATTTCAAATTAGTTACAGCACCATTAGCAATGAAAATGCAATCAAAAATCTAAGTACTCGTAATAATACGGCGCCCGTAGGTATAAGTCCACTTATATCGAATTTACAACTTCTTGCATTTCGGTCACAACAGGTTAAAAAAAAAACCTAAGAAAAATGACTTAACTAAATTAAGGTCGAGGTGCTTCTACAAATCCGATTACAAATTTTAATTCACTTTGACTAGAAGAATATTACGTACTTGTCTTGTGACCTAAAAGACTTGAATATAAAGCTTTTAACTTCAGCAGCTATCCAAACTGTCGAAGGTGGGTGGATGACAAAGAACAAAATATTGTTTGTTATTAAAATATTACGTTATAATAATTTAACAATATTACGTCACGTTGGATGGCTAAAAACAATGTCAAAGGAAAAACCAGGAAATTAACAAATTTGCTTAACAGCTACAAATGGTATTTCAGTATTGCTGTACTAAAATGTATGTACGAGTATGTATATAAAAACTCAAGTACATGTACAGACGTATGTTATATATTTATCGATAACTTGATACGCGGTTGCTTTGATAACATTTTAGTTGGGCAAGTTTGCTGTCCAACTTATTCAGCCAACAAGATCGTTTTAAAAATTAAATTAAGTTTGCTGGTGAGTGCTTACATATCCAAAGCTATGGACTAACTTAGTTTTGGCTACACCAAAATGAACAAAGCTCTATACTACCTTGATCAAAAAGTTCTGTTCTGTCGGCTCATTTGGTGAACGCCATTCACTTACCTGATGTCTGGATTGCGTGTCGTACTCATAAACCCACGTCTCGTCTAGAGTAATGATCCTTTTGATGAATGTGGGATCGGATTCAGCTTCTCAAATCATCTCTTTTGCGACTACAACACATTAACCAAAATGTCTTGGACGGATCCATAGGCAATGTTGAAGTCCTCCGCTATCTGTTTGATGGTTAAATTGCAGTTATTCATTTACTTCATCAATGTTTTCGTCGGTTTTCGATGTCGATGATCTGCCACTGCGTGCATCATATTCGATTGACTCACGACCACTTTTGAGCCGCTCGTGCCACTAGTAAGCGATCATTTTCTTTAGAGAATCGTTGCCGAAAGACTCTTTCAACATTTCCAATGTTCGCGCACGTATTTGAAAACATGTACAAGGAACTAAGATGTTTTAAAAATATAAGAAATATATATAACAATAATCAACCAGTTAGTAAAAAAAGAAGAAGGTATAGATTTTAAAATCTCTACACAATGTGTAAGAAATATACTCGTATCTTATCAGCTTATCTTATAAACCAGTGTCTATTGATTTCAATAAAATTTGTTATGAAAATTGTCAGCTTAAACTGACTATAAGTAATCAGCCTCTAATTATAACCCCCAGTCTTGAATAAAACCTATCTACCAACATAAGTCAACATAAGTCTTTCTCATTTAGGCTTCTGCAAAATGATATTGCGTTTGGATAGCTTTTTAAAATGTCTCCTATATATAATAATTAGCTTTGATCGAAGACCAGAGCCTTAACCAATTTTAACTGTCTGAGTAAACAGTAATTTCCTTGGAAACTATGAAATACATAATTTTTACAGCCTAAATAATGTCTGTGATCTCGGGTTGGAAAACGCTACAGTTTTTAAGCTCAATATCCATCCATGCGTTAAAATGGATCTTAGAACTGCCCTATACATATCTGACGTTCAGTTCACGTCGAACAAAACAAACGAACAAAATCTTGAATCAGAAATTTCGAATGGCACTGTGCGCAATCAGGATTACGCAGACAAGGTGAGGTACCAGGCTGTTGTTAAAAACTGCAACAAATGCCTAACTACTATACCTGGCCCATTACCAACATCCCATTAAGCCTAGTAAAACTGAGATTGCAAGAAAAAACGATCTACTCAGCAGAACCTAGCCTCGCTTAAGCTCAGTAAGATGGTCAGATATGACTTTCAAGTTTCATTTACGTTGCCAGTGTGTGAAGAGAAATAAAGCCAAATTATCCCAAATAGTCGTAGACCATCTGCTGGAAAATCAAGGTGAACTGTTGCCCTACTACGACTCAGCTGACGTCATTAGGAAACACAACTCCATCAAGTGCGCGGATTTGTTTTCAAAGGATTTTCTTCGCAAATATCTAGTCGTTTCAAACTCCTGAAAATCATTTTCAGTTCTGCATTTTCAGCTGATCAAGGTTTGCTATAGCCTCTACACACCACCTAGTGCGGAGTTTTCTATTGCTTCGTGACTCTGAATCCGATTTAAGGACTCAGGACTAGCAAATCAACCCAACCACGTAAGAGCACTTATAAACAGTCTTTTAACTAGGTTGCTGTTGGGGTACAGCCCAAATAATTCATGGTTGAATCTTTATCTTTTCTTTCCAATGTTAATAAGGTACCTAAAGTCCTTAAAACCTTTAAATCATATCATCTAAAGTACTGTCCGGGTGTCGTCGATGTACACTGATGTACATAAGCTTGCAGAGTAAACAAATTTTGTCTTACAACATAGGTTGGTGCAGTTGCCTGGCTCCACTAATTGTGAGAAGTGATGGTTGATTGTCACACACCAAATCTAACAGAGTTTGTTGGTTACAGCATAAATTCATTCGTTTGTGTTGGAAATTTCTTCCAGACAGGAATCGTTTCAACGACCTTTAATATAATTTTTGAAAGTTTATTATTAAGCATATTCATTTTACAAAAGCTGATGCTAGATTTCCGTAAATTGAATGGTTTTGGGTGCAGAAGTATCTTTCCTTCCCTATGATGTTGTATGATGCAATGTCATCTTTGGATAATGGCTAATACTTCGTCTTGATGAGCGCTTACTGCAAGAAAGGTAGATGACGGTTCTATGGCAATGAAGGTGTCACTTGCCCTTGCTGCGATTGAAATGTTTTAAAACATAACGAATTCTTCTCCTCCCATCCGATGTAGAGTTCCAGTGTGTTGTTCATTTCAAAAGGTAAATGACTTCCTGATGGTTCTCTATTTTGATGTTTCTTTCCTTAATTTTTAGGGGGAGCCCAATAAACGATTATCCGCTAGTGCCGCAAAAATAGATGTTTGTGTCCGCTGTATGTTGGTGATAAGAAGTAATGTGTAAATAGCCCATGATGAGAACAATTGTTCAACCTCTAGTTGACATTCGAGTCTGATGATGTTGTGCATGCAAATTATTACTTGATTTACTTGTGTTAAAAATTGTTTATGTTAAAATCTGCGTTGTTTTTTGTCATTATGTTTTGACCTAGGAGCTGTTGATTAATGTACTAGGTTTCTTGCACTCTGGCTCACATGAAAACATAATAACATACCGAAAAGAGTTTCAAGTTTTAAATAGCAGCACAAGGATGAGGAGAATGTATGCAACAAAATATCATCAATAAGCATAAGCACGACACTGTATAATAGTTCCACTGTTACTCACCAGTTTTACTAATACAATCTAACATACATGTGACACGGAACGACCTCCTCCGATAACATCTCGACAGCTTGAGAAGTCGAGAACATATTAACACTTAGTCAGTTAGGGCAGACAAAATTTAACAGCCAATGGGTTAATTTCCACGACTATATTTGGTTAATTACCACGACTATATTTTAAATAAATAGTAAAACCACAAAAGCAATTTGTTTTATTTTTGGGCATAGTTACGTCGGAGACATCACTTTCGTTCTCCACCCCTTAACCCTATCGCCTTTCATGACCAACATCGTTTCACATGTACTATACTCCAACCACGCGCAAAATGCATGATCAACGATACGCGGATCATTTTCACAGACGCTTCTACTTTTGCACCGGTAGGTATGAAACCTTCACCAACCTTCGCATTCCTTTCCCACAGACGAACCTGTGCTCATCGGAAAAGCTGTGTCAACAGTTTTATGCCTTAAGAACATGCAGCAAATTCAGTCAGTGGCTCTCTTCTCGACAACTCGCAATAAAATTAAGCTCGTGTTCTTCCCTACAACTCGCAGTAAAGTTCAATTCAAGTTTCTCGTCCTAATTTTAATTTAATTTAATTAATTTTTTATATTTTAATAAAGAAATAAAAAGAGAAAAAAAGAAAAGTGTTTATTTTTGTCAAACCGCTGGCATGAAAACATAACAAGCGCAGTCGGTATTCCTTGAGTACGTGAAAAGTGTTCGCCGAAGAACGATTAATCCGCGGTTAATTCTAATTTTTGACTCAAGTGAACAGCACGCTCAAGTGCGCAAGCAAAAAAAAAAAATATATATATATATATATATATATATATATATATATAAATTCAATTAAAGCGATTAAGCTTAGTGGGGTGCATAGATATTAGCTAAGCATATCATAATAGTGCGATAAAGTTTAGTGTATGAAACACAACAGAACTAAGTGAACCAAGTAAATGAAAAGTAAATATAAATATTGAAACTAGAATTTTCTGTTATTTGCAAAGTGAAAAAGTGTTCGAATTAAACTAAATATATAGAAGAGAAAAAAAGTCAATCAAAGCAACGTCCAATCTGTAAAAAGAATATTCAAAAACTTGAACCTAAAATTTACAATAAGTGAAACAACAAAACGGAAGCGAAACATCTGAAAGGCAATCGGGACAATGATCTACGAAGAAGATGTAGGATAGAAGAAATCGACAGAAACCGAAACCCGCAATCAACCAAGATGACATCAGAAGGAACATCGGCAGCTGTAAGTCCTCTCACACTTAGTATAGATCCCCTAAAATATTTAAACAACCTTTCTAATTATGATAGAAATAGGGATAATTTACGTAACTTCATTGACTTGGTAGACAGAATTTACCCGACCCTCGGTAGGTATGATGAAATAGGGCAAATGTTATTTTTCGATATTATTAAAAATAAACTGGTAGGCAAAGCTATGGAAGCTAAAGAAATTAACAAGAGTATCAGTAATTGGGAAGACGTTAAAAATTTATTTTTCCAATACTTTGGCGATAGGAAAACAACCTCTTTACGATGATCTTAGGAGTTTACCATTCAAAAATCACTGTCATGAGTATTAAAACAGTATTAAAGTAATTCTGAGGCGACTTAATAACAAGACTAGAATTGTTAGAGCCCATAACCCCACTGAAGTAGAGCAAAACTGCAAGGCAGCTCTTCGAATTTTTATAAGCAAAATTCCAGAGCCAATGAAGGGGCTCCTGCATTGCAGAAACCCACAAAACTTAGAAGAGGCAATGCAAATCTTGTCGGAAACAGGATATGCATATTCGGGAGGTATTTCTAAAACAAGTAACCCCAAACAGGAAGAACACTTCGATAGAAATCTTCAACAACAACATAACGATAGGTTTTACAATTCAGGAGATAGCCCCTGCAAACAGCAATCTCACGGAAACATTCCAGATAGAAACCAATCTAGAACAAATCAGAGCAAACAGTTTAGAACAAATCAGAGCAATCAGTTTAGGACAAATCAGGGTAGTCAATCTAGAGCAAATCCGAGTAACCCCTTCAGAAATCATCAAAATAATACAATAGAACCAATGGAAACACTATCGGCCGTAACCAGGCAAATAAACAAATTAGAAAGAAACGATTATTTTCGGGAGAGAAGCCCAATAGCCGATTACCCTATATAGTTGTCGAAACAAAAAACAACTACAGACTAAGAATACTGATCTATTCAGCGATCAGAGACCAGTATTCTTAACCCAGGTGTATGCCATCCCATGTGGCAAACAAAACTACAAAAACCAATTAAGATTCTAACAACTAGCACACCCATATAACACATGGGCTGAAAAGTCAGTGCCGTTTTATAGTAAAACACAAAATTTTTGCAAGATTCAACTTTATTTATCAATATAGTTGCCTTCGAGGCCGACACACTGATTGAAACGATTTTCCAATCTTTCGATGCCAGTTTTGTAGTACGCTTTCGGTTTAGCCTCAAAATAACTATAGGAAACAACATTCTACTGCCAATAGAAGCCATTCTTGATTTCAAGCGGAGAATTCTCACAGTAGATGGGAAAGAGATTAACATTTTTTTACAAAAAACAAATTCCCACCTTAGAAATCTATAATACAGAAATGAGTATAAAACCAATTTTAAATCAAATACGAACGCAACACCTAAATAAGAAAGATAAAGAAGCCGTCTTAAAAATAGTTACGCAATATTCAACAATTTTTTTTTCAAGAAGGAACCGATCTATCCTTTACAAGTGCGATTAAGCATAAGATAAAGACTAAAAACGAGATTATAATTTACACCCGTAACTATAGATACCCAAAGGTCCATCGAGAGGAGGTTAAGTCTCAGATAAATGAGATGTTGAGGCAAGGAATAATTCTTCCTAGCAATTCGCCTTACTCAGCTCCAATCTGGGTCGTCCCGAAAAAAGCGGACGCATTGGGCTTGAAAAAATGGAGAATTGTGATCGATTATAGAAAACTCAACGAGGTTTCTGTCGATGACAAATTTCTAATCCCTAACATTGACGAAATTCTTAACAAGTTAGGAAAAGCCCAATACTTTACGACACTTGACTTGGCTAAAGGATTTCACCAAATCGAGATAGCCAGTAAGGACGTAAAAAAGACAGCTTTCTCAGTTAATAACGGGCATTACGAATTCCTCAGAATGCCGTTCGGGTTAAAGAACGCTCCGGCGACATTCCAGAGAATGATGAATTCTGTACTGGCCGAATATATAGGAAAAATCTGTCTGGTGTATATTAATGACGTGATAATATTTTCAACCAGCTTACAAGAACACATAATTTCGAAACGGAATTTTTGGGGCATAGCATCACATCGGAATGTATCAAACCTAACCCCCAGAAAATTGAAGCTATATTTAATTATAAACTTCCCAAAACTCAAAAGCAGATAAAGGCATTCCTCGGTATAACGGGCTATTACCGAAAATTCATAAAGGACTACTCCAAAGTAGCGAAGCCCATGACCGTCTTTTTAAAGAAGGGAGCCAAAATTAATCTGAGCGACCCAGACTATAATCAAAGTTTTGAAAATCTGAAGACTTTGATTACATCCGAACCAATACCTAAACGTCCCGACTTTAGTAAGAAGTTTACGCTTACAACAGACGCTTCAAACTATGCAATCGGAGCTATCTTATCCCAAGATGGTCACCCGACTTGCTACGCCAGTCGCACTCTAAATAATCATGAGACCAATTACTCTACCGTCGAAAAAGAGTTACTTGCCATGGGCGACTAAATACTTCCGGCCTTATTTGTACGGTAGAAAATTCACGATCAGGACAAATCATCGTCCATTTGTTTGGTTGAGTTCACTAAAAGAACCCAACACCAAGCTACAAAGGTAGAAGATAAAACTCGAAGAATTTAACTTCGAAATAGAATATGTAAAAGGCAAGGATAACCAGGTGGCTGACGGGCTATCTAGGATGGAATTTTATCTCAATGAAAATACAGTTAAACAGAATAATGAAAATGTAGAACGGATGGACACCAAATCAATAGTCGCAACTATTCACAGTGCAAAGGAGGATAGTAGTGACCATATCCCAATAATAGACTCACCTAAACTGACTAGACTCAAATAAACTGTTAAGAGTAGTAAAATGTAGTAAATTCCTAGGTGACATAGACGACAAAGCAAAGTTAACACAGGTTATAAATCAAACGCACAAGCTACTCAATCATAGAGGTATAAATGAAACGTATGAAGAAATAAAAGATGTCTACTATGCCCCTAAACTTAAGGAGAGTTTTCAAAAATTTATAAACAACTGCAAAGTATGTACTAAATCAAAATATGAAAGACAATCATATAAAATTCCATTGAAACTAACCGAGACACTAACAAAACCCAATCAAATCGTACATATTGACATATGGTTCGCTAATATAAACCTCATGTATGTTATGTCACAATGATTGACAAATTCACTAAACATGCCGTGGTTCAGGAAATCAGACACAGAACCTGAATGGAATTACTAAAAACATTAAAAAATAGGTTTACAACACTAGGGATTCCGCAGAGAATCGTCACAGACGGAGAGAGTGGATTCTCATCAATCTTAATCAGAGAATATCTCAAAGAAAATAACGTCGAATTACACATAACCACTCTATATAGAAAGACTGAAAATTCGGATATCGAAAGATTCCATTCCACTCTAAACGAGCACATACGAACATTTGCAGCCGACGATAGCAATAGGGACACGTTGCGCAGTAAGGTTTTAAAAGCAGTTACTATATACAATAAGACAATTCACTCTGTTACACATAAAAGGCCCATAGATTTTACTAATTGAGAAATAAAAAGCGAAGAGTATCCGAAAATTGTAGATTTAGTTAGGAAATGTAAGGAAAAAACATTAATAAGTTTAATAGAGATGAGGCAGATATAGACCTTAGGGAAAGAAAACATACAATATATACCTAAAAAATAGGAGTAGTAATAAGCTTAAGCCAGTCCACAAAAGATCAGAGCCCGAAGTAATAGATAAATACCACGTAAGGGATGAAAGAGGAAGTAAATTTTATAAGACACAGTTAAAATGCAGATACAAATATGAAAACTCATAAAATTCCAAATACTAATACTACTTGCGACAACGACAGTGAAGACACAAGGACAAAAGATAGACATACTAAGTCTAGACAACGGACAGGGATATGTTACAATAAGGGACCAAGAACTTCAAGTCATAGAGGGCTACACTACAATACTTCACTGTGTAAATCTGACCACATGGACCGACAACTTAGAGATAATTGAACATAACATTGACAAACTAAATTACAAGAACGAATACCCATCCATGATAAATAGTTTCAACATATTAGCTTAGGAAATAGAAAGCCTAGTGAAAAAACATCATCACAACGAGAAAAGTGGTTAAGCCAACGTCGTAGGAAAGAGTTTAAAATATCTAACAGGAGTTATGGATATGATGACGATAATCAGGCAAAGATTAAAAATAAGCAGAAAAAATATATACAAAAATAAATTGTAAGATTCGCATAAACTACCACTTTGCGAACTCATAAATAATATAACAAAACATATAGACGGACAGTAACTAGCAATAAAAAGGGAACTACAAGGTCTAGGTAATGCAATTAATAGGGAATTTTCAGAAATTGTACACATGAAGCAGGCATTCCAAATACAATACAACATACAACTACTGACAGAGCAAGTTAGAAAAGTTAAGGAAAATGTATTAGCAAGCCAACTCGGAATCTTGGGAAGGGATTTTCTGTCACCAAAAGACAAAGAAATGTTTAACATTACAATAAGTGACTTGTCAAATATAAAAAGTTTTGTAATTAGTTATAACGATCAAATAATTTTTGTACTAATGCTACCAAATTACTCAAATGTTAGATCTTTTATGACATTAATTGAACCTGTACCAAATAAGAATAACCTAGAGTTAGCTACCACTTACAGAGAATATATTAGCGATGGAAAACACAACTATTGTAATGTAAATGGGACAATTAAAATAAAAGATTTAGAGCTAATTAAAGATTGTATTTCTAACATTTTTTCTAAAAATCCTATATGTAATTTTAAGAATAATACGAATATTGAAATTAAACAGCTGACCAACAATATTGTAATCACCAAAAATATCCCATATACTCAAGTAACACATAATTGTCATAAATTTAGTGTAAACCTGATGGGTAATATTAATTGATAAGATTTGAAAATTGTAAAATAAATATCAACGATATAAAATATGAAAATTTCTTAATATATGACAACTTCGTTATACCAAACTTCAATAATGTAACCATAGGGAAAATTGAAATGAACTTTTCTGTAGAGGAAAGTAATATAAAATGATAGATGATATTAAATTTAGAAATATCGCGCATGAACATGTAAGTGTTGGAGTAACATACATAATAATTATTATCTTAGTTGCAATAATGCTTGTATTTCAAAAAAAAACAGAAACTCAGTAAAACTAAAGTTAAAGTCGAAATTAAAAATTTGGATTCTCCTGAGCAGAATCTTAAGGGGGGGAGGGGGGGTTACGTCGGAGACTTCACTTCCGTTCTCCACCCCTTAACCCATCCCCTTTCATGATCAACATCGTTTCACATGTACTATACTCCAACTACGCGCAAAATGCATAATCAACGATACGCGGATCATTTTCACAGACGCTTCTACTTTTGCACCGGTAAATATGAAACCTTCACCAACCTTCGCATTCCTTTCCCACAGATGAACCTTTGCTCATCGGAAAAGCTTTGTCAACAGTTTTATGCTCTCTTCTCGACAAGTCGCAGTAAAATTAAGTTCGTGTTCTTCCCTACAACTCGCAGTAAAGTTCAATTCAAGTTTCGCGTTATAATTTTAAATTTTTATATTTTAATAAAGAAATAAAAAGAGAAAAAAAGAAAAGTGTTTATTTTTTATGTCAAACCACTGGCATGAAAACATAACTGCATCAACCACAAAGTTCTTACATGGTGTCAGGTGTAAAATAGAAAAACATTATAAGCGAAAATAAACGTGCAAAAACAAAAAGAAAAGAAAGAAAAAACAATAAGTGTCAGTCATTAAGCTACAACGCGATAAGAAAGAGAGGAATGGTAGGGTTTTTGTTATAACAGAAATCGAAAATATAGCGATACAAGCAAATTTGCAAGGTCCATCACCAACGAACTTGTCTAATAATATGTGAAATTATTCCAAATCCTGGTAAAATTAAAATATAAACTTCTGGATGACCAAAAAACCAAAATAAATGTTGATATAGAATTGGATCTCCTCCTCCTGCTGGATCAAAAAATGAAGTAATGAATGGCTCTTGTGGAAGCAAAAGCTCAACATTTACATGTATGAGTCTGGTCGGAACAATGAAGTAGACAATATGAAAATTGCGATCTTCATTCATCAGGTAATTGCAGAAAAAAGGATCGATGTATACAACACGTTGTTTGATGAACCGTTTAATGGTTAGACAGTGCAGGAGGGTGCCGCAGCAGTTACGATGGTAGAAGTCTTACGGCGATTTGAAACGTTTTGTTTACCACAGAAAAACACGAATATGAAAGCATTAAAATTTAATTCTATTGTTCAACAAGAGCGCCAGCAAATTACTGAAACAGAGCTAAGGTTACAGGGGCATCACTATGAACTCACATGCACTTGGCGTCAGCAGTCATATGCAGACCGCATGCTCTTTATTCGCATTGTCTTGTGCGTGGCTGATAAACGGTTGCAAGTTAAACTATTGGAGAAACGTGATGAAACACTATAGCAAACAATCTACCGATGCAAGGAACCTGAGCTGACAGCCGCTAGCTAATAATTGTTAGATATTATAAGTGCCCGCGCTTGGTTCATTTTGCAAATGTTTTTTTTATCAACAGAGACCCAAGCGATTCATGAAACGAAAACAAGAGAGGAAACCTCAAACAACCAGGGAGTTTCGACCAGGTGCCCATCAACCGATGACCAACTAATCAACGCGTTGCGTTATCCAAATGGATATTTTGATTAAGGTAATCCGAAAGTTTGTAATTGACTACATAGAGATTGAAGTTTAGAAAATAATAATAAAGCACATATTAACTTTTTCAATAGCGTAAATAAACCATGGTGTCATAACCTCACTTTTAATGATGATGTCGAGCTTAATTACAAGTTGGACCCCATGGGTACTAATTGCATTTCATTGTACTATATTAAGAAAATGAATTCTGTCACTTTTTCATTGGTCACTCAAATACAGAAATATTCACATATAATAAATATAAGATTGATACTTTTGGTCAAAAAACGTTGCATGGTTTTGGTTTGGCTCAAAAGAGTAAACAGAACATTTTGTTTGAGGTGGTGGACATTACAGCCGATATTGGGTCGGGCTGTATGCTCAAGCCAGGGTCTGATTAGGCGAAATGTGGGTGTTAACTAGAGCAGCTGCTGATTTGATAAACATCTTCGGATGTGTTTGATGGATTAGATAAGTTTCCTGAAAAATGCCACATTATTCTGAAGCCTGATTCTGTGCCGATACTAAGTTATTGAAAACGAATACCAGAACTCCTTCACTACACCCTAAAGGCGGAGTTGCAGATGAAAAAAGCCAAAAGTCATCTCACAGGTAGATTATCCAACAGATTGAGTTACCAATTTGCGGATTGTGGATGTTTAGGTTGTGCTTGGATCCAAAGTCATTAAATGAATGTATTGCGAAAATTTTTTTTGATTCCAACAGCGGAGTCTATTATTAGTCGATTAGTTTGGATGACTGTGTTTACAGTAATGGATCCCAAGAACAGATCTTGGCATCTGAGACTGAATAACTTGGCACCTTTATCACATTATTCGACCAATACCGATGGAGTCGAGTTCCTTTTGGACTAACCAATGCGCCAGAATAATTTATGCGCAAAATGGTGCAGCAAATCGGTGTGGAAATTTATTTCGACGATAATTTTATAGCCGACTGGACAATAAAGAAGCGAGTACTGCGAAAGATGTTGCAAATTGCACATGACAATGGCGTTCGATTTAATAAGGAAAAGTTACAACTAGTATTGGTTGAGGTTCAAATTATGGACCAGCAAATATCAGCATCGAAATTTCGGCCGAGTCAAAAATATTTATGGATGTTAAGATACCTGAGTCAGTATTTACCGAACTTGTCACAGCGAACGGCAAAACTGCGTGAATACACACGGGTAGATACTGAGTGGCAATGAAGCAAAGAGCATTAGGCAGAAGAGCTCACCTTAAAAAAAACCTGACCGAAATGCCCGTACTAAGAACTTTTGATTCAACATTGCAAATGGTGATTCAAATCGATGCATCGAAAGATGGACTAGGATCAGTGCCGTTGCAAAAAGACCAGTCGGTCGCATATGCATCTCGAAGCCGCACAATTAGCAAGCAAAAGTGGGCACAAATAGAAAAATAATTGCTGGAGGTCACTTTCGCGTGTGAAAGATTCCACTACTTTGTTTATGGTCGTGAAGTGGAAATGCAATCTGATCATTGACCACTGGAGACGCGACTACAGCGACTGGTCTTGAGACTACTATTGTAAAATATTCGTTCATCGGAATTAAGTATGTGCCGGGTAATAAAATTCCGGTAGCCGATTGCTTGTCACGAGCAGTCGTAAAACAGGCAGAGGAAGATGAACATGTACAGGCAGTCGTTCACACCGTTCAAAATGGAGTAAGCATGTCAGATCAGAGTCGAGTCCTCTATGCGCAGTCAACACAGGTAGATAATGGTTCGATGTCAGTTTTCAGGTATTTACAAGCTGTCTGGCCGCAGTTCAAAAAATTAGGCAGTTAGGCTAAACAATATCCTATGATAAAAGATGAGCTGACGTTTGAAGAAGGTTTATTGTTTTTCGGAGACAAATTAGTCGTACCGCAAGAGATCCAGGCAATGATTCATGAGCCACATTTGGGCATATGGAAATCACTTTTGAGAGCACGACAGCTGTTCTACTAGCCAAAAATGGCAGAAGACATCGAACTGACAATCAAAAAATGTGTCATTTGTGAGCAATGTACTCGATCTAACCCAAGAGAGCCACTTACACAGCACGAGCTTCCGGAATATCCTTGGCAAGCACTTGGAATTGACTTATTTTAGTTTGCCGGTAAGGACTACCTGGCAATGATAGATGCTATGGAATTGCTGAGAAAGGTGTTGCAATTGCTAAAAATGTGCTGAAAAAGTGTTTAGATAAAGGTCGCCTACATGAATTCGACAGTCGCGTGTTGGAATATAACGTCTCTCCGTTGGCCTCTATGTCGGTGTCCCAGCGCAGTTGTTCTTTGGGCGTCGAATTAAAACAGGAGCACCAATTTCTACCAAACTTTTATTACATGAACCGTTTCAGAAACGAATGATTAAAGACAAGTTAATTCAAAAATGTGAGCGTTAAAAGCTTTATTATTATCGTCAGACACACCCCTTTTCCAAGCTTGAGATTAATCAGAAAGTTGTATTTAGGAAAAATACGAAATGGTGTAATTGTTTAAGTCAATGACTACTCATTTCAGGTGCTTTACTGATCAATTACAATTACAATTATCTTTATTAAGACTTTGAAAAAACAATACAATTATTTTTCGTACTAAATCTAGATTGTAGCCGACTTGTAGAGTATATGTCTGGCTAAATAGAATTTACTAATATAGCTCCTCCATCTTTTCAATCAATATACGTATTATTAATAATAATGATTTATTTCCTGTATGCTTGCTCTCGGCATACTTTAAATATATATGTACAATGTACATTGAACATACATACATGTATATATTGAGTATGCGAGCATATTTTTATATCGTCCAAATTGTCGTCTAAGCCCTCACATTTGTTTGCGTCCAGCAAAGATTTAAATATTGCATTTGGGTTGAAGGCTATGCGTTGAAGAGGTGTTACTTAGCATGTGTCATACATAAGTTTATTTGGATCCCATTTTTTATCTGGTCTTCTCTATTCTTTGCATAACAGTATCTAAGTATTCTTTTCTCAATTTTTTCCAATTCTTTTTCTACTGTGGGAGAGTTAGTAAACCATGCACAGAATCCGTATGGCAATATGGGTATTATAAGCGTTTTGTATTTCAGTAACTTTGTATTTTTGGGCAAAGCTTTGACTGCAATAAAGGCTTTAGCGAAGCGGTAACAGCTTTAACTAATGTCTTTCTAGCATGTATGTTAAAAAGAAACCTGTTGTTGAAGTATACACCTAAGTATTTTAATTCTGACCGCAGGGGAATGGAATGGTTTCCGATTTGCAAAACTCAACGTTTTTGATACAGTGGTTGAATAAGGAGGACAATATTGAATCGAGCGTATGATTCATTTCGTAATATGAAATTAGATATCTCGTCTATGCCTGAAGAACGCTGTTAAGATTGTTAAGATTGGCCCTTAAAAGCTGTACTTTGTCAGGGGTGGTAAAAGGTGGTGTATTAGGGTTGACCGAAAGTTGAGATGGTGAAAACAAGGTTATGAAGATATCATTTTGACTTGCACAAAATTCTGTAACAGTGGACAGATAATTATCACAATTCAGTATTTTATTCAGATAGATAGAGGTATAAAAATCTTTCAATGTATTTAGCTTGGTTTCAGTATCCACTAGCTCAACGCTTTGATGCATCAGTATGTTCTTTAAGAGATCCATACCAAAAATTGTTCGTCCAGTTATTTTGTCGATCTCTTTAAAAGCTTAAGGAGACGGTCTTATTTTCTGTAGTCTGGACTTGATTTAATTTGTTTAATTTTTGGTCATCAACCGCAAAGTTGTTCCATACACTGCTTAGAAAAACTTAACTTTATATGAACCCTGAGCAGCATTTTCTATATGTAGTAAAGTGTTACGTTTTTTCGAACGTGCTCTGCACACTCGAGACGAACATTTTGAAGATGTGTGTTCATCTCTTAGACAATCAATGCAGCTGTTTGATTCCTTCGCAAATGCCAACCGTTGGGATGGTAACATTTAGAAAAATTTGTTGCAAGTGAATAATTTGTAACACCACTTTCCACAACATCCATAATTAACCATTATCCACGTTTTGTATAAGAAGCCGCCCGATACTGCTTTTTAAATGTACACACAATAACAGCAGTGGGTGACGGTATTAACGAATGAATGGTTTATCGTCTGATTATCGCTCAAGATCGAAAATGTATGGTATATAAAAGGAATTTGCATATGGGAGACGGAGCTGTCAGAAGATTGTCCACCAAATGAGAATAATAAAAATTGGTGATTTTTCTTGTAGCATTTGTATGAGTGTGAACTGTGTGTGGTTCATGTTGAGCGAGAGGTTTTTGATAGGGGAATTTTGACTCGCTAGTGGGCTTAGACTTACTACCTAGGGATTTAAACGAGTGGAACCTGTCTTCAAAAATTCGAGAAATTCCCTTAATACTGGAAGCTTTTTAAGTTGTTTAGAGCCTGTTCCACGTGTGGCTATTTTTATCTATTTCTTTTCATTATGACATGCAGTAGTACTGGAACTCAAGACGAGGTGTCGATTCCAAGGTCTCCTAATACCAACAGACACTCTTGAGTAATGCCATAAAGGGATTTAATCGAAAATAAGCTTTCAATCGTTGATGTTTTTTGAGTAAGAAGTTTGTTGAGGACAGCGTTGATTAAAACACATTTGTTTTCATATCTCTCTTTAATAATTTTCCAGGGTCCCTCATAATTTACTTCAGTGGGCACCATGTGTCCAATCAATCTCTTGGCTTCATCAGACAAGCTTGTCTTAAGAAAATACGTCTTTTGGCACTTAGCGATGGGCTTGTTGTGTATAAGCTATGCTGGTATTTTCATTTCATTGATATGCTTGCCTGGAAGTGGCTTTACTTAAGCACTCTTTTTCAGGGTATTTTCACATTGCGCGACACTACCTTAAAGGGCATCCTGATCGCTATGAATAATGGGAATATGATTTTCTTGCATGTACTTCAGCTTTAGTAAAATGTCATTATTTGCATGATGAAAAGCCTCTCGTACGTCATTATAGTTTTCGTTAGCGAGGTATAAATGAGAAAGCTGATCTCCATGATCACTACGCATAATCTTATCTATTTTTTCGAAATCGTATGTACTCCTGATGTTCATTATTGTGTATGATATTAAAGAATAACAGTGTTAAGCCCTGGTATACGCTCTTACAATATTTAATTGATTAGTTCAAATGGTCACTTAAGGAGGGAAGATAAACTAATCACTTTGGGGTCACTAATAAATATAACGATTCTTGTGTCATTATGTAGTTACCAGACCAAGATTTCTGTATCTGGACTGTTAGTCCAGATTTAGTCTTTATTTAAACATTAATTATATAAAATTATAGCTTACAGCCTAGCATGTAAGTTGATTTTACCAAAATTTATTTTTGCTTACGCGAAAATATACAAATATATAAATAAATAAATATATATATAAATTTAATTGTATTTGGGAAATCAAAAAAATTAGATATTCCATCGTTTAAAAGATATCAGGTATACTATGAATAGGGTGTGCCATGTGGAATTTTTATTATATGTTAATTTTAAATTCCTAGGACTAAACACTGATCTTGTAGAATTATACTACCAATATTAGATTTCAAAGCGTGAATTATTAAATATCAAAATCAACAAGCTGTTAAAGACGTTTGGTCATAATCAATGAGTATGTTAAAAAAAACATTTTTAAATCGTGAATTTTCATTTCTGGAGAAACATGCTCGGATGATGGAACAGGCGTGATACCATCACCAAATAATAGATTTCAATGGGTATAATGTGAAAATCTTTTTTTTTTTTTTTGAATACAGATATTTTGAGTTTTGTATATATTATGAATGCCAAAACAAATCTTCCTATTTCTAAGCTATTGTAATAGCCGCATTCCCGTCTACTACCTATGTAGAAAAGATTTACCAAATGAAATACAAGTATGTAAACAGTAAATATTATATATGGTACGTATGCATATATGTATAATGCACTCTCCAAAAAATGCACTCTCGAATAAATGATGTGTTCTGCACGAAATACCAGTGCTAATCCGAATGTAATTCAATGTGATTTATTTAGTTAGAAAAAGTTTGCTAGTTGCTGAAATTACATGGATAACATTTTTGTAAATTCTATTGCTCTTTAGACCAAAAAGTCACTAGGTATGACTCGATAGACAGCGCAGCCACGGCATACGTTACAGCGTAAACCTAGAATCATTGGAAGCCTTACTTTAGGGTGATTCATCGTGAAGTTTGATTTTCAATAGGCTTTTTTGACAGATCATGAGTGACTCCTATCAAAATATCAATTCGTTTGGCAAGTCATCATGGAAAGACTCACACCACAAAAGCGGCCCCAAATTGTTCAGCTGTATTAAATCAGCGCTCTGTGAGAAATGTTTTTGTGCGATTCGAGGAACTTACGGTGCGCATAAAACCACTATCGCCAATGCCATTCGCAAATTTGAGTCCCAGTTTACATTAATGGATGATAGTCGACCGGTTAGAACACATCCAGCACGTAGTGAAGAGACACCGTGGCGAATCGCTTCGTCGTCTTTCTCAGCAGCTTGGCTTGGCGTATTCGACAAATTGGCGTATTTTATGTGAGGATTTCAACCTAAAAGCGTACAAAATTCAACTTGTGCAAGAATTGAAGCCAGGCAACTTGAATTTGCGTCATATTTTGAGTGAATGGGCTCTGGAAGACCTCAATGAAAATCCTGTGTTTTATCGTGAAATTTTGTTCAGTGATGAAGCCCATTTCTGGCTCAATGGATACGTTAATAAACAAAACTGTCATATATAGGCTGATGAACAACCCGAAGAGTACCAAGAGCTACCATTACATCTATTAAAAACGACGGTATGGTGCATTTTATGGGCTGGGGGAATCATTGGTCCATATTTCTTTTAAAATGAGGCAAATCAGAATATTACCGTGAATGGTAACCGTTATCGCGCTTTGTTAACGGACTATGTGCTTCTTGAAATTCAAGCACATTATCTCGAAGAGCTCTGGTTTCAACAAGACTTTGCTATGAGCCATACAGCGCGTGAAACAATGGACTTGTTGAGAAATCATTTTGGTAGGCACTTAATTTCACGTTTTCCTACGGTAAATTGGCCGCCCAGATGGTGCAATGTCACACCTTTGGACTATTTTCTCTGGGGGTATGTTAAGTCTCAGGTCTTCAGAAATAAGCCAGCTTCGATTGATGCTTTGGAAGCCATCATTACTCGTGTTATCCGAGAGATACCGAGAGATACTATGCTCGAACGAGTCGCCCAAAATTGGACCCTCCGAATGGACCATCTCAGACCTAGTCGTGGTCAACATTTACATGATATCATTGCCACGAATTGTTCACTTAACCGATAATAAAAATTTTAATTCACTTTCAAATTTATTTTATTTCAAATGTAATTTATTTTACTTAAATCAAACCTCACGGTGAATCACCCTATATTTTGAAGTAGTAGCAGGCTGAGCCGTTTTGCCACCCAACGTTACAACACAATCTACCGAAACATCCAAATGAGTTGTTGGAATATACAAATCTGGAGGTAATGAACATGAGCTTGTTTGCTATAGATAGGTCTTACTTGGTGGGAATGCGAAATTCAGAAAAGCGAAAGAATTATATAAATATATACAATAAATAAGTTGAACATAAAACCAACAAGAGTGGTATCCGTATAGTTCCTGTTTATTGTATAATATTGGATAACAGCTATTTAAGGTAAAACGATAAGTTGTACAACCTAGGATCAGCAGATGTAATGCAAAAAAATGGGATTTTAATGGGAAATTTGGTCTATTTCAGAACAATTCTTATACCGAATATTCTTATATCTAAATATGAGATCTGCGATAACAAAGAGCTCTCTGATGCATTTAATTATAGTGCTTTCACTGGAAGCTGTGTGAGTAATTTTGATGTAGAGCTTATTTTCGACCGCTAATTAACTTTTTCTGTGATCGAATACTACTTCATTGCTGGAGCTTGGGAACAGTGAGTGTCGTATTTATCACAGTTTTTATATCATAACACGTAACTTGAATTACTGCTTAAATTGGTTTGAAACGATAAAATATGCAATAGTTATACGGATGTTGAAAAGAACGCAAGATTTTCTGCAGAGTTTGCTAAAACTGTCAAGTCCGTTAACACACAAACGCATTGGAAGCTTTTATTTTTGATGGCCAAATCACAACGTCGCGTTCGCGCGCGCGTGCTTTAGAATATATTACTTCATATGCGCTTTATATCGGATTTACGATAATTTGCAGCAAAAGCACTAACTCGAAATTTGCAATCCGGAATATCGCTTCAGCGTTGAGATGACAGATAAAGTATTGTTTCCTCAAATTTAGATTAGAAATATACTTTTTTTATTTTTAAATGAAATTTAATTAGGAAAAATAACTTCACAATGTAATTTAATACATTAATCAAAGAAAAAAAAAATTTGTAAAAGTTAATTAAAATGCTCCACTTTTATTATAAAAAAAATTACAAGGCAGAATGCCTTAACCTTTATTGTTTCTCGGTACTTTAGAACTAACTAAACAATTATTGAATTTCTTATATTTATAGTCTAATTTCCCTAACTCAGCTTCTGCTAAGCGTGGTCAGCATTTCCTGTAATAGGGTTTCGCTCGTGCTGGTTTGGTTTACTTCGTCTGCTGGTGTTAAGTCTTCTCTTAAATGCGATTGTCTTCAATCGCTAAAATATATATATCTCAAGATATTGTGGTGCGTTGGAAGACGCACCATTGTTCTTGCCTCGGGATGCTTTTCATAAATCTTGTAAATGTTTTCTTCTGGGATTTGGACGGTGACCTTGTTATTGTTTCGTTTAGGTAGAAGCCACCGTCTAGGCTATATTCCGAAACAAGAGATAAGCGAGTAGGTGGTTAATTGATGCGTTTTATTCTGTGTTTGTAATAGTCGGATTTTGTTGGTGTTATTAATGTGAAGATCTTTCAAAATCTCTACGGATAATAATTCTCTGCACGTTTTCTCCTTCAAACTAGGTTGAAGTATTGCCGGCAATGCTCTAACTATTGACATTTCTCTGGAAATGAATGATCTTCCATTGATGTTTACAATGATGTTGTGGAATTTTATAAGGAATGTTCCATTAAGTTTGTGGGTAGTATTTTCGAATTGTGGGGTTCCATTAAACTGGTTTAGCAATATGTTGCCTGTTGAAATCTTGTCTATAGTTGGAATATGCTGACTGTTGACGGTGTTGCAGATTCCTAGCAAGCTAGGAATGCATGTATTGTTTCTAATATTACCAATGTCTTTGGAATTACAAATAGATAAAGAGTTATAACTTTTATATTTTTTTTATTGTTCCATACATTTTTCCATTACTTCTAAGAATTACGTTAAATAAAATTTCTTTTATTGCCTTTATCACAAGACTTTCATAAATTTAATTTGTTGTTTTAAGGAATGTTTACAATATAGAGCATATAGTACTTGAACTATTACTTATAACTAGGAATGCATGTTTCGTTTCTAATACAATATTAACAATGTCTTTGGAATTACAAATAGATAAAGAGTTATAACTTTTACATTTTTGTATTGTTCCATATATTTTTTCATTACTTCTAAGAATTACGTTAAATAAAATTTCTTTTATTGGCTTTATCAGAAGACTTTCATAAATTTCATTTGTTGTTTAAGAAATGTTTACAATATAGAGCATATAGTAGTTGAACTATTACTTATAACTTCTATTTCTGAAAAATTAAAGCTTCTTATACTATATTGTTTTATAGGGCAAAAGTTGTTTATTTAAAATATTTGTAGCAAGTTCTTTTTCGTTTTTTGACAAAATAAATGAATTGATAGTGCCTAATTTAACCCAGTGAATTGCATAGTTGATATTTTCCAATACTTCTTTTTCTATTGAACATTTGTCATTACATCGATATTTAATCTATTGTTTTCTTTTAATAGTTTCTGTATTTCGTTATGAACTTTAGTGATATTGTTCATCCTCTCATTATACAATATAATTGGTTTATTACAACCTGCTTGTTATTAACTTTTAGAACATCTGTGATTTTTGCTATAATAGTGACAAAGTCGTCATGATCTGGATTGCCAGCAATTCATTTCCATGCGCTGCCAATGAAATTTAAGGAACGTTTTGTTATTCGCGGTTTCAAGTTATGTAAGAGATTTATAATTTGTTGCAACTCATGTGTTTATAAAGGGAATATGTTATGGTCTTGGATTGATTCAATGTTAAAGACTGGAATTATTTCCGATACGAATTGTTCGTTTTGGTCAAAGTCAATGACTTGTATTAGTTTAAAGTTTCCGTCCTGTGGCTTCGTCTGTCCAGTGTAAAAAGTCACTTCTTGTGAATTTGAAAATTCCAATATTTGAACTGTTGCATGACTGGTGCAAAAAGCACATCTGGAAAGATAAAGGTTAATTTCTAATATTGCTTTTGTGCACTATTTTGCCGGATTCGGTTATTATGTTATTGTAGAATTCTAATTCTCCTTAAATATTTCTTGTCGATAAGTTGTCTGTAAGTTTCGAGCCTATTCGTTTATTATTCTTTACATAAATAACTTGTCCTATTTGATAGCCTTTATTCTGTTTCCTTTTCTTGTTATGGTATGTCGTATCTTTCTCCTGTTTAATTTTAGTCATCCGTGTCTTTTCAAATAGTTCTTAGCTTAGTCTTGGTATTCGTCCGTAAAACTGTTCTATTGGTTTCTTACCTGTGGTGGAGTGGATAGTGAAGTTGTATTCGTTGACGGCTCGTTCCAGAAGCTCTTCAAAGGACCTTTGAGGTCCGTTTGATTCTAGACATCTCATGATTTTAGACAATGTGGAGTGAAAACGTTCAACTTGACCGTTTACTTCACTTTTATATGGTGGGGTTTTGAAAATTTTGAGTTATTGAGTCTGAATTTAGGTCTTTTTCATTGTCTATTACAACAACAGCGTGATTGAATAATTTTGGTTTGAGTGAATTTAGTGTTTTCGATTTTTAACAAGTTGTTTTTCGGTGGAAAAGATGTCGATATGGAGGGTGTGTCCTGGATAATTGGGGATGAGTATAGGGTTCAGGTGTGGCTTGTTGGGATGTCTGTCGTATTTGTTTTCCTTACAAGTTGCACAGCGGCTTACAACTTTTTGCGGTTTTACTTTTTGAAGACATTTTAGGGAAGTAGAAATTCTCTAACAACTGAATACGGTTCTTTTTGGCGTTGCGCGTCGGTATATCTTTGGAATTTTTTCGTCTTGCTCAGTTTCGCTAGGTACGTCTTCTAATAATTTTTGGGTAAATTTAGTACGGTAATCCTTAAAGTGCAGCTAATATATTTCTTGTACCTTTCCGATAGTTTTAACGTTTGTCAAAAGTCCGTTTATAGTGTTAGAATTCAGATATCGCCTGAATGCGTTTATAGAGTCTGTTGTACTGTATACTTTGATTTGATAAAGATATGTCTTGTGTAATTTTCGAATGGTTTTTTAATTTAGTAACCGTTTTCTTCGCCTACTTTAAGTATTCGTTGGTTACGGAATACGTATATGGGTGTTTCGACTACAGGAATTAAATTTTCGGGAAAGCTATCTCCACTATGTTCGGTTGGGGTCTGAAAATCGATAAAGGGATTGTTAAATCCTTTATAAATAGTCACCACACGAAAAAAGAAAAAAAAGCGGAGCAAAATGAAACGCGTCTTATTCACTTGGTTATAATTTTTAATGTGTCTTTTATCCCCAAAAGTTATGCGATATACTGGGTCTTAATTACAATCATTTATACTGGGAATTTTCTGCATATCATTATTACGGTGGATTACTAATATTTTACATTTCCCCTTTTACATATATTATATTTTACATTATCATATATTTTATAACATATAAATAATTAATTCAATTGTAATCTCGAACAGGGTCATTGAGTGAATTTCGCCTTGAAAAAGAATCGGCGACTACGTTTGCTTTACCTGACTTATACTTGAGTTCATAATTATATTCATCTAGGATGGCCTTTCATCTTTCCATCTTGCTGTTAGTGTTCTTATTGCTCAAAGCATAGTTTTCAGTTTGTATGCATTTTTATTGTATCACTTAATTTAATCTTACTTGCTAGACAAATAAATGCTTAAAAATTAGCTTAATTAACTTAAAATTATATTATTCTAACTTACTGGCCCCATGCGAGCACTCTAAGTTAAACCTAACACTTAAATTATGTCTTTCGACGTATCTTACTACTATAGTATACTAGTTCTATTCATTATAATTAAAACTAAGGAAACATTTTTTACAAAAAAAAAACTTAGTGACCTGACTTTTTTTATTTTATTATAAAACATAAAACTAAAATCCTACAAACTACTTAAAATTAAATCTTAATCTACTTAACCTACTTACATCTAATACATACATACACATATGTATCTATATATATATATATACAAAATATATATATACTTAATATACAAATATATGTATATATATATATGTTCTTTTTTTCATTTTCTATTTTTTTTTAATTTTTTTTTTTTTGGTTTTTATTTATTTATTTTTTTTTTTTCTTAAATCTACCTTAATCCTACTTAAAACTATGTAAGCCGGCCATGGCTAAAAAAATTAGGCGACCCACTTTGCTTCACATGAAGCTACCAAGTATTGGAAGAATTCGACGACGAAGCATCCTCTCCCTCTAAAAGCCACCAAAATTGTTGGTGCTGCTGAGAAACATCCCTCAGGTCGACGTCTCTGTCGTAGTTGAGCCGGCTGTCCGCAGCTGTTCGAGCGACGTGGAAGATTAGCGGCACCGCCAATCTGTCCTGGATCAGACCTTTACTATCTAGGTAGAGAAACGCTTCTGGAGGAATAAAGCCGTTAAAGCGAACACTTTCGTGATACATATAATTAGGGTAGTAAGCCGCGGAGATCAGGTTGTTCGATGAGGTCATTACTCTTGCAATATGCCTTCGAGTCAACTTAATGACGAAATTGTCCACTCTTATTAGGTTCGCCCTATTGTACAAGACCTCATTACGATAGAATTTTATATACTCAGATTCTGGTGTTCTGTATAAGCGAAGACAAGTCCTAAGACAAGCCCTCTCAAACACCCGAATCTTTTCCAATAAACTTGCTCTCACGTTGAACCACACAGGACATCCAAATACGAGCATGGGCCGGATAAGGGCCATGTAGCAGATCACGTTCACCCTCGCATCGAGTTGGCTGTTATAAAACAGTCTCTTTGTAAGGGCAAAAGCACTTTTGGCTCTTGCCAGAGCAACATCTATATGTTTGTTAAAATATAGATATTGGTTTAGCCAGATCCCAAGGTATCTGACTACATTTCGAAGAGCAAGTGGCTGTCCAAGTTGTCCTACGATAGAGAACTTTCGCCAATTCTTTCTGGTATCCCTAGAGGCCCCAGACAAAGGCGTCCTAAACAGAATGGTTTCCGACTTCTGAAAGTTAATTTTCAACTTCCAGTCGTCGCAATATCGCTTAATTTTGCCGAAGTCACGTTGCAAAAGTGTATTAATGACCTCAATATTTGGATCCGATGTGTACGCGATTAAGTCGTTTGCGTACGCTATGGCATGGTGAAGTGAACCTATTAGATCACTTGTGTAAATGTTAAACAGGATCGGCGAATTTAACGCACCTTGTTGGAGACCGTTTTTAATGTCAAATTTTCCAGCAGAAGTCACATCGCCATTCTTCACAATGAACTGTCTACTGGAGAGCTTGAAGAAGATTCCCTCTAACCATACGGTATCGAAGGCCCTTTCCAAGTCAATCAGACAGGCACCAGTGCACTGTTTCTTGCCTTTGTTCCATTGGATATCAGAAACCAGTTTAGACGCAGCATGAATGATATCATGCCCCGCCTTGAAACCGAATTGATTATCCGGAACTATATGTTTGTCCTCAACCCACTTAGTCAGGACTCTATTGATCACCTTCTCGAAAACCTTACTAATGTTTGGGAGAAGACTGATCAAACGAAGATTCGCCGGATTGGAAGTATCTTTGTTACTTTTGGGAATGAGATATACCACCGCAGTTTTGCAATGCGCTGGATAATATGCATTATGCATTGCATTATTAAACAGGGTGGTATAAATGTCCACCGCTTCTAGTGGGAGATGTCGAAGCACAATGTTCGGTATTTCATCGGTTCCCACTGATTCCTTACTTCTAAGTGATTCGAAGATCGTTTGGAGCTCTTCCTTCGAAATGAACGGTGGTAATACCCTTTCGTTGGTGATGACATTATTTGCCATGTTCTCGTCATTGAACTGGGTGAAACCCGAGCTCTCGAATCGCCAACTCACAATTTCATTTCGAAGGCAGAAATTGTGCACAAGGACTCGACTCTCCAGGTCGTGGTTCGGACAAATGATGTCATTCGCCCTGTACACTTCCCGGAAAGAATGCTCCTATAGCCTCTACCTTCTGCTGCGGATCCTCGATCACAAAGAAGTTGTCATCATCAACTGCCTCATTTGGATCGATACCCGCTGCTACAAGTATTTGTTCGTTGTTCATCGTTCGGGCGATTTTGAGACATAGAAGGTCGTTTTGATTATTTCTCCGGAATATTCTATTCATTTGCGGGAACATATTCAGGTTGCTGGTGTTTACAGCCCGAATTTTATTGCTCCAATACAGACTTACAGAATTTCTGTAATTTTCCTTTATTAATATCTGGAGGTTTTCAATCGACAACTTCAATGTCATGATCTCCGGGTTATGTCTGTCTGTAAACTATCTGTACAAGGTTTTTAGTCTTGACAGTAGTCTACTTTTATGTCGGTGCAGTGCGTCAATAGTTGCGTTGCGGAATATGTCTTCGTTGTCTGTGTGTTGATACCGAGGTATCGTTTTGTCCATAGTTCGTTTGTTTGTCTCATCCATTAGTTTTAGATATCCGTCAATCTCCTCATTTGACAGATTTCTGTTGGACGGAGGGTAGAGCGAATTAGAGGAGAGTGCCCTTGTCAGTATTCTGGAGAAGTATGTCCAACGCACCCTACAATAACTGTAGGAATGCCTTTGAACAAACTCTTCCAATTCCGCAGTTTCGTTGGGAATAGTTATTTCGGTGCTGCAACCGCAATGGTCACTGTCATACACGAAAGTGCGTAGACAGTTTGTAGTTTGTTGGTCAACGTCAGTTGTATTCGTGAGTCGAACAGCAGAAGATCCAAATATGACCCATGTCTGGGAAACGACGGACTATCTGTCGCCTTAAGCCCGAGTCGATACGTAATACTGTGCTAACCCCACCAATTGAACAGTAGATTCCCTCTAGTATTTGGTGTATTATTTCCCCAATCTCTATGTTTGGCGTTGAAATCTCCGCCGATAATAAAATAGTTGTCTTCCAATTCCAGCCACAGGAATCGAAAAAGTGTCTCGAGCTCTGATATGAATAAGGAGGATTAAGTAGACTTAGGTGCATAGACAGACACCATGTACAGCCGCTTTCCACTACGGAGAGGGATGCACATGACGCATACTTCCAGCACCTGAAACCCACGTACTACACGACTGTATACTTTTTTGGAATGCAGTTCTTTTCTTACAAAGATTGCAACACCTCCTCCTTGAATGGAGTCGGGTCGGTTTCTTCATAATATTTTATATCTTCTGTGCCTCATTTTGTGTCTTTTAGTAAGCTTAGTTTCGCTTACCAAAAGCACATCAGGGGCTTGGTCTTTAAGCAACTTAAATAGTGTGGCTCTTCGTTCTAACCTAATCAGTGAATTAACATTCACTGCAAGGACCTTCAGGGTTTGCTCCGCCATGTACGCACCCATTACGACTGGAAGTGCGTAAGGCCCGCAGCAGCGTGTATATTTGATCTACCCGCGTAGTCTGTTCCTGTATTTGACGCTGAAGCTGAGCCATCTGCCCCTGAATAGAGAGCAAGATAGCCAGCATGTCAGGTACAGGTACTGGTGCTCTAGGCGCTGGGGCCTGAGAAGCTACCTTTGCTTGTTGTACCGTAGTTCCCCTACCTGCCGCCATTTGGGCGTAGGTAACTTGGGGAGTGACGGCTGGTGTTTGTATTTGCACGGGTGGGTATTTGACTTCCACCTTCTGCTGTCGAACCAGATTCACTCTTTTTATGTATTGGAATTTAGGACAAACCCGATAATTTGCGGTATGCCCCTTATTCCTACATAAGGCACAAGAGAGTTGGCTTTTTTCTGACGCTCCATCCATACCCAGAGCGCATTCCTCTGACTTGTGGTTCTCTCCACACTTCACGCATCGAGGCTGCATTTCGCAGTTCGACGCGAACACATTTTTCCCAGTGTACAACCTGGTAGTCTAGGACTTTTATACTCCTTAGACCATCCAGTTTGCTGTTGGGACTTAGCTGAACCAGGAAAAACGGTAGTTTCCGCTTCTCCCTTTTGGCTCTTGCCGTGACAAAAGGCTTAACCCCCACGAATTTGAGCTCTTCGCACTCCTTCTCTTTCAGCAGTTCAAGGAGCTCCTCCGGATCAGTCGACGGTTCTAACCCCTTCAGCAGCATTGTTTGCAGCTTCTCCCCCTTCGGGGTATAGGAGAAGAACTCAGTCGTTGTATCCTTCAGTAAACTTTTAATTTTTTGGTAGTGCTCCACTGTATTGCAGTGGATCGCATGCCTATCTAAACTTAGTCTTTTAATGTAGAAATTGTTGCCTATGGCCGACTTACACAATTCTAATGTATCCTTTAATTCAATCTTAAATGTGTTGATTGGTGGTACCCGTAGCTTTTTTAATTTCTGATGTTGTTGCTGTTGTTGATGTTGATTTTGCTGCTGCTTTTTTTGTTGCGATTTTTGTTGCTGTTTTTGTTTTTGCTGTGATAACGCATTTTTTTTAAATTCTTGTATCGGTTTGTGTACTTTTTGTTGATTTGATGACTGTTTCTGTTTTTGTTGTTTTGGTAGATCCACAATTACATTTTGTTGTTGATGCGGGTTCTGGAGTTGTTGCTGTTTCTCCATCTCCCTCCTAGCCACCTGTTTTGCTTTTATAGACAGCACCTTCTGTTGTAGCTGCTTGATATGGTTATTGAGAGTTTCGACCTCGTCCTCTTCGTCATCTGGCTCAGTGGCAGCTAGAGATGCGAAGTTATTTTCTGCTCCTATGTAGCGACCTGCTGCAGCTGATGACGTTGATTTCGCCACTTTCTGCACTCCACCGGGTAGCTTCACAGTGGCAGTTGGAATGGAGGAACGTTGTACCAGTTTGAGAATTGGTCTTAGTTTCCTCCTTCTCTTCGTCTTTGGTTCTTCAACAGCTACTCTTTGGCTTGAACCACTTGACGCCTCTTCCGGTTTTTCAGCTAATGCCGCTATTTGTATTATGGTTATGGAGTAATTCGGGATGAAATTCACGTCTGGCTGCTGGAATTGGTTCTGGTGCTGGATGTGAAAAGTTGTTTTCCGGGAACTAGATTGTAAGTTATTTGCATGTTGTGCACGAAAGTCGACATTTTGCTATTTCAATCATAGATGCAAGGCTTGTGGTAGGTCAGCAGGCTCACGGCTACTGAGTAACCTAGGCAAGTCGTCTTTCAACCCTCTGACAAAGGTGTCATGTGCCTTGTCCCGATAACATTGGGTCATGTTATCCATGGACTCTTGACTCATATTCATTGATCCTAACTTGTTTAAGATAAGCGACAAATGGTGGTAGACGGCCTGATAGAATTCAGGAATCATAGTACTGCCCTGTACCAAAGTCGTCATTTGATGCTCGAGGGTTCCTAAATCCCTCTTATCTGCAAAGTGCAGAGTAAGACATTTTGAAATTTTTTCCCAGTTTAGCGGGGTATTATAAGATTCTATGGCGACGTCTGCGTAGCTCGTAACTTTTTAAGTGTTCGTAGATTTTAAGTATCCTGTACAATTTTTTTCCATGAGTTAAATTCGTGTGATTGCCCAGAGAATTCTCTAATACTTTTTACCACATCGTGTATTTTGCCCATGTCGGACAAATTTATTAGTTGGTAATTATTCGAATCATATTGTCACTAATAGTATTAGGAGCGGGATGAAGAACGGGTGTGCAGGAGGTTGAGGCGTTGCAACGTTCTCTGAAGGCAATTTCAGACGAGCTGGTTGTATTAGGTTATTTGGGTTTGCCATATTTTTTTTATTTTTATTTTTAAAAAAAATTTGTTTTATTCAGTGAGTGAAACAATAATATTACCGTTCAAGTAATTATATGAAGGTAAAACAGATTTATTTAAATTTATATTGTAACTTAGAACATAAATGTACTATTCACTATTTTGACAATCTTTAATATAGTGTAAATTTTAATAGATAGATAGGTTTATTTTATTCCTTATTATTATTGATTAACAGTAATAGTAATATACTGGTTACTTCTTGTAGCACTTATTCTTAACACTTTTGTATTTGTTGTTGGAGTGGTTCCGGGCAGCTTTCTGCTGGTTAGGGCAGCTGTCAGAATTTCCTATTTTTCCCTGTCACTACACTCTTGGATTGGTGGCTTGGTTGTCCACTCTTTTTATTCACTTTATTGTTTGGTTGGTGGCTTGATTATCTACTCTTTTTATTCACTTTACTGTCTGGTTGGTGGCTTGATTATCCACTCTTTTATTCACTTCAGTGTTTGGTAGCTTGGTTATCCACGCAAACTTTGTCTTAAAATGCTGCCCTACGTTGGGGGCCAGTAAATTAAAACGCTCCACTTTTATTATAAAAAAAAAATTACAAGGCAAAATGAATTAACCTTTATTGTTTTTCGGTACTTTAGAACTAATTTAACAATTATTGAATTTCTTATATTTATAGTCTATTTATATATGGTAAAGTCTAATAGCTTCTGCTCTTGTTTGCTGTTGGAATTTGTTCGACTGATTGCACTAGCTAATTGGTAATCATTTCATGTTATTGGGGTTCGCGCGTGCAAGCGTGGTCAGCATTCCTTGGTTTAGCGCGTGCTGGTACCTCTTCTGCTGGTGTTAAGTTACATGGCTCAAATTACTATTTTGTACAAGAAGCAGTTCCAATTTTACTCATATTTCCTAAGTAAACAAACAAATAAATAAATTGACTTATCGACTAATTGCGTAAAATAAACATGAATCTCATTAATTCAATTTAATTTCATATATTTAGTTATAATAAAATAGGTATTTAGTGCTTGTAGTTCATTGGAAATGTGCACTGCATATTCTGGTATGTCAGCAACTAAAAGGAGAGATATTGCACAGCTAGATGCTTTGATTGAATTCTCACTATTTTCTCTAATGGGATACGCTTGTTAGGAGGCAACAAGGAGCAGCAGGATGGGGACAAAAAGGCAGCATTGGTTCGAAAATTGAATTTCAGCGTAGATGTAGATAGTTTTTCTGCCCTCAACTAGGAAAGCTTGCAGGACAAGGAAGCGAACTAGTTTTTTAGACTACGAGAATGAATCTGCATACTTGTGAGCTGCTTCGTACTCTCGTCGAACCCGAGTTGGAGTAAAAATCTTGCAGAGCGCCAATCTCTTCAACTTGTAGGCTATTTATGGTGTTTATGTACTACTTGTTCTTCAATTTCGATACGTACATATGGTATGTGCGTATATCGTAATATTTTGTTGTTTAGGTATTTTTCGCAAGGTGTTCCCAGGCAAGTACTAGTATGGACTTTCCACATGGAATATTCTACCATAGCCCATTCAATATACGAAACATCAGATATGTTGTGGATAGTATTGAAACCGCTATATTTGTCTCCTTTATGTGAAGAGCATTGGCGGAAGATTTTAACGTTATGTGGAATCTACCCAACTGCGTTGCAGCACATAAACATTCGTTGTCCCCCAAGAGCAGGCTCTGAGTACTATAGCCACTCGATGGTACTTTTCGCTGCATGTGACGAAAATTATACTTTTAGAGCTGTTGATGCTAGTGTTTACAGGAGTCAGAGAGTCAGACTCTTATTCTTATAAGAGCTAAAAAGAAAGTCAGTTAAACTCACAGTCTCTAACTAAACTCCCAAATTCGAATTATATTTGTAATTACTATTTGGTTCGTGAGGCGGCATTTCTAAAACCTTATTTAATTCGTTCTTATCCGGGAATGACAAGAAGTAAAACTTCAATAAACACCTTTCGCATTCCCATTGAGTTATGAAAAATGTATTTGGCATTTATGTGGCAAGATGGAATGTATTCAAAATACATTAAATGTCTTACCGGATAATGCAGAGCACATTACTATATAAAGGCATATGTAGTGTTACATAATTTTGTAAAATTGAATGACGAAGCATATTATACGTCGAAATATGTCAATATTTACGATACCAGTAATGTAAATATTTCTTTCTAGGGCGAAACCCATTGGATTAAGCTTCTCTTCTCAAGCAGCTTTTAGAATGCATAATAATTTAAGGAATTATTTATTTAACAATAAAATTTGGAAATAACGAGCATTTAAATTTAAATATAAAAACTTGTATTTTATTTTAAAAAAAATGGAAGATTGTCTCGTTCACATCATTGAATATTTTAGCTTGGAGACAAGATCTTTCGATCTCTTTCTATTATTTGACAATAATCTTATTTTCCTGCCAATCGTCTTCAAAAAAGTGTCATTGTCATCCAGCTTTAGCACATTAAAACGCTGAATTTTTTTTTCAGATAGGTTGCCAAAAAATTCATTTGCACCTAATCGTCTTTTCCGACGAAAATTGTACAACGTGTTCTGTGTGTGTGTAAGAACATCCTCTTCTGTAGTGCTACTCATATCCAAGAAGAGCGACATTGATGGATCGTAGTTTCCACGTTGCCCTAGAGATACATATGAAAATAATCGTTTCTGTAATATTGTACACTAAATAGAATTTAAAATGACTTACTTCCTTGGCCGAAGAACGCGTTCAGGAACTCCAGCGAAAAGTACGACTCCCACAAATCTACTGGCTTCAACACGCCGCTATCGGAAGGTTGCTCTATGTCTTTTTTTTTTTTCTCGTACAAAGCTATCTCTCAAGCTTTTCCACTTCTGTTTACATTCTTTAACTGAAAAAGAATAATACATATATAATTTATAATATTTCAATGAACAATTTATACATTACTTATGTTATGAACAACTAACTTGGCTGTGTCACAATTTTTTCCAATCTCATTTTTTCTTTTTTTTTATTATTCTGGATTTTATTTATTAACTTAAACCAATTAAGGGCAACAATGAAGGCAAAAAAATTACAAACGGACAATTAGGTAGAGAGTGGTTCTACTAAGGCGCTTAACACATGGGCTGAAAAGTCAGTGCCGTTTTATAGTAAAAGACAAAATTTTTGCAAGATTCAACTTTATTTATCAATAAAGTTGCCTTTGTGGGCGATACACTGATTGAAACGGTTTTTCAATCTTTCGATACCAGTTTTGTAGTACGATCTCGGTTTAGCCTCAAGATAGGCCTCTGTTTCGGCGATTACTTCTTCATCGGTCTTAAATCTCTTTCCGGCGAGCATTCTTTTGAGGTCTGCGAACAGAAAATAGTCGCTGGGGGCCAAGCAATGGGTGGGGCAAGCAATTCGTAGCCGAATTCATTCAATTTTGCCATCGTTTTCATCGACTTGTGACATGGTGCATTGTCTTGATGAAACAGCACTTTCTTTTTCTTCAAATACGGCCGTTTTTCTGCGATTTCGTCCTTCAAACGCTCCAACAACGCAATGTAATAGTCGCTGTTGATAGTCTGCCCCTTTTGGAGATAGTCGATTATTCCATGTATATCATAAAATACGGATGCTATAACCTTGACAGCCGACTGTTGAGTTTTTGGTCATTTTGGACGAGGTTCGTCGCCTGCTCGCCACTCAGCTGACTGTCGACTTGACCCTGATGTGAAGTGATGAAGCCAAGTTTCATCCATTGTCACATACCGACGCAAAAATTCGGCTTTATTGCGGTTGAACAGCATTAGACCACCACACTCCTTAAAACTTTGTGAAAACTGTACTGTAAAATTTGTGTGTATGTACTTATGATGGAGTTTATTTATTTGTTTCGTCTTACAAGTTTTAATCTAATTTTAGACTAGCTCTAATAATTTACAAAAACACATATTATTATAGTTATTCATGATAGCAAATTGTTATTGAAACTAGCCGTAGTTATAGGATCATTTCGTTCATAATTCGTTCTGAATCTAGAAATAATGAAATACTGTTGTATAGGTCGAAGAATGCTAGTAGGAACATATGTCGATAGTAAAAGCGAACAATCGAACAATTGCAATCAAAGCGCGAAGAATTTACTGAACTAAATATTTTTAGATCGTCTGCATATAACATACATTTAAATGTTAATACAACCGATAGAAGATCGTTAATGAAAAGAAGGAAAAGTAGTGGACAATATGGCTGTCCATGTTACTCAGGAACAACTGAGTAATTCAGAATCACCTTTACGTAAACAGAACCAATCTTAAGATATTATATGCGAATCATCAAGTAACTACTAATTTAACTTTAAATACTGGAATGAAAACCAAACATCTCAAGTTTTTTTAAAAGGACATTGTGTTGGACACGATCAGAGGCCTTGGAAAAATCTGTTTAAACAAAGTCAATTTTAAAACGTTTTTCCATGTTATGGAGACAGTAATTCGTAAGAATTGTTTAATTTATTGCAGTCGATCTGCCACCCATGAAACCATGTTGGCATTGAGAAACTTTGTTTCACACAATGATTTTTACAACAGCTTAAACATTTTAGGAATCTTAAGCAATGTAAGTTGTGTAAGTGAGTAATAAATAAATATTTCCAGCAATCAAGAAATTCGACCAATTTAAGAGACATATTAAATATAATCTTAAGTGGGCAAACTAAATAAGTTATTTTTGCAAGCCTTAAAAAACAATGGCGGAAAATTGTCGAGTGCCTCATTTACAAAAATTTGATTAGATAAAAAATGCAAACATGTTGCATATTTCATTATGTTTCTCACTGATAACATCTTTATACGTCATAATGACGGTTTTTAATATAAGTCCGTAGAAGAAACAAATTTCTTTATAAAATTATATTCTTCATATAATTGCAATAATTCATTTCGCTTACTGGGATTATATTTACCTAATTGGAAAGCTTTATCCATAGCATAAGCCCAAACGGGCTTATTAGACCGTTTTACTACTCGCTTAATTGAAACCAACCTACAAATCGCGTACTCAATTATTTTTCTGAAGTCAGTAAAAGCATTCTTTAAATTTACAGTGTCAAAGATATTTGGCCAATTTACTGGGCTTAAAAAAATGTTTATAGCATCAAAGCCTGCTCGTGCGAAATCTTACTTAACACTTTCAGAAACTGTGGTTAGAGGTTTAAAGATAGATAAATTAAGTGGAACTTCCAAGGCAACATATAAAATACTATTATTAATCAAAGGGAAATCAGCTGGGCTTAAAGAAGCCTCGAGCTCTTCTTTTATAAAGACTAAATCTAATACATTTCCAATAGCATTGCGAAATATGTTTAGCTGACCAAAGTTGGTAGCAAACATACTATCTATAACTTGAATCTTTTTTTCTTTTGGAGCATTAAATGAGCAAAAAAAACTCAAGTGACATCAGTTAAATTAAAATCACCTAACGCTACGGCAAATGAAGAACTATCTAAACTGTTAACAATATTCATAATGTTTTATATGAGTTTTGTGAATTGCATTATCTGCATCTGAAGGAATGTATGACATAAAAAATATAAATAAATAAAGTCTGTATTTTCAGCAAACAAAATTCAACTCAGTCGCAAATTTTTCCAACCAAGTTAGATGAAACAGATAATGCAATCCTGAAATATGTTCGAACCGTAAACAATACTACACCACCTCTCTCACAGTCGGTTTGAATCTACCGAATCTACCCTTTCGGTAGACATCGAAGTCGTCAGTAAACAATTCAGAATTTAAATTCCATTGTAAAACCAAGTTTCCATCAAGGCGATAACAACAAACGAACAATCAACAGCCGGCAAAAAGAAGTTCATGATTTTAGGACAAAATGCATTTGGCAATGGTTCATTAGATGTATCAGCAACTACAGCAGGAGAAGGAGAATGTAGTATGTTTGAGCAATTAATTGTGTATAGAGAACGCATTTAGTTTTTTGGAAGAAATTTAAAAGAGCGCACTCTGATAGCACTGAGCCACATATTGAATTAAAAAAATTTCTATCATATCTTCTGGAACACCAAGTTTAAAGTTGATATGATTAAGAGCATTTGTATCAGCACCATCTTTAATAAGCTTGTGGCATTTCAACTTTGACTCGTTCACATTAAATGTCGATGAGACATAAGCAACTATGGATTTAAAAGTCGTAGAGGGTTTGAACAATGATAAATGCAACCATTTAAATTGAGTAATGAACTCAAGTTCAAAACCCATAGCAGGGTTGCTGGTTCCAACAATTGTTCTTTGCCGTTTCTTAAAATGTTTTAAATTTCCCATTTGCTAATTCATCCTGCGAATTCGTAGATGATCAGATAGATTTGGCAGAGGTAGAGGCAGCCGTAGCAGTAAATGTACGAGTTGAGGGAACAGCAGCAACTCTGGCAAATGGAGGAGCAACAGCATCTACGTCATTGATAATAGAAGAAATCGTCTCAGAATCAGAGACTGAAGCAATAAGCACCGCATCGTCAACAATAGGCGAGGTTTTATTTGATTTGACTTAGCACCAGCAAAAAATCAAGTAGTGCACGGACTAAATGACTTTAGTTGGCTCTTATTAGTATTATGTTGCAAATCAGACACTTTTTATGAGAAGATACATTGACCCAACAAGTTGTTGGCGAGCGAGTCATCACTTTAGATTTTGCACCAGCGTTTATAGAGTGACAAATTCTTTTGTTAAATTTAAGACACTATAAAGGCACTGCCGACCAGACTTTGGTGGCATTTAGAGCACTGTAAAGTAACCATTATACAACTCAAAAAATATGAATAGCAAAAACTAAAAGAGTTTGACAATAGCAATAAAAAATGGGTCTAATCACTGAGACAGACAGAAAAACACTGGATCGAATCTTTAAAACTGTAAACTGCTGCAGAAAGTTTCAGTAAAGCAATCATACGAGTGTATCCACTACAAAAATATAGTAACAATAAGCATTCAATTGATTATACAGGAATATTTTTCTTTAAAAACTTCTACTTACTATAGTTTCTGTAGGCCAAATATCTACACTAACTTATGTTCGTAAAATTTATAAAATTATGCGCAAAAAGTTGTATGGATTTTTGCTGACTTTCAACCGACAAGCGCGCGAGGGTCTTTTGTATTTTGGAAATTATACAAGATTGGAATACTAAGTAAAGTCATCGATATTCTAGGAGGAATGTATAAAAAACATATACTACATTTCATGTCTCGATTAATTGACATCAGCAATGGGAGTTAAGCAAAGATGTGCTTCGATATATGTGATTACTATTTACACTGTTCATCAATGGTATAATAGATACTGTAAAGAAACGAAGATATCTGCACTGACGCACATGATGACATAATGATAAATAGAATAAACAATATTGCAAAAGATGCGACCTGCTCGTAAACATGTCAAAAATCAATACTATATTGCAATACTTTAAAAAGAAGTGCAAAATGCAAGAAACACAAATAAAAATACCTAGGAATTTTGATATGAGGCAACTTAAATATGAACAAACAATTGGAGGAGAAATAATCTGGTGATAAGCGTGCAAGATTGTGTTATGAATAATTATACTTCCTATAACATAAATGTAAGACCTTTTCGAGCAACAACTCTTTCGGGACAGAACCTGGACCCATCCAACTAGATGAAAGCTATGCAAAACTGCCCCCGATATTTTCTGATACGAATTTTTGGATTATCCAGTAAAGTACTTATAAATTATAACTAGAAACAGAAATTCCACCTTAGTTCTTACAGATTTTGATAATACTATATACGTATGTATTTCGAATATACAGTCTATGTTATGTCCAAAAAAGAAAACAGACTGCCGAAAATGCGCTCACAATTAAAACTGAAAATAAGTACTGTCTTCAACTTATAGCATATTAAGAGTAGATGTGTTTCATTTTGTTGGCAGTTGTCCAATCATAAAGGGTCTTTTAAAATTCTTTTGATCAATTATTCTAAGTGAAGATGAAAAACTCCTTATTTTGAATTGACATCATCAAACTGAGATTTAAGTTATTCATTTAAATTAATAAATTATATACGAGTAAACCGAGAAACAAAATTATCTTCAATTTGGTAGACGGCCGCTAGGGAACTAAAAATAACTTAAAATTTTTCTTGTTTTTGTTAATTATTTGAAACAAAATAAATGTCTAACAAGTCAATACCAAAATCGGCGTGGGGTTGTCGTAGAATGTTGGAAGGGGCATTTTAAATTCAGCTACTGCTCTTAATCCTTCAAAAGGGTATTTGCACTAAATGGGAATCAAACTTAATATGTACCTATAGACAGAGATTAATTTTTAATATCTAATTAATTCATAATACCACATATTGCATCTTAAGCATTAAAAAGTACAAGTAATATTTTTCGCCGTAATAATTTTTTTTGTATTAAGTACACAATATTACAGAGAATACCTACAATAGAAACAATGTAGCAATAATTTTAGAAATATTTTTTTAATTAAAATTTTCTACATCATCTACGTATTTATTAGTTTTCAGCAGTTGTTTAATATTGGGAGTAATGAAAACAATTTAAAATTAAAAGAAATATTGTCATGATTGCATTATGTATAGATGGCTAAGATACCTATACTTGGAAATTAAAATGAATTTGTACGATTATACGGTGTAAAAGGTGCATGCACATTCATGCATAGCTACTATATGTCGGATTCAATATATTCGTTATAAGGCACATGCATTTACATATGTATATGTATATATATGAACTTGAAAGAGCTTTTTATTTGTCCCAAATAGTGTTCCTACAGATGGATGTATGTATATTCGACTTCGAAACCTCGTTGAGTGCGAAGCAGATAGAGCACAAATGACTCCCCAAATGCGAACGACGCGATTTGTTTAATACTGTGACCATCAGCACATTCTTCTCTAACCAAATCAAAGTTTAAAACACTTCTTTTAAATGTTTGAGTGATTGCGGAGCTGCTGTTAGTTGGCCTTCGTCATTCGACTCGTGAATTGCTTGTGTGTTTTTCTTCCTTATTTGTTTTTTTTTCTGATTTCGGTTTTATTTTGTATTGTGAATTGTGCTTCCAGCATCACTTTAGTGCGTATCATATACTTAAATTATTCTTCGGAAATAACCATGTCATATATATTCACCGAAAGTGTAATGTTGACAAAAATTATAAAATTTCTATCGTACTTTTCTCCACCCACATTAATATTAAGTGTTTTTGCTTTTGCATTTGTTATAATTTATAAAAGAAAACGAGGAAGAATGGTAAAATTAATTGAAAAAATCCCAGGCCCAGCTTCACTTCCAATACTTGGAAATGCAATTGAGATGAACGTAGATCATGATGGTAAAGTTAAATTATTCTTTTTACTTTAAGTAATTGTTACTAAAACCATTTTTATACTAACACTTTCATTTTTATGCTATGTGCCTACTTCAATAACGAATGTAATTACATTACGTAGGTTGTGTGTTAGTTTTCAACTTACATTGTTTATACTTGTCTTTATCGCTATACTAAGTGTGATCAATAATTGTACACATATAATATCTATTTTGTATTTTTGCCTTAAATGGAGCTTTAGAAAGCCCTATATACAATAAGATTTGACCTTAATCTTGAATTTATTTCTATTTTTATATCTGATCCGGTAAATAAAATCATTGACCACATAGTCACTTTTATTATTTAACCATGTATTTCATTTTCAACGGAAACCAGTTTTCTACAAGGAACTCGCACAAAACAAATTATCCAATTTTGAAGTGCTTAAATAAATGGAGGTCAAACCTTTTTTTAATAGGAAACTAACAAAATATGTATGTAGTTTAAAGTTTTATATTAGAGAGTGCAGTTTTATGAATATACATACGTACATATATATGTGCATATATGAACATATAACATATCTGTCAGTGGTTTTTTTTATATATTTAGAAGTTTTGAGAAGTTTATTGTGTGTTGTTTATTGTAGGTTGTGCAGAATCATCTTGTCATGGTTATTTCTCATAAAAATGATGACAATGAAACAACTTCAGTTAATAAATCAGACATCTTAAAGTAGTATCGTGTTAGCACATTTTACGTACATAATTTTCTGTTAATTTTCTTTTCTTGCTGGTTCATGGTTAACCGCATAGAGAACATACACACATTTATATATATTCGATCAGCTAGATTGCCTTGAATAAAAGATGTTTGAGAATTAGAATTTGATGCCGACTTTATAGTAAAAACATTTTTGTCTTCATCATGCACTTTGAAATAACACTATCATATTTTTGTTTACATGTAAGTATTATAAGTTACCTTTGTTTGTTCTGCTGTAAGGCATAGATTTTTGTGATGTTGATATATGTATGTTGATATATATATACCCGTATAATACATATGTAAATTAGGTCTAACAATTTTGCTGTAATTTTAACAATTTGATGATGATGTAAAATGTTCGATATGTAGCCCAACCAAACTTGAAACACTTTAAATTGATGTTACCTTAATGAAACAAAATATAATTATTTGTAATAAGATACAAATTGCCATACAAAGTTGTATACTTTGCTCTTTAATATAAAAATAGGACTTTATAGAGCTTCCAAGTTGACAATCTCGATCTACAAAGGTTAACCCGTGTAATTTGTAAATATCTTTTCTAAAATAGATGCGCCGCAATTTACAACATTTTTTTAATTAAAAAACGTGTTTTATTATTTTTATTTAAATATTATACTACTAGTTATTAAATATAATATGATTTAAATGTCCTTCACGGAACTACTTGCATGAGTTGATGGGTTAGAACAAAGTTCAAAATAAAATAATCAAAAGGTGTCAAATAACAATTGACATTAAGAAAAAAAAAATAAACTTAACACTTAAATGGGTATGAATACATTTATAATGCCTCAGCATATGTTAAGTTTTTTTGGAAAATGGGAGAGAGAGATAGAGGAAGAAAGATGTTTGTACTCAGTGGTTATTTTGCTCTGTGAGTTCCATCCAACATTTAATGGAGAGACTAAATTCTTAGTGGAAATTGGTTTGTTGTTGAATTCTAGTCAACTACTCTTCTTACTTAATTTTTGTTAACTGAGAAAATTAACGCCTTTCGGGTGCTGTCGGGACTCGAACACCGAACCTTCCGATCCGATTTGGAAGCCAGTCCACTACCACTAGATCCACCCACCTAGTTGAGAGTTGATTATTCTGACAATAAGACGATCACCGAACTTCGTCTATAATAAGTTTTATGTAGCATGGCTCTATGCGCGAATAGCATCGTCTTGTTGAAACATATCCTTAAGGTTTTCCAATTTAAAAAAAAATTTGTTAGTGTGGAGAGATAGAGGTCTCTTTTCACTACAACCACTACAGCCGGTTTCATCATCTTTGAAAATCTTCGGCTTAGAAACCATTCCAAACGGTCAACTAATTCATATACAACGGTTACTGTTGGAACACCTCCGTCTGTCCGCTTGATCATATGCGGCCTTGTTCTTTATTAACAAAGTCATTTAATCAAAAATTTGCATCGACATTGAGAATGATTTTTCAGCGCAATCTGAAATTAGAGCCAAATCATCACTTCTGTTTAGGAACCATTTACCATTCCACTTTTCTATTTTAGGGTTGGATTGTGATTTATGTAGGTCATGGTATGCGTGGTTTCAAAAATGTACTCCGATCATAAAATCAGTATATGGTAAGTTGCTGATATGTATATAATGATATAATCTACAATAACATTTTTTTGGCTAGGTAAGTAAAAATATAAACGGAACCGAAAAATACAAAGAAACAGGTTATTATTTGCTTATTATTATTATTCAAACTTGATTTGGAAACTTGTTTTATATCTCATGTTAAGCAATTATGTTTTTGGTTTGTTAGAGATTAAACAAAATAATTCTTAAATACTTTAAGGCAATATTTCATTACTTGCTTTAATATTAAACAAGGTAGATGTAAATATATTTATAAATTCCTTGTCCTATACATCTCATGTGGTACATTGGAATTTATTGGATAATCGTAAATCCCAAATATGTATTTTTATAAGCATATATTTGTGTTACATTTATTTGCGCATGTATGTTCATACTCGTATGTACACAGCTACCATTTCTGTATGTGCTTAAAAGATTGCATGCCTACGTGGTAAAAGAAGAAGCAATTTTCTCATTACGAATAGACATTGTGCTATAATATAATTATGTATAATATTAAATTTATTCCAATTAAAGATAGTGCCCTATGTAACATTGCCGACGTTTTAGCAATTCTTCTAACGCAAAATAAGTTAAAGATTGTGAATACCTGAATAATATTTCCTCATTAATTTAAATATCAAAATAAATTTTTGATATTTGCAAGAAATTTTTTATTATTGTTTTTTTTTTACAACGTAAGTTACCTTTCTAACAAGTTCACAATGTCCCCGTAGAACTTCCGGAATAAAAAATGTCTTCATTCCTAGTGGTACGAATATTAATTCTGCAGTTGTTTTCCGCAAAGTTACAAGAAAACGCCGGGTGGGGTAAAAAATCCCTTTCAAATTGCAACAGCTTCTGCCAAATCTTCGAAGAGGCGTACGGTCTAGTGTTGCCTTGATGAAACACAACACCATCCCGGTTAATCAGACCCATTTTTTTTTGGTTGATTACATTAGAGCAAAACTTATTGGAATAAATGTTTTGAAGATGCTGAAGAAAGTCATGGTACTTTTCTTCTCTTCCCATCCTACCAAATTCAGAACATAACCTACTTCGGATAGTGACCATCATCTAGAACTTATCTCTTTTGGTTAATTTTTTTCTTTCCGTTTTCAGTGGTTGTAAAATCCTAATTTATATTGCCTTTAATCTTTCGCCTTAGAATGGTTGGCTAATAGAGACATGATCTAATACCTAAATTTTTTCCACTCAAATTTAAAACAGGGCAGATAAGAACATGTGAAATAACAACACGAAAAATTTTAACGTTGAACTAATTATTCCTCTTAACAAAAACCATAAACCACGTCTTTTAAAATCACAGGGTCGAAGCAACATGTGCAAGCGGCTTCATTCATAGTTAACGGACATACTTATTATCAACAAAAGACACAGTTTGAACAACCGAATAATTACTATAGCAAAAGACTTAAATTGTGAATAATTTTTATATAGTTATTCAAAATTTTTTGAGAAAAAAGTCCCAATTAACAATGTTGGGATATTATTTAATTTACATTTAAATTAATGATTCTGAAATACAAATGAAGTGTGGAAATCAGACATTTATATTAGAGTAATATCCGTCTTAAACAAAAAAAGTTTTGTTTTTGCATTATGACATTTTGATTTTGGTGACCGAAATTATATTTTTTTTCCGACGGTATAAACTAAACTTGAAATAGGATAGTAGTAATCGTCGTAATCGGCGAATTAATTCTGCACTACTCCCATATCCATAAATTGAAACTTAATTTCTCTAATCTCCTTAAATAAATTGAGCGGAACTCCTCAATTATGAATATAATTATGAATATGATAGTTTTGATCTCCTTCGAAGTACTCTCCACTGATACTAATACACTTGTCTAATCTTTTTTTCTATTATTCATAACAGTTTTTAAATCTTCTGTGGTTCCACTTTATTTTTTCTTCATCTCAGCAACATCGGCAAAACGCTTCCCTTTCATACCATATGTCTTTTCATTTTAAGAAATAAGAAATGTCATAGGAGGTAAGGTCGGGCGAATAGCCGGATGGAGTAAAGGAGTCATTCCATTTTGGTCAATAATTGGCACACAGACAGGGCTGTTGAGATAAGTCCGTTTTTGACATTTTACGATTTTAAAAAGAAAAGCAAAAGCAAAAAGCAAAACTTTACAGCCACGAGCTCTTCGCGAGAATTAGGCCTTGCAAAAACGACGAGCACACAAAACAACTGTCACCAAAACCGGTCCGGTTTTTTAAGTATGACAGTATTATTAATTGTATGCATTGAAATAAAAAAAAATGAAGCCTACTTATTTGAGACTCAAGCATTCCCTATGATTCCGTGCATGCCGCTTTCAGACAAATTATCCGGGCATCTGTAGTATACGAATATAGTTAAATAATCTTAGCAGGAGTTCTGCCTTCCTTGCTATCCTCTGGGTCGGGAGTCAGAAATGACAATATATGATATTGACGGATTCCTTTATAATCGCTTATTTTTCTTTACGAATTTGCATATGAACAATAACTTCACCAATTTGTTATCCTTATATGGTCTATTATAAATTGTTATCTTATGTCAGTTAAACTGAAATAAAAGATAAAGAAAATCTGTATTAAACATAAAACTCATGTTTTATTAGAAAAAACACTATATTATCGAATTTCCTTGCTTGTTTTTACAACTTTGATAGGAGCTTCTCCGAAACAACCACTCGAAGGTTTCCGTTTTGGAAAATTAGAAAGCTCTTAATAAAACAGAAAAAAAGATCACGAATGGCTTAAATACAATAAACCGAAATTTAAATTCCTGTCTCATCAACAGCATGACCTATTCGCTATTCGATTTCACACTAATATTTGCCCAGATGGCAGCGTAACCTATGTCAATCCAAACTCTCTAATAAGATATTTAAGTTTGGTAGATGTTCTTCATTCGTCCTGCCATACACACGGGGGTGGCCGTGGTGTAGTGGTATATGCAAAGATTCCTCAAGCAGAGGGTCTCGGGTTCGAATAACGTGCGAGGAAATTCTCTGAAAAAGTCTTTTCATAGAAATCCCGTCAGCGTCAACTCTGACATGAAGGCACGACACTGATGTTGGAGTGGTTGCTGGCTGGGCTAAATGTAACGAACTACAACTAGCACGTGCTAAAACCCACTGGTTGAGGATGCATTGGCTCGTCCCGTCCAGTTTGACAACCACTTTTTAGAAAAATATCGAAAAATAACACACCTGAGTTTCAAATTACTACACCACCCGCCCGCGCCCTGGAGAAAAAGCTAGTAAAAGGGTATTCATATCCCCTTGGGGCGCGCGCAGGATTATAAAAGAAAAAAAATCACATCGTCCAGATAAGACACACCCAACTTCAAATCTGTTGTAAGCCCTTCCATGTAGCGTTGAAAAATGACCGTTGGACTGGAGGAAGGAAGCCTCAAAGGAAGCCGTTGATATATTTACAGTCCTATAGGTGTATTTACTATGCATATCTTCTTCGATTCTTTTCTTCACAACATTCTCATTAGCACGTTTAACTTTAACCACAAAAGCATCAAATCAGATCAATCCCATTATGTTACCCCCTCTCATTTTCTACTATTATCAATAGTAATTGATAAGTTTGTGTTTTCCAACTTACTGTTATTACGGGGTGAAGTATTTCTTATATCATTTGACGAAACCTAGACATTACGTAGCATTTTTGACGACACCGAATATGTGGTCATTTCAACGTAAGTTGCATTTGTACACATACTGAAAATGGAAAGTTTTAGGTTTCGACGAGCAAATGCCACTAATGGACAATGGCTAGGTGCTTAAATTTCGCCTTAATGACAGCAGACAGCATTATGTTCTAATATATAGAACAATATAGAAATTTAATGAGTTCTACAGCCGAAAAGTAGGGACGTGAGTCAGGGAACGAAAGAAGCGCAGAGTACTATCATCAGCAAATGAATATATTAGATTAGAAGTAGCAAACAAAAGATCGTTGATGAAAATTAAAAAGAGTATCGGACCTAAAACGGAGTCCGTTTATCTTGTGGATATCAGACTTGAATTCATCCAAGACAACTTAAATTGAACGTTTCGAAAGGTCGTTTTTAACACATCTTCAGAAGAAAGGGAGATATACCATCTGGACCAGCGGATTTGTAAATATTAAAATCTTTAAGGGCTTTTGCTACTACACGAGTGCGAAAGTGAATTCGTCCCATTGAATATTCGACACATTCAAGTGTAGCAGGAGACAGCACAATCTGAAAGTATCCTTGTCCAAAGAGCTGTAAGCTGAGGCGTCGATGAGGCGGAATTTCTAATGTTTTTGACGAACGACCAAAGATTTTTACTACCTTTGTAGCATTGTAGTATTTTTACCTCAGTTTTTCGTTGTATTAGAAAGGTGTTGCAGTAATTTTTGGCTCGTTTGATTTTTTTTTAATTTTCCTATGTCAGGTTGGTCTTGAAGGGCCGAAAAAACATTTCTCTAACCCTAAAAACCTCTTTACAGCTCGAGCCTTATCATTGGTTTGGTATTCCTTATCCGATGAGGGATGAAAGATCTCATTCCAAGGAGAATAGTGTCAGTGATCGAATATTTTATTTTTGTTTGGCCTTTCCTTACGTTCTTATAACGAATGCATCTGCTCCTTAGTATTCAAGGACCTGCGCTTATTGATCGGCAGGGAGCGATTCATTGTTTTTTTTTCCTTTTCATGAGCTGCCAACAGTAAATCAGTCCATATTCGGGACCATATTTGATATCCGTGCAGTTTTGTGGAGCTATAAAAACATGTTTCATATTTCAAAACATGTATATGCAAGTTAACGTATGGTGCAATCACACAACACTTACGCAGGAAGTGCTTAGATAGCAGAAATTGCAACAGCAACGACACAATCCAACGCCCAGTCCAAATCATAGAACAATATCGCATCCCATAAGTGTTAGGTTTCATTTGGTAGAATATTTGATTTGTTTGACTCAAGCCCACCCAACTCGATCAATCATAAAATGTATAAATAGAACAGTAAGATAAATTGTTAAAATTTAGTATCAGTGCGATGAACGAACTTGCCCAAAATTAATAAAGGATATATATTTGTATTATTTAAATAAAATAGGAAAAATGTAATTGGCGCCCAACGTGGGGCAAAAAGAAAGAAAACCAGAAAATAAAAAGTATGGTGTTAAAATAAAATTAAAAAGAACCCATAGTGAAAAAAGAAGTATCCCAAAAGGGAGAAAAGTGATACAAAAACCTTAAATGAATTAAAGAAATAGTATCCCAAAAGGGAGAAAAAAAAGAGAGAAAGGTAAAAAAAAGTTAAACAAAAGAAGAAAAAAGTGAACCAAATAAAGTGTCCAAAAAAGAGCCAAGAAGAAAAAACACAAGAAGAAAGAAAAGTGTCTAGAAGAATATTAAGGTAGAATCTAAAAAATATTATATATCCATATAATTTGAAATTTTAAAAAAATTTTAAAAAAAATTTTTTTTATATTTAAGAACTTAATTTATGTAAAATTGATTTAATTAAAAATATTTGAAAGTGTGTTAAGAACTAAATGTATGTAAAATTCATTTAATTAAAATATTTAAAAGTGTGTTTTTGAAAGAAAGATTAAAAATAAAATACGAGTATATAATTTGTGTACAAATTTAGACACATTCAAAAATGGCAGTAAATAATATTAATGAATACTTAATAGCTCGGCTTATCGTAGCCAATACAGCCTCCCTCAAAGCTGAAATCGACAGCGTAAAAACGCGATTGTCCTTAGTGACAGGTTCGAATGTAGTCACAGATTATTCTCCACAGATAATTGATGACGAAATTGTCTGCAACGAATCACTGGATGTGATTAAATCTTTACCAGAATTCTCTGTTACCTCAAACACCTATGTTAGCTGGCGAGAAGCTGCTTACAATTCAATGAGCCTTTATGGGAAAGGAAGCCGCAAATACTTTGCTGCCCTTACTATATTAAGGAACAAAGTCACGCTTAACGCGAATGACAATCTAACCAATCACGGAACCAGCTCATATAATCGAGCAGGAACTCAGCATATTACGACAAGGACACTTGCCAATAATCGACTATTATAATTTAGTCAACAAGAAGTTGACCTTACTAATAAATAAGACCATTATGACGAACGGTATGGACCCGACACTCACGAAAGAACTAAATAACATCGACAGACGTAATGCTCTTCGCATATTTATAACAGGTCTTAACGCTCTCTTTATCCCCCGAGGATAAAGAGCCTAGTGCTTTAGCGAAAGCACAGGAATTGGAATTAAATAATTTAAGAGCCAATTTCGCTATGCAATCGGCCGTAACCAATGCACATCCAACACTAATAATAATAATAATGACAACAGGAATAATAGTTATAGAATAATCTTAGGTTCCCACAAAATAACAATCAGAATAATAACCAGAGTAATAAAAATAACAAGAGAAATAATCCTCCAAAAGAGGAACCAATGGATGTAGATAAATCAAAACAAACCACGAATAAACCAAATTATAATAATAATAATTTCAGACAGGGTAACACATTCCAAATAACAACCCTAGTAAGTATCATCAACAAAGATTTAACCAACAGATTTAGAAGAGGCCGCACGAAAGTGTTCACAATAGTTCACAGCCTCAAAATAAAAATCAAAGGGTAAATAACATAAATAAAGACGCTTTTTTAGAAGATCGCCTCGACTGCCCTATGTATTCAGACAAAACAATAGAATCGGAAAGAGAATAAAAATTCTCATAGATACAGATGCTACAAGTTCTCACTGTAGACTTAATATCTTATCGTTTAGGCAGGAATTAGCGATTAAGAAGAGAGTTAAAACCATTAGTGGATACTCTATTATCACACATTTTTACGAAGGTAATATATTTAATAAAAAGATAAGATTTTATGAATTAGCAAATCTGGAAGCAGATTTATTATAGGTTTTATGTTATAAACAAAAGCGGAATAATATTAGATTTTAAAAAAGGGACACTAACTCAAGGTGGAACAAGTGAAGATATGTTTACCTCCGAAGACGGTTCCGAAGCAATAAAACAAGAAACAAATCAAATTCAGAATCAAAATAAAGATGATTCATCAGAAACCTCTAAGATATTAGTTGGACTAATTAACGCAAACAAAAATAAGAAAAATTAATTGGAAAAACTAATAGCAAAGAAAAAGAAATATTAGTTGAAGGAACAAATAACAAGGTAAATAAGGTCAATATACTAAATATTGACGAAATAAGGAACGAAATTGTAAATCAAGTAAAAACAATGCATTCCAATATAAATACGAATTTGTTGTTTAGAACAGATGTAGAGGCAACAATACGCACAACTGTTGAAACTCCTATATGGACCAAACAGTATCATTACCCTCTATATGTTAACTTGTTTGTGAATAACGAAATTAAAAAGTTTTTGAATGAAGGAATTATTCAACTAAGCAAAAGCCCATACAACTCGCTTATTGGGTAGTGCCGAAGAAAGGCATAAATGGGGATGGAACACCCAAGCTTAGAATGGTAATTGATTATAAAAAACTAAATGAAAAAACTATATCTGATAAATATCCGATACCCGACACAAATGTTACAATATATTGTCAAATTTGGGTGGATCGAAATATTTCTCTACCATTGACCTAGAATCAGGCTTCCATCAAATAAAGATGAACAAAAATGACATTGAGAAGACTTCCTTCGTAGTAAATAATGGGAAGTATGAATTTTTGAGAATGCCATTCGGGCTGAAAAATGCTCCAAGCATATTCCAAAGAGCGATGGATAACATACTGCGTGAACACATAGGAAAAATCTGTCACGTATATATCGATGATATAATTGTCTTTTCGGAAACTTAAGAAGACCACGGGAAGCACTTAAGAAAAATAATCGAAACGTTAAAAAAAGCGAACATGAAAATATCTTTGGAAAACTCAAAGTTTTTTAAAACAAAAGTAGAATATTTAGGATATATTGTAAGCCATATTATTAAGACAGATCCCAAGAAAATTGAAGCAATATCGAATTTCCCAATACCTACAACCTTAAGACAATTAAGAAGCTTTTTAGGTATGACAGGATACTACAGGAAGTTCATAAAGAACTATGCCACTGTAGCTAAACCCCTAACAAAACATTTATTAGGACAAAATGGGAAAGTCTCCCAACATTTATCAAAGAAAACAGTAGTCACATTAGACCAAGAGGGAATTTCAGCCTGTCAAAAATTAAAAGATTCATTAATAAATTAAGTAGAACTCTTACAACCAAATTTCAATAAGAAATTTATTCTTACAACAGATGCTTCAAATAATGCAGTATCAGACGAATCTTCAATAACAGGAACACAACATTCCGCTGAAAGCAGCGATAATTCGGAAATTAAGGAAACTTCAAAACCTCTTAATCAATTTAAACAGCAAATATTGCTGAGCTAATTTCACTATTCATGAACAGGTCAGAAATTTTGGGAAAAGCAGGCACATTATAGAATATGATACCGTAGTTAACCTTATAACAATTTTAAAAGAATATATCGAAGCAGGGATCATCGCAATACATTGTACGCAGAGGATCTGTATGAAATTAAAGAAAAATTGAAAAAAACGTTTAATAATAAATTTTTGTATGCCAACAATTTTCCAATAGACATTACAAATAGTGAGGATCAACATGTGATAACAGAGCAAACACACACACGGGTACATAGAAGTTACAGAGAAAACCTCAAACAAATTTATAAATCACTTTATTGGCCCGAAATGAGTAAACAATTCAAGGAATTCGTTAGAAATTGTGAAATTTTCAACAAAAGCAAATACGGTAGACATTTAAAAAAGATACCAATTGGAGAGACTCCAATTCCTAAGAAAGAGGGGAACAGGTACACATAGATATATTTTTCGCTCAACAATTAAAATTTTTAACTTGTATTGACGCGTTGTCGAAATTTTTCGTTGTAAAATTAATTGAAGATAAAACAAAATTAGACGAAAAGGTTTTAGAATTACTACAAAGTTTTCCAGAAGTAAAAAGGATAACAATGGATAACGAACCAGGTTTTTCATCAGAACAATTTAAAACTTTAATAAAAAGATTAGGAATTGAGATATATTTTTGCGATCCTAAACATAGTAAATCAAATGACCAGGTAGAAAGGGTACATTCCACTTTAATTGAAATTGCATGATGCTTAAAACAGAAATTTTATCTAATAAGTGATGTAGAATCAATCTTTAGGGCCACACAACAGTACAATAAAACAATTCATTCAGTTACTAACCAAAAACCTTATGAAGTTCTCTTTAATAAAGTAATGCATATAGATATAGAATCAAAGCTAATAGAAGCTTAGAGGAAAATGTTAAAAAGAGATAATAAAAATAGAAATACTAAAACTTATGCTCCCAATAAAGTTATTTATGAAAAAATTGTAGGAAATAGAAACAAACTTTTGGCAAAATATAAAAAACAAAAAGTCAAGGAAGATCTAGGAAATAAAGTCAGAATCCATCAAAGAAATCGAATAGTACATAAAGACAATATTAAGACTTAGAATTTTAAATATCTTTCCAGGAAAATGATGTGGATAATTTTGTTAATACTAATGGACATAGCGTCCACAGAAATAACTGACTATACCCGAGAAAATTATGTACTTGTAGAACAAGGCTACGGTGACATTTTCCATATTATCAATTTAACTTACAATATATTAACGAACTAGTATTGTCTAAGAAACGCAAACTCATTTTTATAAATACAATAATTATACAAAATACGAAACTCATACCGACGAAGATAACAATTTATGCGACAATAATTGTAATAACGATGTAGAAATAAGTTTAATTAAATCATTATTAGGACAGTTACGAATCACAAGACACAGAAGGAAAAGAGGAATCAATGAATTAGGAACCATCTGGAAATGGATAGCAGGAACACCAGACTATGATGACTTAGTACTTACAGCAAATAAAATTTTAGAACTTACAGACAATAATAACAAACAATTCATTACAAATTCCGAAATATTTAATTCAATCAATAAATTATCTAATTCAATCAAAGACTTAGAAATCCAATCGAAAATATGAATACCTAGTGAAAGAAATAAACTGATAGTTACAGAAGTGCAAAATACAATTCAAACATTAACTTTCGCTAAAATTGGTATTTTAAACCTGCAAGAAATTAGAGAAATTTCAAATCACGAACATGAAAGCGTTACTTTAACGGACTTAATTAATGTTTCTAAATTTAAAATTATACAAAAAAAAAGATGTCATAGTTATTCATATTAAATATCCAATAACTAAAAGAAATTGTATATATTTTATTTGAAACAAGGGCCATAAGCCATATAGACGGAAAACTGATAATAAATAATGAAATTGTAAAATGTAATGATAAGTTTTTAAATGTTAAAAAGTGTAAAATCGAGTTGAGAAACATATTTTGTATTTTAAATTTAGAAGAATCATATTTAACAGATATATTAAATAATAATAAAGGGCAATGCTTAAAAATTAAAGAAAAAAATAAACAAATTGAAATTATTAAAGATGGAGCGATATTAGTTTCCGGCAAACACACAATCGATGGACATACAGTGGAATGCGTCTACTTAGTCACATTTGACAATACAACAATAATCGACAATACGACATATCAAAACCCGACGTCAGCAATTTGGAATTACCTAAAGACAAGCCATTTTTACAATTACGACACAATTGAATATATAGAATCAGAGGATGGAGAATTAAGACTCCAGAATATTAATATAATTCATTCCATGAAAAAGGAAATTACAAATCATCCTATTTCATCTACGACAACATTCATGTTAATAATCATAATCATCAGTTTTACCATATACGGTATAAGGAAAATTTTCCCCATACAAATTTTAAGAAATATAAGCAATAACACCAAAATTAAAAACCTATCCTAAAATCATAGAACAATATCGCATCCCATAAGTGTTAGGTTCCATTTGGTAGAATAATTGATTTGTATGACTCAAGCCCACCCAACTCGATCAATCATAAAATGTATAAATAGAACAGTAAGATAGATTTAAGGGCAGTTAAAGTTTAGTATCAGTGCGATGAACGAACTTGCTCAAAATTAATAAAGAATATATTTTTTTATTTAAATAAAACAGGAAAATTGTAATTTGCACGTATCGAGTGCTTAATCCTACCGTCCTAAGATGGCATTGAACAAGTTGTACCAATGTCAATATTTCTTAAATATGTATATTATACCATCCCGTTTTCTGATAGGTATTGGTAAAATTTGGAATATAAATTATGAATTGAATTTGTTAGGTAGAAGAAAATAATCTATTAGAGAGCAGATAAAATCTGAATATGTACTTTTGATTTTTGATTAACATTCAACAAACTTAAAAGCTTACGAATTTAGTGCTTAAAGTATATATTATTTTATCCTATTTACTCATAGATCTATCTGTTGGGAACCCTTATTAAATTAATCAATTGACGTGTCATGTGTAAGTCCTAACAAAAAAATATAATATACATGGCGCCAGTTGGATGATATATATAAATGGTACATATGATTGAGGTACAAAATAACAGGATTCCGCTTTCAAATTCAACTTAAATCAATTTATTTATTTCTAATAAATTTCTGGATTTCCTTTTTCTATACAGTTATTTGTTTCCTTATGTACACGTACTTTCCTCTAACTGCAGATAACTCTTTTAGTAGATAATCAGTGTCAACTAATGTTACTAAATTCTGAATTACATGATTATTAATTTTTCTTTTATTTCACATTAGAATTGTTCTCACGTTTGCTTTCTGCTGGTGAGATCTTTAACCCAGGAAAGGGTATTATAAGTGGATGGCTTGGACGTCCCTGGGTTGTCTTATATAGCCATTACACAGTCGAGGTAATTGTTTTAAAGATATCAAACTATTAAATTGATAACGAGTTACCCTGATGTAGGTATACATTAACTATGATAAGATCTTTCTACTTGATTTTTTTTTTAATTTTTTATATAAGCATCTTAATGTACATGTATGTATTTATGTAGGGACTTCATTTCCAACCAAAAGTACTTTCTGTTTTTTTCTCTGTTTTCAGAATTATGAAACTGAAACGAAACAAAAGTAGCGGTTATATATAGTGATTCATCGTGAGGTTTGATTTAAAATGTAAAATAAAACACATAAATTTGAAAGTGAACTTAAAATGTTTATTATCAGTTAAAGGAACAATTCATGGCATTTACATTTTCATGTAAATGTTGCACACGACTACGTCTGAGGTTTTCCATTCGGAAGGTCCAATTTTGAGCGACTCGTTCGAGCATAGCGACTGGTATCTCGTGGATAGCACGAGCCATTTTGGCTTCCAAAACGTCAATAGTACTTACTGTAGCAAAACGTGAAATTAAGTGCTTACCAAAATGATTTCCCAAGAAGTCCATTGTTTCACGCGCTGTATGGCTCGTATCTCCGTCTTTTTGAAACCAGAGCTCACCGAGACCATGTGCTTGAATTTCAGGAAGCACATAGTGCGTTAACATGGCGCTATAACGGTTACCATTGACGGTTATATTCTGGTTTGTCTCTTTTTTGAAGAAAATTATTCCACCAGCCCATAAACCACATCATACCGTTGTTTTTAATGAATGCAATGGTAGCTCTTGGTACTCTTCGAGTTGCTCATCAGCCCAAATATGGCAATTTTGTTTATTCATCACTGAACAAAATTTTACGATAAAACACCGGATTTTCATTGAGTTTTTCCAGAGCGTATTCACCGAAAATATGACGCAAATTCAAGTCACCTAGCTTCAATTCTTCCACAAGTTGAATTTTGTACACTTTTAGGCCGAGATCCTCACGTAAAATACGCCAAGTTGTCGAATACGCGAAGAAACGCTGCAGAAAACGACGACGATTCGATTCGTCACGGTCTTCGCGTACACTCTCAGCTACAGCTGCTATAGTCTCTTCACTACGTGCCGGATGTGGTCTAACCGGTAGAGTATCATCCAATAATGTAAACTGGGACTCAAGCTTGCGAACGATATTGGTAATAGTAGTTTCAGTAGGTCGATTATTCGCACCGTAAGTTCCTTGTATCGCACGAAAAACATTTCTCACAGAACGCTGATAATACAGCTGAACAATTTGGAGGCGCTGTTATAATATGAGTCTTTCCATGATGAGTTGCCAAACGATACTAAATGAAAATGACAAAGCACTGTGATAGGAGTCACGCGTGATTTGTCAAAAAAGGGCTATTGGAAATCAAACCACAATAAATCACCATATACATATAAATCGCATTGTTGTATAACATTAAGAGTTATTGTATTTGTCAGAAAATAAATATTTCGTACTTTTTGGTATAGTACTTTTATGTATGTAATATTCGTTTAATCAAATTTTGTTTTTTCTCTTTTTGCACTTCCAAACTCTTAAACCCAAAATAAGATTTTCTCACGATTTTTCTAAGACATTGTGTCTCCATAAATTCTAAGTGAAACAATTTTCTAAGTGGATATTAAGATGCAAAGTCAGAGGATTTTATATAATGCGGATACAATAGATATACTAACGAGTACCATTTTGATTTTTAAAGTTACATTACATTGCAACTGTAAAGATCCATATTGGATTGAATTACAGCCTAAGGTGGTGTTAGGAAGTGATATGAACACATATTCTAAGTGGATATTAAGATGCAAAGTCAGAGGGTTTTTTATAATGCGGATACAATAGATATACTAACGAGTACCATTTTGATTTTTAAAGTTACATTACATTGCAACTGTAAAGATCCATATTGGATTGAATTACAGCCTAAGTTGGTGTTAGGAAGTGATATGAACACATATTTGCACCATTTAAGCTGAATCATCACATGTGAATGGAATTTGGTAAAAAAAAAAAAAAACTTTCATCTATGTTTTCACTGCTCCGTTATAGAGATAAGTTCGCAAGAAGTTAGGAGCAAGTAGTAGGTACAATTAAGAATTAGACTGATAATAGGCTTCATGTAGTATTTTAAATCTGAAACTTGGTTTTGAAGTATTGTATAAAAAGATTTATATTTTAAAACGAAAGGAAATAGAGGGTTCTCTGTAGATTCACATTTACGCACTTATTGTGAGCAATGAAATTATCTTGCCAAAATATGGTGTGACCACATTTAGGTTTAAGTCATGCTAATGAAAAACAGAAACATAATTAACCATTTGGACGGGTAATGCAAACCTTCGAAAACAGAATCTTCTGCCAGTAAAAGGGTTGCCAATAACTTAACACTAATGAACTTGAGAGCACCTGAAAAAATTAAAGGAACTCCTACTGTACTCTCTAAATAGAGTAACTGTAAAAACAAATTTGATTATTATTAAGCCTGAGCTTGTCTTCTTTTTTAGGGAAAAGATTCGATTTGTGACCACTCTTCTATTAAAGGAACTATCTTTACATTTTCTGATAAAGCTGAATCTCTGGATATTATTTTAGACAGAAAACTAAGTTAGAGATCAAGAGTACAAATGAGTAAATAACTGTATTCAATAATTAATTCGTTATCACCGCGTAGCAACTATTAGTTTATCTCATTACAAATATCCCGTCAAGAAGGAGTCCATAATGCACTAGTAGATTTGACGGTCTTCAGAGACGTTTTCCAGCGAAAACCAAAGGCAACAGTGAGTAAACTATCGAACTCCGGGCTATGAAATGATTTAATTTTTGGATTAGATTATTTTTATTTTGCTCAAAAATAAATTTTCATCAAAAAAGACAAGGTTTTAAAATGATTCATTTTCTATACTTTTCCGGTAGCTAGGGCCTTGGTGCAATACTAATCTGGCTAAAAAATCAAGGTAATATCTTCCGATAATAACACATGCACATTGAAGCACAATCTCTGTATCTCCTTTAAAACTGGGCATCATCCTATAAAAGCACCTTCCCTTTCTTTCAACTTGCAAAGGTTACACAAGAGTGGAATGTCATGTCTATGTGGAATGTAAAAAAGCTTTAAAAGCTCTCCTGAAATAGTTCTTCTTACATAAGTTGTAATTTAGGTTACTGTATTTAATTCTACATATAGATCCCGAAGCTTGTTCAACGTAAGTTTCACGAGCTATCATGTACACTTTAGATATTAGATGACAGAGTCGCGGTTTCCACTCCTTACCATCACAGGGCTCGACGTTCAGCTTACACTTTCTTGAAAGCTTAGCCACTCTTTGAACCTTCCTAATATTGGATAAACCGCATAGCGCGCTATTCCTTTTTGCAATTGGTAATCTCGCATTATTAGAACGTTAATGCTATAGACGAGCTAGAGTTTAGAGTTTTGATAAAGATAAACCTGTTTCCGTCATTATCATGTAGATCGGTGTATTAAATGGAAGAAGAAATGCTCTTTTGATGAAATAACGTAATGACTTCTCAACGGCATCACTCTAACTGCCTTCCCACACTTGTGCTGCGTGAAATATTGGCAGTCAGCTACAGAGAGGAATTCTTTATATATGCTGCTATTAGAAATAAATTTGTCATTAAGGCATTTATTCAAGTCTCTGGTAATAGCTGTTTTGGATTTCGCAAGCTTCTTGAGATGACCCTCTATATTTAGATTTTTTGTTAAGCGCGTATTTATACTGATTAACAACTTCAATTGATTCGCCATCGTATTAAGTATTATTTAACTTAGATTTAGAAAGATTTACATTTAAATTCCGCAGAACACAAAATGCTGTTTATCATTAGCTGTGGTGTTTTCAGGGTACCCGCCAATGTCACAAACAAATAAATTTACTCTTAAAAAATTCCTGAAAAATCATGCAGACTCATCGAGCTGGTTCTCTTTTTAAAACACTATAATTGCCCTTATCAATGAGATCGCGACATATTCCTGCCGTACATCTGAACGCCAATTTTTTGTCAATGTTTTACGGTTGTGGAACTCCTTATCTACTCATATTAGAAGAATAGAGGATAAACAATGTTTCGTGAGAGAATTGAATAATCTCTATGTATGTAAGCCCGAAAATTAGTATTATCTGTCTTACTCCGTTATCGTTACAAACCAATCTTGTGAAACACAGTGTCAAATGCGGCCTTAAGATCAAAGAAAAAGGTGCGAAGTTTCCTTTTAAATAAACTGCTGCGTTATGATTTTTAGTACGAGAACTTGTGAAGTACTCAGTCCTGGAATTTTTTAAGTCGCTTAAGATTCTCAGTCCATTCTGATAGTTTAAGATTACGGCTAGGATCTTGTAGGACACATTTAAGAATAAAATCCCGCAATCGTTTGTTGGTTCAAACGTGCATCCTTTCGTAAAAACTGGGAATAGTTTAGTGCGTTACTGCCTTAATTATAGAATTCCAAAGGTACACTATCCGATCAAGCGGATTTCCCACCTTTTCACTCACCATTTCGGCAACTTAATTGAATGTAATCGGTCGGTAGATGATAACTGATAAAACTTCTCATTTTGGGTGAGGCGTAGTCAAAATATACTTTACTCGGGAAACGGTTTAGTAACCTCCGAAAGTGCTCAAAAAGACTATTGCAGTTGAGTTTGCTTCTCATAATATACCGACCACCATTTAGTATCCTGATGGATTTTTAAAACTCTAATGAGTTTCCACAAGCTGACATTTTCAGCACATTTGACTCGTAGTATGTTTTTTCTGTCTTCTTGTAAAAGTTCTATAATGGTATATAACTATAACTGGTATATATTAAGAATATAATTATTTTCGTGTTTTTCAAAATTTGAACGTTTATTTAAGAAAAAGATGTACAATAGTATTATTTAAAGTATTGCCCATCTGAAGCTATGACTTTTTCCCATCTTTCTGGCAATTTGTGGATCCCATCCCAAAAGAACTGCTCTGATGTGAACCGTATTTCTGCATCGACCGAAACAAATGGTAGTCAGAAGGGGGGTGGGGTAAGACTTTCCATCCACTGTTTTCCAAATAGTTCTTAACCGGATTAGCAACGTAGGGCCGAGCGTTGTCATGATGGAAAATTATTGCCTCTTTTCTGGTCGCATATTCCGGGCGTGTTTCGGCTACAGCTCCTTTCAAACGGACTATTTGTGTTCAGTAGCATTGTCCATTGATGGTTTCACCCGGTTTTAGCAGCTCATAATACAGCACACCCATCTGATCCCACCAAATACAGAGCATTACCTTCGCGCTATGGATATTCGGCTTTGCCGTTGATTTGGCTGGTTGGCCTGGTTTCACATATGATTTCTTGCGCTTGGGGTTGTCGTAATTGATCCATATTTCATCACCAGTAATAATCCGATTCAAAAATGACTTCCTTTTGTGGCGTTCCAGCAGCATTTCGGACATGCAAAACCGCCTTTCGACGTCTCTCGGCTTGAGTTCATGTGGAACCCAATTTCCTTGCTTTTGAATATATCCAGCTGCTTTTAAACGTTTTGTAATGGCTGCTTGGGTGACACCCAAATATTCTGCGAGCTCTTCTTGTGTTTCGCAACAATCTTCATAGAGTAATGCTTCAGTTCTTCATCTTCAAACTTTTTTGCTGCCCAGGACGTTAATCGTCTTCCAAGCCAAAATTACCACTTTTAAATCGTGCAAACCACTTTTGGCAAGTTCACTCAGCTAGCGCAGGTTCACCATAAACTTCCATCAAAATACGATGACTTTCGTCAGCAGTTTTCTTCATATTAAAGTAATGAAGAAGAAAGAAGAAAAAAAATTGTTGTTTACGCTTCAAATGAATGACATATACTAAAATGACGTACAATGACAGTAGCTTTGCAACGCATGTTTCAATGGAATAATAACAATTTAATAATATAAGTTACGCCATCTCTTAGCAAACCGCACGAAGTTATAGAATAATACATCAAATTGGCTTTTACATACTGATCTTTCATAACACCCTCGTTATACTGGGTAAACAGTCTAAGCTCAGATAACGCAAGCTTCCATGCCTTATAACATCTTTTGTCAGCTCCATTTATAAATGTATAATATTATACTCCTTAACGGGGCTATATATCTTCGGACACACATATGCTTTTCAGTAGATGTTCCATTACATAACTCTGCTTCTAATAGTCCCCTATACAATGTTAACATCGAAATGTTGCACTTGAATTTATTTTTTTTTACAAAACTACACATTATGAAGAGGTAATGACTGAAAGTTGTAGGTTTTACTCCCAAGTCTTCACCGTAAGTATTCCACTTCCACACTTACCTCGGAGTAGTCAATGATTGAAGCTCCTTACTCGCCAATAAAGGTCAATTCACCAATCAGGTCAACTTTACTCGTTCAGTTAGCAATAGCAAAAATCCAATAACTTCCTTCCTCTTGTATTAAGACTTTCATCTTTAGTCTGAATATTTTTTTCTTCCTTATTGATTGAACCTTCCGCAGTTCCTACTCTAGTGTGCAAATCTCTAATTACCATTAGATTTGGGTATTTGGTCAAACTCGAGTTCCCAGTAATTGCAATTTAAAAATTTTGAGAAGTTCGTATTATTCATTTGAAGCTTTACGTATATGCGCTCTCCGAAGTACTTAAATTCACAAACTATATTTTTAAATCTTTTTTGAACCCGACGTGACATTCCCCTCTCTCATATTTTAACTAGTGGGATCCCTTTATGATGACAATTTCGTATAGGAAAATGATATCGAATATCTTCTATTATAAATTCAATTCAATTTCAATTCAGTTTAATTTTAATAAAACTACTGAACCGATTCTAACGTGGTTTTGACTGTTTCTCAACTGTTCCTCGACTGTTCTCCGACTATTCCTCGAGCTTAAAAAAATATCTCAAAATTAGAATATTTAAAATTTTGTGAACAACTACAATATACACAGTTTAAAACCAGAGAGATACAGTCGCCAAGCTAGCCATATCTAACATATAACATAATATACATACTTGTATACGCTCAATCAAAAAACAAACAAAAAAAATATATATGTAGTATTTTTCTATTCGTTTACAACCTTCATGGCCTTCCAGAACTCTGCCGATGATTTCGACCTATTAATTATATCTACATTTTGTCTCTGATATTTTCTATTGTTAGAGTTATTTTTATGACGAAATTTTTAATGATCTCCGTTAGAAGTTCGGTACTGAGTTTCGCTCAACCTATTGACCTCCGCATTTTTGCTGGTAATAGCCCTAATTGCACAGAATTTACCGAGTTAGAAGGAGATGAAATCTTAAATGTTGTTTCAAGTGGCATGTGGTCCGAGAATGTTTTCATTGTCACTCAAAACTTGCTGAGTGTGGAAATCAAGACAGAAAACATTAGTAGATGACTGAGCATGCTGTGCAGCGCACAAAAGTATATTCATCATGTGGGTCACCTTCAAAACTCCCATCCAGTATTCAGCAATCAAAAGCATCTGCTAGTTCAAGGATTCTCCTACCTTTATTATCGCTAACCCCATCTTTTGAGTTGCGGATTACTTTTAAGTACTTTGAGTCAAAGCCGCTAGCAAAATTATTTTGTGATAACTCGATTCTACCATTGAAGTCGCCGATTAACATTAGATCTGCTGATCCTAATGCGTTTAATAGATCCCTTGTTTTATCAAAGTCGTGCTGCCAATGACTATAATTTAAATATATTGGGAATATCTGATAGCTTTTGGAGTCCATTTTTAGTTCCAGCACAATAGCTTCTTCTACTTGTTTAAACGTTATATAGGGTTTTCTAATAACGTCTTGACAACTTTTTTTTAAATAAAAGGCAAACAATTTGATATATTTCAAAAACTTTATTATTGACTTGAAGTACAATCAAAACGTTTATGAATGGAACTCAACTTCGTTCATATGGCCACCGCGGGCACGTTTGCAGCGACGATTTGTTTTACCCAATTTTCAAATGGCCACATTTCGGCCGAAACGGCCGCTATTTCGCGTTCAATGTTGGCTCTGAGCTCTTCTGTCGTCGGCGTGTTGGCATAAACCAATGACTGAACGTAGCCCTACAGAAAATAGTCAAGCGGCGTTAAATCGCACGAACGGCCAATCGACTGGCCCATGTCTTGAGATAACACGCTCACCATACTTACTCTTCAATAAATCGATTGTAGCGTGTGTTGTGTGGTTTGTAGCACCATCCTGTTGAAACCACATGTCGTCCAAGTCCATGTCTTCCAATTCGGGCCAAAAATAATCGGTGATCATGGCGCGATAATGCTGACAATTCACAGTAACGTGACGATCGTTATCGTCGACGAAAAAATATAGCCCAATAACGCCGCCGGCATGCAAACTGCACCAAACAGTTATTTTTTGTGGATGAAGTGGTGATTCATGAAGCACATGTGTGTTTTCACCCGACCAATAACGCATATTTTGCTTATTGATGAACCCATTGAACCAAAAATGAGCTTCGTCATTGAAGATGATTTTGCGATGAAATTCATAATCTTGGCGCATCTTTTCCAGAACACAATCGGAGAACGTACGTCGATTCAAATGGTCCATCGCTTTCAATTTTTGAGTCAGCTTGATCTTGTATGGGTGTAAGCCAAGTTCCTTACGCAAAATATGCCATAATGTGGCCTAAGCGATGCCCAATTCTTGAGGACGCCGTGGAATTGACGAGTAGGCTGCTAGTTTGCCTGGCAATAAAAAATAACTTATGCAATGATGAATCCCTACTAGTTTCTGTGGGGAGGGTGGCAATGTTAATTCGGCGAAGAAGAGGGCCTTTTTTAAGATTTTTTTTAGACGCTACAGACAATACAAATTTATTTAATTGTTTGGGACACTATAGTATATATTTCCTAAATTTTTAAAAGCAAAATAATAATTATGACGATGGCAGCAAATATTAAAATAAATAAAAAAATTTATCCACCGGTGAACCGTATAACTCATGACTGGGTCATATGAAATCAAGAAATCAAAATGGTATCATTAGATAACCAAAGTATTTATGTGAGGGAATTTTTTGTGACATTTAGAAGTGAAAACACCGATTTTCGCCTTAAAATATGAGCCAATTTGTTATGGTAAAATTAACTATTATGAAAAATAAAAAAAAATCACTAATACACTAAATTTGAAAAGAATCGGTAGAGTTGATTTTGATTTAAATCGTTAACCGCCTACAAAAATGACAAGAGTCAGAAAATCCAATATTAAACATGAAAAATTTATTCAGTCGTCGACTCCATATCCATAAAGTGATGCAATGTCGGCACCCATATCTGGAGCATCTTTTTGGGTTTGTCTATGTTAAACTCTGCCATCTTTACTGTCATGTGCAGCTTGTTGCTTCGCTCTGACAGATAAGTGCGCCGCGCAGCTGCTAAGCAGGTATACAAAACCGTATCGGAGAAACGAAAGCTGAAAGTTCTTTAGCTTAGTTAGTTTTGATCTGATTTTTTTCAAATTCTGACACAACAATTTAAAGATGTTGTAGAATCATATAAAATAATAAAAAATGGAAAAAAGTTTATTAAAAACTGTACCCTTGCATAACCTCGTGTGTGTAAACCACAGCTAAGGGTTCACCTTTTTCGAGCAGTCACAATAAAATCTTTGTATAAGTAAACACTTGTGCCCCTAATTTTATGTGTCGTTTTGAGTAATCTTCCTAGTTCTTCAGTCTCACCATCACATTAGTGACATTTTTTCTGAAATTCAACTCTCTGCATTAACAGTCCGCCATTTTTTGGGCATATGAATTACAATTTTGTTTTCAATAACTTTATATTGGAGAGGTTGCACTTGGTGCTTAAGTGAGTAACATTGTCGAAGTGTGTTGTTGTTAGTTACCGAAACGTGTATGTAATTCGTCATCGCTTCAATGTCGGTTTGCGAAGGCATATTTTTTAGACACTCATCCAGACATTGACATTGCTTCTGTAATAAGATCTTTAAAATCAGATGTGGCCAACATTGTTGTCATTGTTGAATCTCTGCTGTGGTGACATTTCCACAATGAGCCTGTTCGGTGCCGTTGTTGCTTGTTGGTGGTGAATGATGCATTTAGTCGCTTGTTTGTCGAATTGTTATGCACTTATAATAGAATTATTTAGTAAGGGTAGTACTCACTTACCAGATTCGAAACAGCAAGATTTTACCTCTGATTCGCACAACGAAAACTTCACACTTTATATATATAAAACTTGGCTTTTCACTTTTAAATGCAGAAAATCTTAAAAAAAAAGGATAGTAAAAACTAATACTTAAGACAGCACTATAAAAGATTCGTTTTGAACAACAACAACTTTTATCATCATGGATAAAAGGTTAAAAGATCGATGAAATAAAAATAATTCTCAGTATGTTTATTAAAATTAAGATAGACAGATAGATAGACTTCATTTCGCAAACAATTTTCTTTACATTTTCAATAAACTTACATCATTTTAAGATATTAATATTAGAATATCTTTTATCTTGAACATTATTTACAATCATTACAAAAATAAACAATAGTTAATACAAAAATAAAAGTAAAAGCTTTTATTGAATAAAAATATATATATATATGGTATAATAAAAATAATGCTAATAGATATTCAATGAGAGAAAGATCGGTAGTCAAATATAATAAAAGTACATAAAGGTAAGAACCAAATGACAAGTAATAATTATTAATGAGTTTGAAGAAAATAATAAATAATATAATAAGAAACCAGAATATAAGCAATAAACAAATAAATAAATAATGCGGTAAATAATAAATAAGTAAATTAGATTATTAGTTCATTTATTTATTGATTGATTAATTAAGAAAGAAAAAAATTAGTAAATTAATTAATTAATAAATAAATACATAATCAAAAAAGAGATAGATAGAGAAATAGATAAATAAATAAATTAATTAAAATTAAGGTTCTGCGAATTAATACCTCAGTGAAACTGCTACACTGGATTCAATCACACCTAAACTCACTGCATAAAAGAGCAGTGTAAAATGCACTACAGAGTGATTTTATCGGAAACACCCAGCCAGGTATTAATTATCTACAAAAGAGGTTAGATAAATTCCTTAAGACAAAAATGTTACACTCAGAACGTAAGAAGCACATTAAAATAAAAACAAAAACTTATTAGCTAATTAACATAGGAAATTATTGCCATAATACGTGTCCTAAATCGAGAACATGAATATGAAATGAATACTCCAATTGATAACTTGGAATGCTAATAGACTTCTAAAAACAGTGGTTGAGTTGTAAATACTCACGTGAGAAAGGAAGAGGAAACCTATGTAAAAAAGGGATCGTGTGTGGAAATAAGGATCTTTAGATATTAAAACGCTGCCCATCTATCCTTGAACATAAATGAATCTACCGAACATTCTGAAGATTTAAAAACAGGGCTCGAAATTGAGTAATTAATCACAGCACGTGTAAGCAACAGACATAACTTAATTTAACCATCTTATCGATTTCTTTGTCACAAAAGAAGTATCTAGTAATTTTATAAAAGTTGATGAAAGCTTCTATCTTTCCCCTGACCATTTTCAGGTCATTTTGTCAATGAGTAAGACTCTTATTCAGTTCAAAGAAAAGCTCTTGAGGTATAGTACGAAGCTGTGCTGCAAAGTTCCAAGTCAGTGGAAAGTTGCTGAAGTTATAATGGTACTAAAACTAGTGTAAAAACCGTGATTCAAGAAATATTTCAGACCGATTTCAATTCTCCTATTCGGATTGTAACCACCCAGGTATGTATAAATCTATTTTTTTTTTCACTCAAATATGTCGAACTTTGTGCCTGAAAAAATGTTTTTGCGGGAAGTTCTTCTTCATTACTTTAATATGAAGAAAACTGCTGCCGAAAGTCATCGTATTTTGGTGGAAGTTTATGGTGAACATGCGCTAGCTGAGCGAACGTGCCAAAAGTAGTTTGCACGATTTAAAAGTGGTGATTTTGGCTTGGAAGACGATGAACGTCCTGGGCAGCCAAAAAAGTTTGAAGATGAAGAACTGGAAGAAGAACTATGAAGATTGTTGCCAAACACAAAAAGAGCTCGCAGAATCTTTGGGTGTCACTCAAGCAGCCATTTCACAACGTTTAAAAGCAGCTGGACATATTCAAAAGCAAGGAAATTGGCATGACTCAAGCCGAGATATGTCGAAAGCGGTTTTGCATGTCCGAAATGCTGCTGGAACGCCACAAAAGGAAGTCATTTTTGCATCGGATTGGTGAATAAAAATGGATCCATTACGACAACCCCAAGCGCAACAAATCATATGTGAAACCCGGCCAACCAGCCAAATCAACGGCAAAGCCGAATATCCATGGCACGAAGGTGATGCTCTGTATTCGGTGGGATCAGATGGGTGTGCTGTATTATGAGCTGCTAAAACCGGGTGAAACCATCAATGGACAACGCTACCGAACACAATTAATCAATTAATCAAACACAATTATAACCAATACTTAATTGAATACCGCCAATTATTGATAAGAAAAATCTTATCCTTAATCACCAGTTTGGGATCAGAAGCAAACGTTCGGATTCATATAATCACCGACGTAATTGAGAAAGTGCTTGAAGAAAGAAAGATTTCCTTAGTGAGCTTGTGGAAAGGTATGGCATGAAAAGCTTGAAATTTAGATTACAAGTTTTGTTTTTATCTGTTTATCATTATATATGTACCCATACTGGTAACAATTTTGAAAATAGACTATTCTATTTAAGGCACTGAATAAGTGGGGGCCATTTTAGCTACATTTGGTAATGAGACTACTATACTAGCAGGAGAAATTTTAGATATTGCAGATTTCAAGACGCTGTTAATAATGTAAATGAGCGGACAAAAGTCTAGCGGTTTGCTCTAAATAAAATAAAATCTATTCAAGTAGATTTTACTTACAGAAAAACGAACAGGTTGCGCATCCTTATAAGGTTTGCCAGTATTCCGTTTGCAAACGAGTCTAAATTCGACGCAAATTCCAGTTAATTGGAAAATATTCCAAGTTTAGCATCGAGAACAAGATGCTATTATATTTAAAAGCTTTTTCTGAAGTCGTTGCGAACCAATGTTATACAACTCTAAGGTAGAATCAATAAAACAAAAGTCAATATTTGAAAAACTTTTGTAAATAAGTTCTTAAGAATGAAAATTATCCATGCAGAATGGTACACAAGAAAGGACGATTTTCACAGAGACCTCGGAAATTCTACAGTTGAAGAGGAACAAAAATTTGAGAGAAAACATAAAATTCGATCAAATAACATAACACAGTTCAACAAATCTCAGACAAAGAAAATCTCTTGCACGGGCCGTCTTCAAAGAACCAAACCCCTCGACCTAGCGCAAAAAAAAAAAAAAATAACATATCACTAGCCCATATTGATTGCCGGTAATCTGAAATGCATATCAATTATTAGTTTACCATAAAGCCTAAAATTTAAGCTTTTTGTTAGCTTGTAAAGGGTGTCCCAAAATTCAGACCAATTTTGAATTCAGACAACAAGCGTCTCCAGTCAGCCCGATCTTTAGCCACCTGCCTTCAGTTCGCACGCTAAATTGGCAAAAATGCTCTTCCACCGTATCATTGGTGTCCATCCGCTCTACATGACTCAGCCATCTCAGTCGTTTTACCTTTAATGTTCTTGATAAGTCGAGGTAGCTGTATAGGCCGTAGAGTTCGTCGTTATATCTCTTCCTTCACTTACCGATTCTGCAGACAGGACAGAAAACCACACAAAGAATTTTCTTCTCAAAGCAGCCAAGGCCAGCCAAAACATATTTGATAAGGTCCATGCTTCTGCGTCATAGAGCAGGACTGGGATTATTAAGGTCTTATATAGGGTCCTTTTTGTTGTTTGAAAGAGAGCTTTACTAGTCACTAACCTCCTTAGATCATCATACTGTTACTTACATTCAGTCACTGCCGTTGCTGTATTACATTTTCATGCAGTACAGGCAGTGACTGAGTGTATGTGAAAACCAATGGATAGCAGGTTGTGGGTATGAATTTTGTTGGTATGCTGTTTATTATTGCTTAAGACACAACACCTACAGGAATTTGATTCGGTAAGCCAACTCCGGATTTTAACTTCATAAGTGTACTTGGTATCGTCGGTGTTTGGGTTTTTTTTAAAATGACTCGGGAATTTAGAATTGGATATAACCAATTTTCGCGGGCTAAAAGGTAATCAGTTTTCTGCGTAAGACCACGTGTTTAAATACAGACCAGCTGTTTTGGCACTTAGTGAAACACAGGTAGAATTTCGCCCACATCTCTCAGACCACTTTGATCTAACGAAAAGTGATTACTGCATGCATACATGCATTTACGAATATATATGTGTTAACTGTGTTTCAATTGATACAATAAGGTCGGTCAACTATGTCATCCATTCTTCTAAGAACATGGGAATAGACCTTCACTTGGGCTGACCATGCAGTTATAGTAAGATTTAAAAAAAAAAATGATTATTAGATATGCAACTATTACAGTTAGGATACCATGGCACTTAGCTTATGACCTAGTATTTTTACCTCCTGCAATCGCATCAGTGGTTTTTAGAATGCTGGCTTAATTACTTGACGTTTTAGCACATACGGCCTTCTACAATATCGATATTGCCGCTGCACTTGATATCATGGCATTGATGACGCAATTCTTTTGAATTTTATATATAAAATTTGAACTCGTGTCTAAACTCTGCTTAGATTGCATCAGCTTTCCACTTTTTCGTCAGTTAAGTATTCTTCCAGTACGACATTTATATTACTTTAAGGTGATGAAGGCTTTTTTTAAATTTCAAGGTTTTTGACAACTACAATATGCGCAGCAATAAATTATTTTTGGTTAATATTCCACTGTAGTATCTTGCCGATTTTTAACTCACTTCCATCATCTTTGAAATCAGTAAATGCACCAAGTACCTTTATGAAAACTCTCAAAAACTGGCATTTCGATTTAAATGTTGTTTAGAAGTTAAGAATATTTATTTAATGCTTAGACAAGCAAATAGCATAAAGGTTTTTTTAGTGAATAGATTTCTTATTTGTTATTTTAATTTTTTCTACCTTAAAAGTACTTTTTGTCTTAGTGAAATAAGTGTGTTACCGCTATTTCATATTTATCCATATGATACTGAAAATATATTATGAAATAAAAAAAAATACATATTGTATTATTATTATTATTATTATTATTATTATTATTATTATTATTATTATAATTATTATTACTATAATTATAATTATTATTATTATTATTAATACTATTATTATTGTTATTATTACAGTTATTATTATTATTATTATTATTATTATGATTATTGTTATTATTATATTTATTATTATTATTATTATTATTATTATTATTATTATTATTATTATTATTATTATTATTATAATTATTATTATTATTATTACTATTATTATTATTATTATTATTATTATTATTATTACTATTATTATTATTATTATTATTATTATTTTTATTTTTATTATTATTTTTATTATTATTATTATTATTATTATTATTATTATTATTATTATTATTATTATTATTATTATTTTTATTATTATTATTATTATTATTATTATTATTATTATTATTATTATTATTACTATTATTATTACTATTATTATTATTATTATTATTATTATTATTATTATTAATATTATTATTGTTATTATTATTATTATTATTATTATTATTATTATTATTATTATTATTATTATTATTATTATTATTATAATTATTATTAATATTATTATTATTATTATTATTATTATTATTATTATAATTAATATTATTATTATTATTATTATTATTATTATTATTATTATTATTAATATTATTATTATTATTATTATTATTATTATTATTATTACTATAACTATTATTATTATTATTATTATTATTATTATTATTATTATTATTATTATTATTACTATTATTATTATTATTATTATTATTATTATTATTATTATTATTAATATTATTATTATTATTATTAATATTATTATTATTATTATTATTATTATTATTATTATTAATATTAATATTATTATTATTATTATTATTATTATTAATATT